>OZ020614.1:36238830-36550091 GCA_963971575.1 Liopterus haemorrhoidalis | reverse complement strand
GCTCGGAACGGTCTAAACGTTGAGTCCAGTAATTTGTGGCAAGAAGCATATTCACACAACAAACCTTCCTGGGAAGAAACCTTGTTGGGTATCAGGAACTAGACGGTACTAGGTTAAGAAATTTATCAATTCATCCACAACTATACTCTCCAAAATTTTCGCAGTTATTGAGACAAGGCTAATAGGCCGATAATTAGATGAACTATGTTACAATTTTCATAGATGGGGATAATCAACGACATTAGCCAGGGTCTGGGCATTAGTCCTGGGCATTAGACAGTGGTTTAGATAGTACATTGTTGCAGTTTTGGAGAACAAGAGGGTGATTTTCATCGGGACCAGGTGCTGTAGTAACGCAGAGTTGTTTCAGTTTCCCAGTTACGATGTCTGAAGTGATTATTACCTCGTTGATGTAGTTTGCCAATGGGATTCCATTGCAATCTAGCAAGTCGTTTGGGGGTTCAGTAGTGTAATTGCTGGAGAAATATTTTGCGAAATCCTCTGCTAAGTCCACTTTGTTACTGCAATGATTATTAGCATTGCTAAGGATCATAGGTATTTTGGGTTTTTTGGGAGAATTTTTGTTTGGTGTAGGCGAAAAAGGAATTTTGACCACAATATAAGATTTCAAGTTTGTAGGATTGGCGAGCTGTTCTTGTAAGAGATGTCAACGTCCTTGAGAATTTCTTATAATTTATTAAATCAAATTCAGCGTTTGTATTTTTATATCACCTCCATAGGTGCTTTTTTCTTGAGCACAGTCGGGTCACATCGTAAGTCATCAGTGGCTTCCGATATATTTTTGTACTTCGCTTGTCAAGTGAAGTGAAGAATAATAGTTAGTTTCCTGTAATATCACTCTTAACATCAATATATAAATCACCCGCAATCAATGATGATGATTTTATAAATAACTTATCAAAATATATTTCGATGCATTGTAAAAAAAGAACTGAAATATTATGTGGTGATTTTAATATTGACATTTTAAACAAAACCAACAACCACAATGATACTAAGTTCCAATATCTTAATTTATTATATTCAAATGGTTTTATCTCCTATATTAATGAATATACAAGAGTTTTTAATGAAAGTAAAAGCTGCTTAGATCATTGCTTTGTAAAATCTAACCTAAGCCAGAAAAAATTTACGTCTATTGTACTCAAATCAAAAATTACGGACCATGACCCTATTATACTTTAAATTCCCAACTCGATTTAAATTGTAACATTGAACATAAACCAAATGATAAGAATAAAAAGGTAGTACCAATGATCAATTTTGAAAAATTAGAATATTTAGCGAAAGATACTGTTTGGACTATTTGTAAAAATGAAAACATTGATTGTTATATGGATCATTTTATGTTATTGTTAAAAAATGTCATAAATCAATGTACGTCTCACCATTGCGTAAATAGCAAAACTCGAAAAAGATCCCCTTGGATAACTAAGGGCATAATAAGATCAATTAACGTAAGAGATAAATTATATAAAATAATTAAATTAGAACCAGATAATAATTCTATTGATAAAATATATACTTATTACAGAAAATTTATGGTCTATTGCGAACGACTATTTGAATAAAAATTATACTAAAAATAATGGAATAAAAAACATTAAAATTAATGAACAATTAATAACTGATAAGCAAGTGATGGCTGACGAGTTCAACAACTATTTCGCAACGGTGGGACAAAACTTGTCTGCATACTTGTCTGAAAATATTTACGATGATACAGATAATATTGAACGAAACGGCAAATCTTTATTTTTGACTCCAATTAATGAACAAGAACTTCGTGAAATTATATTTGGATTTACAAATAATAAAACTAGGGGGCACGATAATATTAATTTAAAAATAATTAAAACTGTTTCGCATTTTATTATCCCAACAATTTGTGATATTTTTAATATGTGCATTTCATTGGGCTATTTTTCTAAGACTTTAAAAAAATCAATAGTCACACCCATTTACAAAAATGGTAAAAAGGAACTGCTAGGTAATTATAGACCAATTTCTATAGTTTCAAATTTTGCAAAGTTTCTTGAAAAAGCAATTTACAACAGAATCTCTTTTATAGATAGCAACTGTATATTATCTGCAAGTCAATATGGTTTCCGATCAAAAAAATCCACAGCAGACGCACTATCTTTTTTAACAGACAAGATTTATAAAGCTTTAGACAACTCTCGTCCTTGTATGGCCATCTTTCTAGACTTGGCTAAAGCTTTCGACACGGTAAATCATGAATTATTATTCAAGAAATTAGAACTCTACGGAATAAGAGGTGTAGCATTGAAATTAATTATGAGTTATTTTACTGATAGAATTCAAGTAACCAAAATTTTGAAGATCACTAGTTCGGAAATACATTTAAAAACGGGAGTTCCACAAGGAACAGTGCTTGGACCCTTATTCTTCATTTTATATGTTAATAATTTATTTCAACTTCATATAAATTCTCAAATTATTTCATACGCAGATGACACCGCGCTATTCATTGAAGGTGATTCATGGGAACAAGTTAAAGATTTGGCCACTAAAGATCTATTAATTATTAAGCAATGGTTGGATTTCAACAAACTATCTTTAAATAATAAAAAATCACACTTTTTAACTTTCTCATGTAATATTACCACTCAACCTAATTTTGATTCTATAATTATTGATAATAATAAGCAGCGTGAACAAACTACAAATTGTACATGTGAAAAAATAACAAAAAAAGATCATACAAATTATCTAGGTTTAATTGTAGACAACTTTCTTAGATGGAACCATCACATTGAAAAAATTTGTAGAAGCCTCAGAAAATCAATCTTCATTTTGAAGAAATTAAGATATATTCTACCCTTTCCTAAATTAAAAATATTTTATTTCTCTTTTGTTCAATCCATTTTACAATATGGCATCTTATGCTGGGGAGGGACTACTAATAATTACATAAATAACATTCATATTTTACATAAACATATATTAAATATATATATATATATATATATATATATATATATGCATGTATATATATATATATATATATATATATATATATATATATATATATATATATATATATATATATATATATATATATATATATATATATATATATATATATATGTATGTATGTATGTATGTATGTATGTATGTATATATATATATATATATATTATATATATAGGTTATTATTATTATTATTATTATAATATGGTACAAAATTGTGTATATGTCGCCTATGTATGTAGATATATTTCTATATTTCTGTATTTATATGTATCTTGTACTATTATTGTTATTTATGATAATAAACTATTATTAAACTATTATTATATAAAATAACGCAAACAAAAATTTTAATCGATGAATCTACAGAACAAGCAAAAACGAAAACTAAGATAATCAAGAAGTCAGTCAATAATTTAAAATCTGAAAAACAAAAAAAAGTTCTTTGATGTCGTGGTCTCTTGACATTTTGAAATATATCTACTTTGTATGATACTTGAAATATTATCACGATATTGTTAGTTGTGGTATTCGATAGGATGTTCTCAGGCGTGCCGGCGTCGATAGCGTCGCTTTTACTCTCTAACGTCGCGGCACTTCGTCTACTTCGACACGGACGCTTAACTTTGGCAAATTAGCAATGAAAATTTTAAACTCTGGAATTTCTAATAATACCCTTACAGATTTCTGAAGCTGACAAATTGTTTTTTAGCTATTGCAATAACAGAATAATAGAACGGAAAATTTGTTTACTGGCGCAGGAAGAAGGCATTACATAATTTCCTGATGTCTATAACCTAGTTTTAAACATCAGGTAGATATTAGTTTATATATATATATCTTAGATTAGGTGTGCTCAATACTATGGAAGTCAGGCGCAAAAAAAATGGCACGCGTTGCGGACAATACAATACACAAATATAATTTAAAGCTTTAAAGGCCTATTTAAACAGCTAAACTAAGCTCTAATAGGTTTTATTATTGTTTGTTTTAAATCATGTAAATTATATGTGCTCTGGAAAACCATGGAAGCATTCTGTGTTACAAATTATAGTGTGGTTTTAATGTACTCAGTTTTAATATTTTTAAGTTTCACGAATTTATGTACACTGATTCACAGTCAAAATGATACAGGTAAGTGAAATTGAAATACAAGGTGTCTCAAAAGAAATTTTATATTTATTTAGCTTACTGCGTGAATGCAACGTATCCGAGGGGCGCGGGGGTTATGTCAATCGGTAGCCTGGCTAGTATTCGAGGTTTTCGCCACTTAAATGATGCGCCAAGCATTCCTCTCATTCGACATTGGGTTAAAAAGTTTGAAGAGACTGGTACAACGCTGGATAAATCAAAATCCGGGCAACCTAGGTCATCAAGAACGGTAGAAAACGTGGAGAATGTTAATCAGTCTGTTCGTGACGACCCGAACCTTTCAATTCGGAAGCGCACAAGTGCTTTAAATGTGCATAGATCATCATTACATCGCATTATGCACAAAGACCTAAAGCTGCACCCCTACAAAATTCAATTGGTGCAAGAATTAAAGCCCCAAGATGCCAGTCAGAGGCTTAATTTCGTAAATCAGGTGATTGAGCGATTTTCAACGTTTACCAACATTTTGTTTTCGGATGAAGCTCATTTTCATCTTAATGGCCACGTAAATAAGCAGAACTGCCGCTACTGGAGTGCAACGAATCCGAAACGCAAACATCAGAAACCCCTACATTTGCCTAAAGTGACCGTATGGGCTGCGATGTCGGCGCGAGGAATTATCGGCCCTTACTTTTTTAAAGACGAAAGGGGGCGTGCAGTTACAGTGAATTCAGAGCGTTATGTGGAGATGTTAGACAACTTCTTGGTACCTGAACTACAAAACTTTCCTGGCTATAACCAAAGAACATGGTTCCAACAGGACGGAGCAACTTCACACACGTCCAATATGTCTCTGCCACGTGTTCGTGAAATTTTCTCAGGCAAATTGATCTCCCGGAGAGGTGACATAAATTAGCCTCCACGCAGTCCAGATTTAACCCCTATGGACTTTTTCCTATGGGGTTGTCTTAAATCTAAAGTTTACGCCAATAAACCGACTTCACTGGCGCATTTGAAAGAAAATATCCGTCACGAAATGGCAGCTATCCCTGAGTCCACCTGCCGAGACGTCATAAGTAATTTTACTGTTCGATTAAATGAGTGCCGAGAACGCGAGGGTCTACATTTAGACGATATTATTTTTAAGAAATAAATCCCCAAAAAGTGTATTTTAATAATTAATAAACATTTTTTCTATATACGGCTTACTTTTTTTTTAATCGATCCACTAAATATAAAATTTCTTTTGAGACACCTTGTATTAAAGGAAAAAGGTTAACTGAAAATTATATTTCAATACTATCTATATATAATAGATAAAATGCTGAGGTGTCTTTCAGATGTCCTTCCAGAGGTATTTTGCGTACTTCCCCGTGACCTAGAAAGTTGAAATTTGGCATGCGGCTTCCTGGGAATATTCTTAAGATGACAAAAATACTAAATCTAGAAAATTCAGAAAGAGGGCGAACCTGCGACTCAAAAAAGTTCCCATGTTATCTTAATGGGACAAAAAATTAAGTATGTTCGATTGTGAAATTCAATATCTGAAGGTGTTCGAAACACCTAAACACGGCCCTGTTATTAGTTTTCCGAAATTTTCATTATCTACTCCGAAATCGGTACCCGCATGATAGCTTAAAATTTCAAAACCTTTTTTATTTTTGTTGGGGTGTTTTTTTACTGATGAACACAATCTGGTTTTTAGAGTTTCGTATAGCTATCTGCCTGCACCAGTGGTTTTCAACCAGGGAGTCTCCATACCTTGCTGTAGGTATATGAAAGGCGAACTCCCTAGAATTAATATGGCTGTCATACAGAGAAATGAGAGTAGGGTGCCTTGCATTTTTCATATTTTACATTTATATTTACATATCATATTTTATTTTACATGAGTGCCGTCATCTAAAATAGGTTCAGAATCACTGGTATATTATATAAAAATATGAGTGGGGTGTCAAAAGAAAGCTATTGACACGTAGATTTAAAAATAAAGCTTTATTTTTACCAAAAAATATTTTTAAGATATTTTTGCCCAAAATAAATTTAAAAACTTTTGTCCTCCACTTTATTTCTAAGAAGGGTCGGAAAATGGGATAAGAAAATAAAGTTTGTTTGATTCCGTTTAATTTCAATATCTGGGTGCGTTCTAAACACGACTTTATTATCAGTTTGCCCCTTTATTAATGCTGAACACAATTCGGATTTTCATGCGGGTTACGCATGCATGTCTTCCAGTACCAGTGGATTTTCACCAGTGCCGGATTACTTAATAGGCAGCTGCCTATAAGCTCCGAGGTTATAGGAGAGGATCAGGGCCGGCGCTAGGCATATGCAGCATGTGCAGTGACACATGGCCTCGCGTATTGTGCGAACTTTCTGAACCGCGCCTACTCGCGTACACCAAACTATCACCTAAATTATATATTTAGTTTTCGAGAAATTAGGAAGAAGAAAACGGGTGGGGTGCTTTGCATCAGCTTTGAAGCGCTGTTATTCCCCGAATACGAGAAAAAATCACACAGCCGAAAGTTGTTATTGATAGAAGTCACAGAAAAAAAATAGTGTAACATGTACTCACTAAATGTATCCCTTATTAAAATATATACATTTGAAACATTATAGGGGTATAATATGTAAACACAGCGTGGTAACGGACAGCACCAGGCAAGTAAAATTACATTTTGACTGATGTACCTCGTTCATTCCGTCATTTTGCGTGGTCCATCATTATTGAACCAGCCCTTTTTGACCACTGCGTCAATATAAATTTTTCTTGTCAATCTCGCACATGGCCTCGCGCCTGCCCTGGCACATGGCCTCCCGCTTGCCCTGGCACATGGCCTCGCAAATCCTAGGGCCGGCCCTGGAGAGGATATCATTGAAATTCCAAATAAGCTTATCATCAATGAATCAATAGTGACGGCTACATTTGGAAACAGTTTGACTGCCAACGATGTCCTTAACTATTCCAATACAACCATCTTTTGCCCCCGAAATGAAGATGCTACAAGCATCAACGAAGAGGTTCTAAACCTTTTGAAGAGCGAGTCTTTAATATATCTTAGCATTGATTCAATCGACTGTAAAGACGCCTCAAGAACAGAAAATTATCCAATTGAATTTTTAAATAGCCTTACCCCCTCAGGGATGACACCTCACAAATTAAACTTAAAAGTAGGGACAATAATTAAGTTGTTACGAAACCTCAACACAAAAAAAGGTCTGTGTAATGATACAGGCCTGGTGGTGATAACATTGTTTAAAAATTTAATAACTGCCACTGTTATAATTGAATCTTCCCAAGGAAATCCAGCTTTTATTCCTAGGATTGATTTAGCTCCCACCAATCCTAATTTGCCCTTCATCTTACGCCGAATGCAGTTTCCAGACAATCTGGCATTTTCCATCACGATTAATTAATTGTAAGGTCAAATCTTGGAAAAGGTGGGAGTTTACCTGCCCAATGCAGTCTTTAATAATGGGCAGATCTACGTAGCCTTTTCACGGATACGTCGTGCAACCGACGTTAAAGTGAAAGGCATAAGCAATGGGAGTCCTAACGGGAAACTCCTAGAGCAGTCTGAAACTTTTTTTACAAAAAATGTAAAAGTTTTGTGGTGTGGTTGCCAACAAATTAACGAAACTTATTTTTTTTTACATTATTATTATTAATTTTTTTCTGTAATTATTGAATATGAATAACCTAAGTTGCTGTTTAAAATGAGCAGTAGCTCCATATTAATTTCTGATTCTGCAATCTGTGACGAAGATGTCTTAAATATTCCCTACCCTTTCTTATTGTTTTACAGATGTTTATAGTTTCTTTTTTAAATCAGTTTATTTTCTTTGCCTAACTGGGCATATACGTGACAATTTATTATATTTAGAAAACAGGACTTGTCAATAAACGCCACCATGTTCTAATATTGTACCGAGAGTTTATTTTCAATTTGGTGATTATTTTTACCCCGTTGGATGACGGGCTTTTCTCCTAGTTAAATAATAATATTCTTTATAAACTAATGCCCGTACTCTTAGTTGATGCTTCGCTGATTCTATCGTAAACAGATGCTGTATGCCAGAAACTAATAGCGTTTTCAAATTGTATGCTCGGAGTACTCCGAGAATGCTCTCATAGCAAAACATGTTTTATATTTGGTTTAGAGCCGTTGGAGCATTCTCAAATTC
Organism: Liopterus haemorrhoidalis; assembly: GCA_963971575.1. Taxonomy (NCBI): domain Eukaryota; kingdom Metazoa; phylum Arthropoda; class Insecta; order Coleoptera; family Dytiscidae; genus Liopterus; species Liopterus haemorrhoidalis. The sequence continues at coordinate 36,541,796 of OZ020614.1, read as the reverse complement.
ATTTTCGATTTACTCGGTCGATCGTAACGCAAGTGTTATGGGAGCGCTCAATTTGATCTGTCCCACGACACAGATCAAGTAGAGCAAGCCTGAAAAATGACGCCAAAATACAAATCTACCCTCATTAGTTTGTCAGTTATGTTTTCAACATGATTTATTCGCATTAAGGGTTAAGGCTACAAAAAAAAAAAAAATGGATTGGAGGAAATATTATAGTTTAGTGAATCGGAAAATAATGAAATTATTGATCGAGTGAGACATATATTTGCAAAAGACGAAATAATAGGAGTAAAAAATAATGTGGAAAATGTTATATAGTATTTCAGCAACCATCAGGTAAACAAATAGATAGGTATGGTCTCTACCAGATCGCTCAAGAACAAAGCGGGACGTCACAGATTGATTTCAGAGTGATTTCAGGGCAATTTCAGATCAAATCTCTATTTACAAAGCGAAAACGCTAAAAGTTTGAGAACTGACTATGAGTACGGGCTATATTCACAATAAACATTATTTGGTAAATATTTTGGTAAAATAACGTATTCTAATATTTGGACGAGAAATGAATTTGTTCCAACAAATTGGGTTCACTTAATAAGTAATTATAGATAGAATTGTTTACAGTCCATTTTTATTAAATTAAATATTGTTAATAAAATTCCGTTAATGGATTTAATCTCAAATCTGTTCCTTTATTTTGTCCACTGACTAGTTATTAGGGGGAAAAAAACAAATTGAACCATTATTAATAATTTAGAATAGCATTCCGGCGAATTATATTGTTTGAATTAATTTGTCCATTTTTTGGTGAGCATCTAATTGTTTCAAAACGGTTAACAAGGTTATTAAAAAAAAAAACAAAAAAAACTGGACAATCCAGGATAATTTTTAAAAACTAGCCATGACATTCCCGGCGAAGTGAAAAAAAGGACATATCTTGGGAAAATAACGTTTGGTCACCCTAGTGTAATACGATATTTTATTTGTAAAAAAAACTGTCATGTTATTGTAATATTAGTTTAAATGTACCGAGTACCACCCTTATACATCACCACACTTTCTTGCAGCCGTTCGCAAGAACTAACTCATTAATGAACTCTCCCATATACCGCGCAATATCTGCATTTAACAACTGCAAATCAGAATTCGATATTTTCACTGATACCTTAAACCAAATAAAAAAAAACTTTATTCAATCACTACCGAAGCCTGTATGACAGGCACTAATCACTGAACTTTTGCTTAATGCTAATTAATCTCTGCTACTTTTGTTTATATAAATCTTTTTTGTATTTCTCTCCTTCTTTATTTCCCCAACCCTTTCTATATTTAATATTATTGTTATGTACATACAAATAATTTAAATGTATTTCTTTTTGTAAAATCGAAGCCGTAATTTTGGGCTCGACCCGTTTTCAGCTCCAAAATGTAATAAATAAAAAACAAATAAATAAAAAAAAAGTAATTAAACAAATTGCATTATAGACCCCATCTTGTAAACCATTAGACGCATATTTGCGTACGATGCGGAAAATTATAGCTAAAGCTTCATTCTACAAATTTGATTGTAGTTATTTTGTTCTATTGTGAAAACCACTTATGGTTACTGTACTTGGTAGTCTTGGTAGTTTTCTACCAGTTTGAATCAGCTGCTATTCTCAATACAGGTACTGCAGGTAAAATGATTTAATTTTTATAAAAAACGCGTGTAACAAATGGTACTCCATTATCATCAAATATAATATTTTTCGACGAAGATTCCAAACTATAAACAATCATGTCGAAAAAAATATTGACGTATTTTTTGAACATTTCTACACAAAACAATATAAATATAAAAGTTATTTGCAACCCATAATTATATGTAATAAATTACAGAACATTGTTTTCTGATATCTATCGTTAGGTTACTGTACGATAACATTTTTACAACTATGTTTTGTACAATTAAAAATATCCTATTAGAAATATAAAAAATCGCTGCAAAATTTGATGTGTAGATTATTTTGTATAAGAAACTTGTGATCTCTGGGGGTTATACGCAGCGTTAACGTTAGTTGTTTAAATGTTTGAAGCTCTACAAATTTCAAATAGAACGAAAGGTCGATTTTTGTTTCCATATTTTCTTTAAAACCCTATTTTTTCATTTTATAATATATCGCGAAAACCCACTTGTGATACACTTTATACGCCTTAGGCAATATAATATATTTTGAATTGAATTCCCAGAAACATTATTTATTCTAACACTATTTAACAGTGGAAATCTTAAATTTCGGTCTGCTCGCAATCTTTCAACAATTTATTTCCTACATTTAAGCATCATATTTACAATAAAAAAGCAATACGCTCAGATTCGTAGGAACCTGGATTCACGGCTCATCGCTTCTTACTTTCATACGGGCTAATACCCACTACGGGTAGAGCCTCAGATGGAAAATTTCATCAATATATGTCATATTTTCAGTTATGGGGACGCAAAATGTTGCCATACTTACACAAGCACACATTTTAAAAGGTTTTTCTTGTGCAATATACAGCGCGATCATTAAATCTTGACCGTTACATAATGGTAAACAATGGGTTTTAAAATATCAAAACTGTATTCTAATTCACAGCTGAAAATCCCATTTCAAAAAAAGAACTAATTAGATTACTTCGTTGAACCGAACTCACCAGAGGAATGTGTTTCTAACTTAATATTTGTTATCAACTCATTGGCGTGTAGAGAAAAATAGTGTTCATTTAATAATCCATTCGTATAAGGTAACAAAAATAGAATATACGTCTATGTGTACATGTCTTTGGAAATAAGTTTGATAACTAAATGTTTCTGTCAAGTATTGCATAACGTTCAAGCATTAATGATTGCATTGTATGTGTCATCGTATGCACCGCTGCATAATATACTGAATTACCATTACCTCCCATTTTGATTCTTAATACATATTTAAAAAATATGTAGGTTATGTTAATGATATAATCTTTTTAACTTGTCTGAATTTGTCTGAATGATAGGCGCCCCAGGGCGCCGCGGCGCACAGTTTGGGAATCGCTGAGGTAATGCATTATTATTTTTGACATAGTTCATCCAATTTTGAACAATCATCGGATCCAAAGAACAGTAATTCTTATTTCTTGTACATAGACACATAATGTGTTTAAAATAATTTAAAAATTGTATTAATAATAAATGAGTTGAAACTGATTACATCAGATTTTTTATACTTTTTGAACTTCTCTCATTTTCATTCTACCTATTAACATTCTAACTATTCTTTTAGAAATAAACATGAGTTAGTACTTACCTAAAGCGATGGCAACTTGAGAAATAGGTGAAGTATAGACAGGTCTCTTTATGCTCTTGACACCCCTGTTGAAGATCCTTGAAATCCTATTGGTTTTGGTAAAAATAGCCGAGTAACAAATACTCAGACATAATCCCAATCCGATTCTCATTATAGCGCACGTTTCAACAGTCGGCTTTGCCAAAATGACAAAGGACATAGCGTAACAACTGAGTATTCCACAAAGCAAAACATAACATAATTCCCTGCCACTCGCCATGATAACAGGTGTTTTATTGTAACGTATGAAGACACATGTTGTGAATAATGTGCATGCAATTCCCAGGGAGGAGAAAGCGAGTGGAACTAGAGCCCATGGATTTAGCCATTCGATAACCAGTGCTGCTAACTTGAAACAACCTGTTTTGGATGCATTTGGTGCCCAACCTGGTTCGCAAGAACGACACGTGTCATTGAAAACGTAGGCGTCCTCACGGCAAGCCACACATACCCAGCAACATTGATCCTGAAACAAAAAAATATTAATTAGAATAATAATATATACTTATACATACAATATTTGAACAAATGTGAATATAATGTGTAGACATTTGTACAATTAAAACGGGCCATTGCCTGCACAGAGTTTAATTATTTTTATACTGACATATCTCGGATAAGTGCATATATTCCAGTTTATGCTGTAAAAGTTTCTCGGTTTCTACAACTTCGGCACTATATATGACTGTCCCGTGCTCAGCTTGATTTATCGACAGGATGCTTCTATTATTCCTGCATAAACAGGTACTCCTTTTGAGTGTTAAATACTTAAGGCTGTAAATACTACGTTAACATCTGAGCTGACAGCACAATATCAGAAGTTAAAAATTCCGATGGTGTTCGGTATTTTAGCCGGCGTCCTTGTGCTCTATAAGCAACCATACGATACTGTCTGGTAAAATTAGATTTGCCACATTTTCGACTTTAAGCAGGACTGTCCTGTTTCGCGTGTATGAACGGGGCGTCCTACCTTATACCTAAGCCGGATATATAATGTCTGGTTTTCTATATTAATGCCAATCAAATCGTCGTTGCAAAATAAATCTAAAGTGTTGCGCAGAAATGAATTTTCAAACTGGAGAAAGACAGGCAAGTAGACGTGAGCGCAGAGCAATTTAACAAAGTTGGGTTATTGGTTATCTTTTTCACGCTCTCTTCGGAGCCCGTGTTTCCAGGGTATTTTAACGTAGTCAAAATCGCCGGCGAGAGTCAGTTTGGGCAGGCGGTCACACTTTTGAGCTGCTCAATCTTGGTTCCAGTCAGGAAGCGGTTATTTGGTGCCGTTACGAGATTCTGTATACGTGAGTTTCACTCACAACGTTACCCCACGTCAGTGTGACGGGCGAGAGCCCTGAGCACCGGTCGTTGATATCATTTGCCACCAACGTAAAGCTAGAGAATGGTGATACTCGGAGTACTATACTGAAGGCACATGTCCTAAGGACAATAACTTATTTTAGCCGGCTACAGAACTGACATCCGGTCTGGCCCGGCTCCATTCACAACAAAATCTCCATGTACTCACCGTGATCTTCCCTTACATCACGATTTTACAGTACGCGCGAGAGAAGGCCACTACATCTCCCGTCCGCCCACGGTGCCGTTACTTTGCCGGACCCAGCCCGAGTATAAGCGGCCTGTATTTCCACTGCCTGTCGGTTCCACTACGGCAGCGTTTTCAAAGTTTGTTCCGTGGAAACCCAGGGTTCCGCGATAAAATTCAGGGGTTCCGTGGGATAAGGTGCTCTTTATCTTGTTTCATAAAAATGGACATTTAAAAAAAATAATAAAAAGAATTTAAGATAAAGTTAAAAATTTCATCATTTTAAAAGAAAGATCAAGAAAAATACAAAAAAAAAATAAAATAATAATACAAAAAATCAGAAATAACAATTTTCTGGTCTGATATACCTATATGACGAATATCCTCATTTATCAAAAAGAGCTATTCGGTTTTTGTTACCGTTGACAACTACGTACATGTGTGAATCTGGATTTTCAAAATACGCTGATACAAAATCGAAATATCGCTGCAAACTAAATGCTGCACCAGATATGCGAATTCGATTATCCAATATACAAAATTTTGAAAGGATATAGAATCCATAAAGCAGACGCATTCTTAGCTGTCTTATGAAAGAGTCTCACACTTTATACGAAAAATATAAATATAAAATAAAGGCAAATATATTTCGCTTATTTCATTATTATTATTATTTTTTTTAATTGCAGTGTTCTAGTTTTTAGGAATACAATAACAATGACTACTAATTTATAAACTCTTATATTTCTATCGTATTTATGCCTAAAGGAAAAAGTTTGCGGTAATGTAATGTTTTTTTTTTTTTAGTACAAGGTGTCTCAAAAGAAATTTTATATTTAGTGGATCGATTAAAAAAAAAGTAAGCCGTATATAGAAAAAACGTTTATTAATTATTAAAATACATTTTTTGGGGATTTATTTCTTAAAAATAATATCGTCTAAATGTAGACCCTCGCGTTCTCGGCACTCATTTAATCGAACAGTAAAATTACTTATGACGTCTCGGCAGGTGGACTCAAGGATGGCTGCCATTTCGTGACGGATATTTTCTTTCAAATGCGCCAGTGAAGTCGGTTTATTGGCGTAAACTTTAGATTTAAGATAACCCCATAGGAAAAAGTCCATAGGGGTTAAATCTGGACTGCGTGGAGGCCAATTTATGTCACCTCTCCGGGAGATCAATTTGCCTGAGAAAATTTCACGAACACGTGGCAGAGACATATTGGACGTGTGTGAAGTTGCTCCGTCCTGTTGGAACCATGTTCTTTGGTTATAGCCAGGAAAGTTTTGCAGTTCAGGTACCAAGAAGTTGTCTAACATCTCCACATAACGCTCTGAATTCAGTGTAACTGCACGCCCCCTTTCGTCTTCAAAAAAGTAAGGGCCGATAATTCCTCGCGCCGACATCGCAGCCCATACGGTCACTTTAGGCGAATGTAGGGGTTTCTGATGTTTGCGTTTCGGATTCGTTGCACTCCAGTAGCGGCAGTTCTGCTTATTTACGTGGCGATTAAGATGAAAATGAGCTTCATCCGAAAACAAAATGTTGGTAAACGTTGAAAATCGTCCAATCACCTGATTTACGAAATTAAGGTTCTGACTGGCATCTTGGGGCTTTAATTCTCGCACCAATTGAATTTTGTAGGGGTGCAGCTTTAGGTCTTTGTGCATAATGCGATGTAATGATGATCTATGCACATTTAAAGCACTTGCGCGCTTCCGAATTGAAAGGTTTGGGTCGTCACGAACAGACTGATTAACATTCTCCACGTTTTCAACCGTTCTTGATGACCTAGGTCGCCCGGATTTTGATTTATCCAGCGTTGTACCAGTCTCTTCAAACTTTTTAACCCAATGTCGAATGAGAGGAATGCTTGGCGCATCATTTAAGTGGCGAAAACCTCGAATACTGCAGAATTTTCTACGCGCTACAGTCGCCGAATCACCGTTTTTGTAAAACTCTTGCACGCATAACGCGCGGTCTGCTCCCGAGAAACGCTCCATAGCGACTAAATTCCCAAGAGCCAGGCTACCGATTGACATAACCCCCGCACCCCTCGGATACGTGCGTTCACGCAGTAAGCTAAATAAATATAAAATTTCTTTTGAGACACCTTGTATTTAAAATTGTTTCAAAAATGTTTCCAATAAAAGGGTTCCTTAATTTTTTGAAAAGAAAGTAGGGGTTCCGCGACAAAATAAGTTTGGGAACCACTGCACTACGGGAATCTACCTGGAGATTCCTTCACACAGCGACAACAAAAGCGAGTATAAGACACGAACCTTCAGTTCAGTTTCCCGCATTAGAGTATTACATAATTACTTCAATTTTTCCGCCACTTTTCACAATGGAATAACTATGGATTGACGTGTACATCTTATGATGTAATAAATACAATGAATTTTAATGTTTTTCTCTTGTGTACAGTTACCCACGTGAACCTTCCTAATGTGACAAGAGGCCTCGTTTTGTCTCAACCATGTCAGATTTCTTTTCATGCACACCAACAAACTGCAGACAATTGAACAGCTAAAGAGGAATGATGTACATATTTTATTTTCATTCCCAGCCATCAACGTAGTTTTAACTATAAACGTGGGCAGGCTAGTTTGCTTATCACATGGTGGTCATAAGTTGAATGGAGGTCAGTCGAGGATCATTTATAGTATTTTGAATTTCACTTTCTGTGTGATACTTGTTGGGTTTTGATCTTCAAGATAAAAAGCCTTCAATCTTTATAAATATAATACAACAATATGTCAAGAAAAAAGCGTTCGTTCTTTATCCATACTTCCTACACAACAAATCAATAGAATTTAAATTTTAAATTTGAAGAAAAAATGCATATTTATTGAAAAACAAATTCTGAAAATCACATAAGGGTGAACTAGTTCTTAAAACTTTTCTATAAATATTTTTCAGAAGTCTACCAAGTTTGTTGTAAACAAGGTAAATTTCTTTTCAATGTATTCATATGAAGATTATTGAGGAAAAATTAAAAATATTATTTTATGGTAAAAAAAAGAGTTTAAAATCAATATTTACTCAGAAGTGCAAGATTGCAAAATTCTGTTGAAATAGTGATTTTATCATCAAGTTCATAAAATGTATAAAATCACAAATGAATTTTCCTTTTTATTTTCGTTGCTGAAATTTTAACCCGTTTGATTTAATTATTAGTTCTGTTGACTTTGAAATGTAATATGTTATGTTGCTGAAATTTTCAATATTACCATTCGATTCTTTGGTTAGAATTTGGTAATCAAACTTTTTTCCCCTAGCTTGATCTCACATTTTGTTTTCGAGAAAAAGGGATAGACGGTTGGTCTTATACACCTTTTATATATTATTATATATTTTTTCTTTTAAGCCTTTATCACAAAGCACTATTTTGGTTCGGTCTATAGGATTTGCCTACGACCTTTGCCTGAATTATGAGTTGTTGCAGCTCATATTTACTTCCTTTCTTTATAAGGTCCAGATAATTAATTTTCTTTTCTTGACGGTTTAAAGCAGTTTTCGAGGTTTTCTATTCTTTGCAGGACCTGTTCATTTAACATCGATTCATGTTATTGTCCTGCACAATTTATTATACGCAGGTAACTTATTTACGGAGGTTCATTTCAAAAATTTACATATTCATTAATATAATATTATTATGTATTTGTTTTTGACTGTTGCATACAAAATACCTGCAAGTGTATGTTTTGAATTCAAAATTTTTCGAATTTCTGTTTATTTCATTTGTATTCCATTGCGACTGTTCCGGTAGGAACATGGTAAATGATGATCTAAATAGGTTAAGAGAATCTAGAAAAGGTGAAGAAAATGAAAAGGAGAAATAGAAGTAAGAAAGTGACGAACAGTGTGGAGGAATAGTTAATTAAGAGTTAATCTTTTGAATTATTTGCGACCTAAGAGAGGTTGAAGCCTGAGTTAACACTACACAAATCTGTTCACTTTAGCTAAGTTATCAGAGCCGTAACTAAGTTGAGGAAATTTAGGGAAAGCGCATCTTTAGGAAAATTTCCTTAAAAAGCATTTTATCATTGCAAATGGTTCTGCGATTGTTTAAGATAACATCAACGCATCTAAATATGTCTATCGCTCAGTTGTGGGGTTTCCAACTATAAGGCCAGTCTCACACTGGAACCAACTACGTACGACTGCCGACTATGGACGACTTGGGCTCTTACATTTGAGCAACGGAGTCGTTTGTCCTTCACAGATGGTTGTTTTGTTGTGGTTGCCGTGAATTTTGATTCAGTTTTTGCGTATTTGTAGGTTTTATTCGTATTCCAATAATTGGAAAAGATGAATGGGTTGCTTAACCTGGTTGAAGGCAGTAGTTTGTTCATGAGGCGAAGAAGAAGACGTTCAAGAAGAACGGAATGGGTTAACCAGATTTATTTATTTATATTTATTTATAACAAATTTGGCCACACAACAGGTAAAACCCCAATAATAGTGTGGCACTAGAAAAAATTTACAAAATAATGAAGACAGTATCATAATGAGAAAAATATATATATACATAAGGTTTATACTTATCCACTTAAATAATTAATGGTAAATTTTTTAATTGTAGCATAGGTACATGAGTATATGTCGGGAAAATTATTCATCTTAATAAATTTATTTAAATTTAATGATATACGATTAATTGGGGCATTATATGCTGAATTAGTTCTATTATTAGATAATATTAAAAATTCAATATTTCTAATATTGTAAGAGGGAACATGAATATTAAATTTACTTAAAAGATCAGGGCTATCAATTAAGTTATTGAAAATCTTGTAACACAAACTGATATCTAAAATAATTCTTCTATTTTCTAATGACAGAAGTCTTAAGTTAATATTAGTGAATCTGAAATTGACATATTTTAAAAATCTTTTTTGTACATTTTCAATGCGATTAATGTATACAAGATACTGTGGAGACCAGCTAACAGAGCAAAATTCTAACTGACTTCTAACTAAAGAAAAATAGCGAGAAATCAGCGTATGGGATTTAAAATTTTTAGAAATTCTGGTAACGAACCCTAACATTTTATAAGCTTTTTTAATAATGTTGTCAATATGTATATCAAATATTAATTTCTGATCAAATGTTATTCCCAGAACTTTAACAAAAGTAACATTAGAGATGACATCTGCATTAATATTATAATTAAAATCTATTATGTTTCTGTTTCTAGTAAATGATATTTTTGAACATTTTGAAATTTTTATATTTAATTTATTAGCTTTAAGTAATCGGATAATCTATTTAGATCAGAATGAATTTCATTACAACCATTGAGATTTAAAATTTGCATAAATATTTTTAAATCGTCGGCATAAAGGAGAAAGTTGCATTTATTAAAGCACATATTTATATCATTTATAAAAATATTAAACAAAAGTGGGCCTAGGTGACTACCTTGGAGTACACCGGAAGTTATTTTTCTGACGTCAGATTTATAGCCATTCATGACAACACATTGGGTTCTATCTATAAGGTACGTTTTAAACCAATTTAATAGATTACCATGGACGCCTATTCTATTTAACTTATTTAACAATATGTCATGATCTATTGTATCGAACCCTTTATAAAAATCCGTGCAAATGGCATCCACTTGTATGCGTTGGTCCATTGAATTCAAGATAAAGTCGGTGTATAAAGTTAAATTTGTTGTTGAACAATAATATCATTTTTTACAAAAGAAAATAAAATTTTATATATAAGACGTTCAAATATTTTTTCAAAATTATATAATTTAGAAATCGATCTATAATTTTCAACTAAGTTTTTGTAACCCTTTTTAAACACCGGAATCACTAGTGCATTTTTCCAAAACGTAGGAAATGTACCTTCATAGAAAGATTTATTAAATATTATAGTTAAAGGAGAACTAATAGGCACAATTTTTTATAAATACAACAGGAATATTATCCGATCCAGAACATTTACGTGTATCTAATTGCATAAGGGTATCGAATACTTCATTTTCATCAAACAAGATATTTGATAATACTTTATTTGATTGAACATTATCAGGGCCAATACTGGGTCCTGCTGATGGAATTGTATACACAGAATTGAAATAATCGGAAAAGTAATTGCAAATATTACTTACATCACAAGATGTAGACTGTTTATAAGACATAGAACACGGGTACGTTTCTTTTTTAATAGAATTAACATATGACCAAAATTTTTTAGTATTAGATTGAATTTGGCTCTCAATATCCTGTATAAATTTATCATAACATTCTTTAATTAGGATCTTAACACGTTTTCTTAAAATAGAGAAATTATAATAATAGCTGTTTGTTTTAAACCTTTTAAATTTTTTATGTGATTTATGTTTTTCTTTGATCAATCTAATTAATTCAAGCGAATACCATTTAGGATAAACACTTTTCCTGGCATATTTACAGGGGACGTACCTGTTGATAACATCGAACAGATTACTGTAAAACATTTCAACAGAGTCATTTGTATTAAGATTTTTAAACATAGATTCCCAATCAATAGTTAAATCTTCATTTATTTTATCGTAATCTGCACGATTATAACAAAGCATATTTCTTGGAATTATATTAAGTTGTTTAACAGAAACATTTTGGAGATAGATTTCCAGTGGCGGGTGGTGTGGGTCAATTTTGCTTAGTGGGGCTTCACACCTCATAACATTTACTTCATCAAGATTACTGATAATCAAATCAAGTACTCTATTATTGTGATTGCGAATATTATTATATTGACTTAAATCACAATAAGCTTAACAATCAACAAAGTCACTAAAAGGATTGTTGTAAATGTTACTTGGTGTAAATTCTTTACCGTTTGCAGACCATTGTAAAAGTGGCAAATTAAAATCTCCACAAATGAAGACATCACCATCCAGCACTGAATCAAAAAGGTTGTATAAATTATGTAGGAAACAATTCAAGGCATCTACATTGCTAGGGTAGATAAACACAACACACATGTAGTTTTCGGTCAATGTTATTATTATTTGAATTTAACTTTACCCAAATGTCTTCGGCGTCCCTAAACCATTCATGTCTCACATGGAACTCAAACACACTTTTTACACCAATTAACACTCCACCTCCTTCAGACTTCACAGAAGTACGTGCAAACCTATCCCGTCTAACAACACAATAATCACTTGGCAGTATTTCACTATCATTAATATTGGAGTTCAAGTTAGTTTCAGTTAAACAGACTATGTCGTAATCACCGGATAAACAACTCATTCTAAAAGTACTGCATTTTGTTCTTAGACCTCTCACATTCTGATAATAAGCTGTTAAAACCATTATGGAAAATAGGTGTTTAAAAGGACAAAGAAGAACATACAGATTAAGACGAACTTCTTATATCTTCATCACATCGTATATGCCGAATCCTGCTAGTATCAACCTTCCGCGCAAAAAAATTGCAATTACGAGTCCAAATGTATTTGAATCCTTTGGATCGTAAAATTTCCCTTGCGTTCTTGTAAAGTTGAGCATTATTGAGATTCAAATGTTCACTCAATAATATTCCTTGTACTGCATTTTCGTTCTGTCTATAAGCCGTAAGAATGTTTTCCTTGACACGCATGGATGTAAATCTTACTACGATGTTGCGAGGTTTATCATTTGCATTGCTAGTTTGCTACGGTAATCTGTGAGCCATGTCCACATCACTATTAACATCCAGTTGAACTCCAATTTTCGTACCAATATCAGAAACGGCATCGAATACATTTTCATTTCGGGTCTCAGGAACATTTGATATAATAATATTATTCAGTCTCGAGTACTGTTCCAGATCACACATTTTTTGTCCAATTCAGAAATTTTAGATTTTAATTCAATATTTTCTTGTTTAATATTATCAATAATTTTAATTTTTTCATTATTTTGTTGTATTTTTACCTCAAAGTCTGAGATTTTATTACTGCAGAAATTGATGGCTTCCATCATAGTATCAAATTTTAAATTTATATCTGCTTTAATGCTGTTAATTAGTGAGATAATAGTATCTTTTGAATGGGAATCGTGTAGATTACAAGCTTGGTCACCATCAGTATTAATCGAGCTGAGAAAATGTGGATTTTTATTTCGGCAAGAAGTGCAGTACCGCACAATGTAATCTGCTTTTAGTACACTTAGTTGTTCATCATTTATTGTAGCACACAATGTATGATAGAATATGACACATTTACCGCAATTAATACCAGGACTTCTCTTGGTACTTTCCCTATTACAAATTTTACAAGTGCCGCCCATGTTGGTAGAGGTCGGTGAGCGACCAAAGTAATCGCACTAACACGTTAAATTTCGTTTTTGTTAAATTTCGCAATTTTTTAACAAATTTTAATTTTATTGTAATATGGTTAATAGAATACAATTTGTTTAAATTTGGTAAAATAGCACAAAATTTTATACACAACACCATATAAAATTTAATATTAATGGGATAAAGTTAAACCACTATATATATAATATAGACGAACAAAAATTATCAACTGTACACTGATACTGTCGAACTGCGAACAGATATTCCTGAAGAGAGAAGAGCATGACGAGTTTCACCATTTAATGAACGATTTGAAGATCCCAAGAAATTCTATGACTACTTCCGTATGATTTTGGACACGTTGAACTATATTCTGGAAAATGTCAAATCTGAGCTGACGAAACACATATCTGGAAATGTAATCTGTAATTTTCAGGTTCCACAAACACTCTCTTTCTCTTTAATTAATTTTTCCGTGTCCATAATTACTGAAAAAAAAAACTGCATAAAGTCGGGCGTCGTACGCACAAAAATTCGAGCCTGCTGATATCGAGTCGCAGGACTAAACTAAACGCACGTAGTCGTACGACTAAGTCGCTTCCAGTGTGAGAGCGCTGATTACATTATTAGATTCCCAAAGTCGGGAAAGTTCGTGCGTAATTGCGCAACTACGTATAATCAAGTGTCGCACGTAGTCGGTTTCTGTGTGAGACCAGCCTAATATAGGATCTTTAAAATAATTACAATTTCATTTAAACCAAAAATATAAAACTGGTACTCGAGCAGATGCAGCTGTAGTTCAGCAAATTTTGTTTGTAAAACGGTCGATTCTATTTTTTTGTGTTTACTTAGACCTGTGTTTATGGTTACTTTCCCAAAGAGCCAGGGTGGAGTATGATGGAAGGTAATGGACTGGATTGTTGGAATAATAATATTGTTGGATTGTAGGATGGTGTTGATATATTGTATTAAGTCAGTTTTTTTGTTTGTGTTCAGTATGTTTTCGTTATTAGATTTTAGAAATATATGACTATGTGTTCCATGATCTGGTTTAGCTGCTAGGTTCGTTACATACATCGTGGACAGTTTTTCACGACTCTCCTGTAGCGTTGGTTCGCCGGCTTCGTTCAATATGCTGATCGAAGGTCTGGATCTAAATGCGCTTGTTGCTATTCTAATAGCTGTGTGGTGGACTGCGTCTAAGAGTTTTAGTGTTGTTTTCTGGTTGTGGCGTATGCAATGCAGTCATAATCAATTTTCGCTGAAATTAAAGTTTTATATATTTTTAGCAACGTATTCTTGTCTGCTCCCCATGTTTGGCTTCCGAAAGTTTTTATTATATTTAGCCTGATGTTGCATTCAGCTTTGATTTTGTTTATGTGGGGTTTCCATGACAGTTTCTTGTCTATTGTAATGCCTAGAAATTTGATCTCGTTGGTGTATTCTATGGGAGCGTTATAAAGCGTTAAACCAGGGTTTTGTTGTTTGCGCTGTTTGGTAAAGTTGATAGCATTAGTTTTTTCTAGGGAAAATTGGAACCCCGTCTTATCTGCCCATTTTTATAATTCCGTGATAGCGCCTTGTAGGAGACGTCTGAGGTTTTCTGAGTTGACCCCTCTGCAAAAAGTGACCAGATTATCGGCATACAATAAAAACTGAACCGGTTTATTTATATTCTCATTAATTCTGTTCATGCAGAGTAGGAATAAGGTGACGCTTAGAAATTGTTACGTAAATTATTCGTAACACAATATCTTAGTATATTTTTGAATTGGAAATTTTGTACGCGTGGTATTTGGTTTTGATACCAGCGCTGCCATCTATGGGGGGCGCGTGAACTAACCGATCCTTGGATCGATAAATTAGATTGTTAGTAAATCGTAGGAAACAAAATGGCACTTGTGCGTGTGTCATCGATCAGAGCGGTAGACGATTGACTTTTTATCTCGTATCATCCCTTCAACTGGCCGGATTTAATTCAATTAAAAGGCATAATTTGATCGAGAGATAGTTCATACATCGACTGACATAAGCATTTTGTCATATTGAAGGCGTATTACATCTAAACGCGTAAGTTTTTCATTTTCAAGTTATAGCTCATTTTCATTACACAAAGCACATGGTGAGATCAAGTGTTTTCGTTGATTTTTAGCGTTTTGGGACCGGTAGAATCGTTTGAAACTGTTATTGTACCCTGCCGAATACGTGAAAAGCATTTATGGAGCCGTTGTTCGTCTGGGAGGCGAAATATTATTCCTTTGAGGCGTCTTTTCACACCTGGAGCCGTTGATATGTTATGTGACGCCGGTGGAGGTCGGTAGCACGTTTTTGAGCCCTTTGGAGTTATTTTGGAGCCGGCGGAGAGAAATTTACTTCGCGTTGCATGTACATCGGGGAAGATTTCACTGAAATACCGTTTGGAGGCGACCTGGGTTGGCGCTGCATTTGGAGGATGCAACCGTATTTATATGCTGTGTAAAATCGTTTTCTAAGAGACGACTTGTAGACAGATAAGTGGTTATCGAAAGTAATAAGATCATTTGTACGTGGTTAAAGAACTTGTGACACACGTTTTTGACGTGTATTTGTGTTTATTTTGTGGTTGTTCATATGTTGTGTTCGTTGCTACGTCAAATGATCTCAACTTTCTAAATAGATCTATGTAAGAGAGCTCTCAGGTTCTAATTTAAGTGTAATTAAGGTTGTTCTCTCCAAATACTGTCGTAGAGCCATTTTGTCAGTGAAAGTTGAGTTTAAATTTCGGTTCGTGTTTGTTACGATTTCGGTTTATTTGACAGTTGTTGTCCGTGCTTTAGAGTAGTGGGGATATATTATTGCTCATTTGGGGAAGGAGGTAGTCTGACGTTACTGTGTATCGTTCAGTTACGGGATATCGCATCCGTTCCCTCCCCAAGCGACCACTTTTATGTCAGGGATACATCCGAAAGGATAGTTTTTGATTTGCGAGCCGTACATTTGGGTTACGTGCTATTTTGATTTGACGTTTCGAATATTTGTTTTGATTTCGATTCGTAAACGTCTTGTTTTGACACAATCGTGGATTGTTTGTTACGATTTGGTACCTACCATTGCAAACTGTGCGTTTCGCATCCCGGCGTGCGGTTAAATTAGCCGAGTGGCAAGGGAGCAACTAAAGGTCTCATTTATGAGCCTCCGTCGTAGATAATAGTACTTGTATGCTTTACGTTCCGGCATCACAGTTAAAACAGCCTATTGGTTAGGAATTGTACCATTTTACTTGTCGTGATGACAGTTAAACTTTGTTTGTTTTGTCTTTGGGTCGTTCGATATTTCGATCAGAATTTAAGTTCAGAATTGATCTGATGTAGTTAGGTTAAGACTCCGGTTTTATTATTTGACAATTTTGTTACCACATTATTTAGATAGATCGAGACGTGGTCTCGAATTGTTTGACAATATTGATTAATATTTATTGTATTATTTGTGAATTGATTCAGTATTTGTGTGTTTAGACTTTCCACTCTGGAGAGCCTAATCTGTTTAACTTCAAGTTCATTTATTAAATCTCACATTTTCTTTATTTTTTTTTTATGAAAATTTATGACGTACGATACTCTTTAATAAAGATTACTTTATATCATATTTGTCGAGTATTGCTTGTTAGTCCTATTGAGTCACAATGTATTAATCTTGGTTTGGGGATAATTGGTAAGAACTACTTCTACTAGAAAAAGATTTAAGTTTATCTCCGGTTTAGTGACGTCAATCTAAACTTATGGCGCCCTTATAAATAAATATAGACTGTTAAAATTTCATCTCCCAGTCCTTGAGAATAGAAATCTCTAACTTTATCGAGCTAGTCGCAAACCGGTCTAGTAAATGCGTTTTTGGTGTAACCTTGTATTTTGGATAACGCTTTACTTGCCAGATAAATTACATCTACTTGATCATTTTAGTTATTTTTGATTGAATTTATTACGTGTCATTTTTTTTTTTAAGATTAGTTTATGGTTACAAATAGAACTTTTAACGTTACAAAAATGGCTTTTCTTATTTTTATTGTTACAAATTTGGCACCCAACGATTTTTTTTTTTTTGTAACAAACTGAGCCTTGGGGAACTCCGTTTTCTTGGATTTTCTCATCGGAAAAGGTGCCCTTAGCTCTGACTTTAAATGTTTTATTCGCGAGGAAGTTCTTAATAAAGTGGGCAATGTTACCATTTAAACCATAGTTTTTGAGTTCGTTTAGAATAAGTCGTCGCCACGCTGTTGGATAGGCACTCTTTATGTCAAAAATATGGCAGCCAACTGTTGTTTGCTTTGGAGAGATTCTTGTATTTCGTTGACCAGTACAAGTATTTGGTCCATGGTGGAATGATCCTGTCTAAAGCCTGCTTGGTTCTTGTTCAAGTATTTGTGTTTTTCTATATGCCAGACTAATCTCTTGTTGATGTTTTTTTCGAAGAGTTTGCATGTTGTGTTGGACAATGCTTTAGGTCGGTAATTTATAGGATCTGTTTTTAATTTGTTCGGTTTAGGTATTGGGATAATCTCTATTTGTTGCCAGGAATCTGGGAAGTTGTTGCGGAGACATATGTGGTTATATATTCTGAGGAGGATATTAATTGTTTCTATTGGGAGGTTTTTGGGGAGTTCGAAGGGAATTTTATCTGGGCCAGGACTTTTGTTGTTTTTCAACATTTTTAATGAATCCTCTTTTGTATATGGGATTACTTCCTTTTTTCTTTTGACTTCGTGCAATTGTGGGTTATTGTTGGCGTCACTCGATTGTTCGCAGAAAGTTTCGGCTAGTTCGTTGGCAATTTTTTTGGGCTCTGTGATTCTTTGTGTTCCTTTTTTTAACAAGGGGATTTTGTGCATTTGTTTATTGCCACTTATTCTCTTGAATTTCTGCCATACTTCTCTGATTGGGGCGTCGGCGGTTAGAGAGCTTATGTAGTTTTCCCATGTTTCCGTTTTGCTTATTCTGATTATTCTTCTAGCTTTGGCTTTTGTTTTTTTATGTTCTATTAGGTTGTCCAGGTTGTTATGTCTTTTATATTTGTTGCGAGCTTTTTTTGCTTTCTTGATGGCTTCATGACACTCTGTATTCCACCATGGAACAGTTTTTTTGTAACTGATTTTTTTATGTTCGATTGTTTCCTTGGCGGATTCTGTTACAAGTTTCGTAAATCTATTGATTAACGAAGTTGCATTTTCGTTGTATGTGATGAGAAAGTTTTCGGATTTTATTTTAGTTTTCTCTCTGTAGGATTCCCAGTTGGCTTGTTCTAGATTCCATTTTTTTATTTCTGTTTCCGTATTTTCATAGGTATTGGTATTATATTCTATTTTTATGGGAAAATGATCACTGCCGTGGAGATCTGGCAGTGTTTCCCAGTTGAATTTTGTAGCGATTCTGTGGTCACAGTAGGTTAGGTCAGTGGCAGAGAATTTGCCTGAACTCTGGCAAAAGTGTGTCGGTGATCCGTCATTCAACAGAATATCCTTGTTTAAAAGCTTTTCAATGGTTCTACTTTTTTTGTTTGTGTCATTTGAACCCCAGATTAAGTTATGAGCGTTGAAATCTCCGCAAATAATATAGGGCTGTGGTAGTTGGTTCAGGAGAAACTCTACTTCGTTTATTCTGATTGGTTGATCAGGGGGACAATAAATGCTACAGACTGTTATTTCTTCGGGAATATACGTTTTGACTGCAACGGCTTCCAAGTCTGTATTCAATACGTTGTTCTGCATAATTTGTCTTTGACTAGTATTGCAGTGCCACCACTTGCTTTGGTCCTTTCCTCTTGGTCTTTCCTGTAGAATGAGTAGTTGCGAAATATTGCATTTTCGTCAGGCTTAAAATTTGTTTCTTGAAGACAGATGTAGTTCGGCTGGTGTTGGGCAATAATTAGTTGTATTTGTGGAAGGTGACAAAAGAAACCGTTACAGTTCCATTGTAATACATTAGTGTTGGCCATCGTTTGTTAATTTGGTCGAGTTAAACGTCCTGAGAATTTTCTATGTTGTTGTTGTTGTTGTTGTTGTTGTTGTTGTTGTTGTTGTTGTTGTTGTTGTTGTTGTTGTTGTTGTTGTTGTTGTTGTTGTTGTTGTTGTTGTTGTTGTTGTTGTTGTTGTTGTTGTTGTTGTTGTTGTTGTTGTTGTTGTTGTTGTTG
This sequence comes from Liopterus haemorrhoidalis, assembly GCA_963971575.1. Taxonomy (NCBI): domain Eukaryota; kingdom Metazoa; phylum Arthropoda; class Insecta; order Coleoptera; family Dytiscidae; genus Liopterus; species Liopterus haemorrhoidalis. The sequence continues at coordinate 36,522,457 of OZ020614.1, read as the reverse complement.
TTGTTGTTGTTGTTGTTGTTGTTGTTGTTGTTGTTGTTGTTGTTGTTGTTGTTGTTGTTGTTGTTGTTGTTGTTGTTGTTGTTGTTGTTGTTGTTGTTGTTGTTGTTGTTGTTGTTGTTGTTGTTGTTGTTGTTGTTGTTGTTGTTGTTGTTGTTGTTGTTGTTGTTGTTGTTGTTGTTGTTGTTGTTGTTGTTGTTGTTGTTGTTGTTGTTGTTGTTGTTGTTGTTGTTGTTGTTGTTGTTGTTGTTGTTGTTGTTGTTGTTGTTGTTGTTGTTGTTGTTGTTGTTGTTGTTGTTGTTGTTGTTGTTGTTGTTGTTGTTTTGCCATTTAAAGTACAGAAATTTCGTTTTCAACAACAGTTTCAACAACGTGGCGAGGAGTGGGGGCGATAATATACAATATGTGGACTGGGGAAAAACTCAATTGAACTTTGAAACAGTAGAAAAATGTATTTATGCAAAGTGTAATTATGACGAATTCTATATAACTTTCTGTGTGTTTAAAATATAAGCCTGATATTTAAATTATTAATATTTATTTGAAAATAACATTGTTGCCTTAAAATATTTTAAATAATATATTGTTATAGTTATTTTTATTATAAAAATCGTTTTGATAGACAATTTGATAAAATGTATCCTAATTTTATTCTTGAGCTTTATTCATAAAATAAAAAATACATTTTTTCCCTCGTTTTAATGAACCCTGTTATGATATCATAGGTATGACAAAAAAAAACTTTGTACGTCCCTCATTGGTTTGTTTGTTTGTCTATCTTAAAACCTGCATAAATCAACAAATTTTTACTTTTGAGAAAACATATTTTGTCAAAAACCTTTTTTTTTGTCTTGTTAATTTTCCATCCTCGGCTAATTTTTCCTCCACCAACTTGTAATTTTATTATATTTTCCCCACTTTCCCAGTAAATGTCCTACTTTCAATTGCATCGTGTCGACTCTAGGTATCAGTCAGGGACTGATAATGACAAAATACCGTTTCTGTTCTTTGCGTTCTCGCCTATTATATTCCTCTGAACCCATTGAACCCTTGGGCACACAAATAATTCGGCGACAACCGCTGGACATTTCAACAGGACTTTGCACCATCCCATTAATTTCGTTTGACACAACAATTTTTACAAAATCACGTTCTACAGTTCATTTCTTTGCAACAGTGGCCTTCATACTCTCCAGACTTGAATCCGATGGACTTCTTCATATGGTCCATTTTGGAGGCTAAGGTGTCAACAAAAAAATATGAAAGTGTGGAAATTGCGAAGTCAGCATTTCGTCGGGAATTGCAACGAATTCCACAGGCTCACATTCGTGCAGCGTGCAATGTTTTCATCGGAAGACTTGATGCCATCATCCGCGCCAGAGGTAATCATATCGAACAGTGACATGTTTTTCATGTATTTTCAACAATGTCTTAAAATATTAAATAAAAAGATTCACAACTGACGAAACTACAGCATTTTTAATTGGTAATATTTCGAGTGACGGAGCCTGTATATTAACTAGTATATATATGATAATTTCTACTAAAATTAATATCTATCAATTGGTATCAAGTGGAAGTATGTGGTCAAATAGTAAGGTACGAAAATATTCACATTCAAAGGTTTAAAAGAAACCAAATGAGTTTTATCTGCTGGAGATCGTATATAAAATGTTTAATAAAATTATGTTGTGTTTCTTAAAACATAATACACCTCAATATATGTATATAATCGAATATAAATGCTTATTTTTTAGAAAAATTAAAATGTAATTTATTACCATAACGTGGAATATTCATGTGAGAAATTTTTATTTTTAACCTACCAAGGCAAATTGTTTTAAAATCATAATTTAAAAATAAATTTTACTTTTTAGAAAATAAATAAAGCACTAGGATTTTTTAACTCACACTTGTTCTTTTAATTTAATATTGTCTGATAAAATATAAAACGGGTATTAGTCAAAAAAATAAAAATATTTTATGAACTGCCTCATCGTAGCAATTTATTAATCAGACTATCTAACTCAGGGGTGTCCACACTTTTTCAGAAGCGGGCCACATTAATTAAATGGTGGGCTAGACAACTTGAATTTAGCTGGGCTCTTGGCGCTTGATTTTAGATACAAGCTTACTAATAACGGTGATATTATTAATAAAAATAATAATTTTAAGAATTGGGTATTATTTAGTTATAGTCATGTTTTATTTTGCGAATTTCTGATTATTTTAAGTTGCTGTTTTTATATTAGTAAACTTTTTAAAATATGTCTACGGGCCGGATGATATCTTCTTGCGGGCCGCATTTGTCCCGCGGGCTGACTGGTAAAAACTGTTGTTAAATATTAACAATTTCTTGTTTGTTAACGAAAATAAATAAATAAATAATCAAGTAAATAAATAAATAAATAAATTTCGCTTCTTTTTTTTGTTCTTTATTTTTTTTTTTCGTTTAATATCTTTATCCGTTTTCATTTTCATTCCGTTCCCAGTCCCTTGTATCAGTTGGTGTCCCACGTCTTCGACTGCTATAGGGTCCTTGCTTAGAGCATGACCATCCACATTCGTACTTTTATCTCCAATTCAGACCCGTTGAATTTGGTTCTCTTCCAAAGGTCCATAAGTTACCTCCATAATTAATTAAGATGAAAATAATAAAATAAACACCTTAACCCACCTGATAATTTCGTATGTGTCCAACGGGACAAGATTCACTGCAGATTGATTTTGGTATATCAGTCCCTTCTTTCCATTGAGTAATATTCAGGTTCATATTTAATCTGAAACAAAGAAATTTACAAAATTATTATTGTGACTTACGAAAGTGCATATATTTGAATATAAGAAAAGTATGTGTAAAGACTAGTAAAGTTTCTCACAAAAATATCCATTCCAGTGCTACCGTAGTCCCCTTATTCGCCTAATCTGTTACCCTATGAATTCTTCCGAAGTTGAAATTGAAGGTCAAAGACAACCATTTTGAGACTGTTGACAATGTTCAAAAAGATTTGACTCGCTTCCATCTTTCACAATTCGAAATATTACCAAAATGAACTGGGTACTTAGTTTAATCTAAAATTTTAAATTTTCTCCAAACATATCTGGGAAGGGGGAGCAGAACAGGGCTAGAGTAGAGCCCCCCGGACTAACCCACCTTTGCTGTTTAACTTCGTGCTGGAGATGGTGTTACGAAAAACCGAAGATGCCAACCACCGTGGTCCACAGGTCAATGGGTACCACAAGGTTTTAGGGTATACAAATGACCTGGATATTCAAATAAGGTTGAAGATGCTATATACCTAAATGACTTGATTGATGTTGAAGCTCGTAAGTAGGTAAGAAACAGCAATCCTAGACCGGAAGTGACGTCACAGATAAGAAAAAAAGTTCAGGGGCGTACTCAGAAAATTTAAAATGCAAGGGGGTTTTGATAAATTTGAAATAAAATTTAAAACTTTACATAACCTAATAAAAAACGAACCTAACCTAACCTAACCTAAATTCAAGATGGGGTAATAGGGCCTTAAAAAACAAAAGGTGACGTTACTTTTTGATCGATAAAAATTATGGAGCCGAAAGTGTCTTAACTGGAAAACGGGAAATATCAAGTGTGACCCCTGACGTGAAAGTCCTGGACGTGAGGAATCCAAATGTATGTATTTGTAAAATATTCAAAGTTTTTACAAAAGGCATGAGAAAAAAAATTCTTTTATTTTTTTGGACTTTCACGATTTCAACATTCTCATTATAATAAAATTACAATTAAAATATAATATTTTTTACAAGTATGTATTTGTAATATATTCAAAGTTTTTACAAAAGGTATAAGCATGTTGCGCAGTCGTCTTTTGAGAAAACTATAGGCGTTACGCGTGCGCAGACAACGGATTCGGAAGCTTCGCTTCCATTAGGGCTCAATGAAGTTTAATTTATAAATTATTTTATTGTAAGTGCAAATTAATAATGAGTGAATTCAAATTGATATACCACCTCGCGTGGGATACTAGTAAGTCACAAAAATAGCCCTTCTGATATGAAACATTTCAAAAAGTTATTGATAGTGTATTTTTGAGGTTTCTTGTTTGTTTTTCGTATACTGATTAGAAATTTTGTGGTTATTTGTTTGCTGGAAATTTCTAGAAGTTATTGATAGTTTATTTTTGAGGTTATATGTTTGTTTTATTTTGTGGTTACTTGTTGTATTTTATGGTTACTTGTGTGGTTACAAGATTCGTATAAAAGGAAGCAGTGATCGTAAATAATTAGTATTTCCAATCATTAGTTTCAATCATTAGTTTCAATCATGTATACTAAGACGGTAAAGTGTGCGTTTAAAAACCGAATTTTTTATGAAAGGGTAGATAACACCCGCAACATCAATGATCCAACTGCGTTCTTGGCTGCCTGTCAGATGCTCTTAATTTTAAAAATCGGCGAGTTTTTTCTTAATTACCGGTCGGCAGGGAAAGTCAATTTCGAGCTTCAGGCAAACAGAACTGCTTCAGGTTATCTATTCTACAACAAAGATGACACCTTTAACATTCAGTGAGGGTTTCGAAGAATGTTATGATGACAATGTTATGCAGCCGATCTGCAGCAAGATGGATGAATTCCAGGAACGTAAAAGCGGAAAGACATTAAATCGTATCATCACAAGTAAGTTTATTAATTAATATTTCAATATTATTTTTAAATTTACACACAAAAATAATGTTTAAATTATTAATGTTCATTGTCAGATGAACGTCAACAAATTCCAGCCGACGAACGGAGGTAGTTCATTTATCCGGCTTCCACCATCTATCATGGCTCGAAAAGCTTGCGTCAATATTCAAAATTATGATGAGAAATATTTTGCATGGTCCCTCCAGTCCGTTTTTTTTCCCGTTGAAAATCATGTTTATCGCACCTCGAGTTATCCTCAAGATCCCAACCAAGTACTAAACCTTCCGGTATTCATTTTCCCACTCCGTTATCCGACATCCCTAAGTTTGAAGAAAACAATGACATCAGCATTAATGTCCACGGTTTAGACCATAGAGATGGAAAAATCGATGTAGTCGGTCCTCTTCACTACACCAAAGCGATCAAAATATCAACATAAAAAGTGGGCGTGTGACCGGTGTCTTCAGTATTTTGGTACGGAGACACTGCTCACCAACCATGAGGAAGACTGCAAGCATTTCGAAACTGTGAAGATTGAGTTGCCGGATGAAACTAACAAGTGGCTCCAGTTCAAAAATTTTATGAACAAGGAACGCCATCTGTTCGTTGTGTATGCAGACTTCGAAGCCCTGACTTGCCCCATCTACACTTGCCAACCCGATCCTGCAACATCTTACATTAGCGATTATTAGAACCATGTTTCTTGCGCCGTCGAGTTTCAGGTAGTGTGCTCATACGATGCTTCGTTATCTTTTTACGAGTCTTACCGAGGCCCGGACGCAGCGAAATGGTTCATGCAGCGTATAAAAGTTGTTGCAGGATATATTGAAAATAAATTCAAAACAATTGTTTCAATGGTAATGACAAGTGAAGATGGACAACGATTCGTCACCGCCACCACATGTCATATTTACAACAAATGTCTAGATCAGGAGAGAGTACGGGACCATGACCACCTGAGTGGTAGGTTAATAAATACATATTTGTTTACGAAAATCACTAAGTTTATGCTTTTGTTATAGGAAAATTTCGTGGAGCGAGCCATGCTGTATGCACCCTGAACTATCAGATTTTATCCTTCATACCCATGTTCTTTTACAATTTGAGCGGATATGATTCGCATCTTTTTGTGAAAGAACTGGGTGCGGACGAAGAGGAAATAAAATTGATTCCGTCAAACGAAGAAAAATATATTTCCTTTTCTAAAAGGGTGGGAAACATAACGTTACGGTTTCTGGATTCATTCAGGTAAAATTAATATATTATATAAAAAATCGAAATAAATTTTGTTATTATTTAGAGATTCATGGTCAGCCATTTGGAAAAACTATGCAGTTACATGGATCCTGATTCTCTCCATATCACACGAAATGCCTTCATGGATTTTGAAAAATTTTCCCTTGTAACGAGAAAAGGAGTATTCCCCTATGACTATACGAACGACTGGAACAAACTAGACGATGAAATTCTGCCATCAAAAGCCGCGTTTTATTCAAAATTAAAGCATGCGAATATTTCGGACTCTGATTACGCTCACGCTAAAAAAGTGTGGGACGTATTTGAAATTAGAGCAGGAAATTCCGAACAGAATTAAAGCTGCTAATGCATCGTGTTTACACTTGGTCTCCTCTTCAAAACGAAACTCCTGTCTCGAAACTTAACAAAGCGAGATCGACAACACCTCATAGTTTTCGAAAATAAAATATAACGCCAAATTTTTGGTCCCGTTCAAATTAATGGTGAATGAAGAATCCGTAGGAACAAAGATATCCGTGAACTGTACTCAAGGCCGAGTATCACAAAAGAACTGAGCGGGAGACGATTACAGTGGATAGGACATGTGATGAGGATGAGGGAGGACAGAATGGTTAAGAAGATATGGGAAGGAGGGTTGAACACCCGTCGATCAGTGGGAAGACCTCGCAAGAGATGGAAAGATCAGCTAACCAAAGATCCAACAAGTATAGGTATACAGCAGTGCTCCGCAACCTTTCCTCACTTACGACACACCAAAGTTCTTCCTAGAATTCCGCGGCGGCACATCAAAAGCTAAAATATATAGATATTAATTTGATACACAACTTTTACAATATATTTTCATTTTTTATTTGATAAGTATACATACATAAAAACTATACTATAATTACTTTTATGCAATCTTAATAATTATTATAAAATAATGCCTAATTAATATGATACCTGCGCTTGTTTCAATGAACACAAAAGTTTTATATTCGGCTCGATATTTGACAGCGCAACCCGAAGTTCTTGGTCAAGACCTTTTAAGCATGATCGCTTATCATTTTTAATTAATACAAGAGTTGAAAAATTTTGCTCACATGAATATGTCGTCGAAAATGGAATTAGTGTTAGGATGGCTTTGTCGGAAATGCGAGGATATTCTTTCTAAACGGAAACATCCAGAAAACATCTAATGGAACTTCGGCGAAGTGAAGTTTTAACGTCCCATCATTACTTAGTTCTATATATTTCTCTCGAATTTGCAGACAGTGCTTCCGTAGAATTTATTGCATTGATTGCAAAAGGATTTCGAATCCAATCGTATTGTTCCGTAGAATAAAAATAGTGATCAAATTTCTGCTGAAGCATACTTAAATGTTGTTGGGCCAGATCCACAATTAATTGCTTGTTTTAAATGGTACTATGGTTGGTCTTTTGGTACATTTCTAAACATCCTTTTTGCAACTCTTCCTGCCAAAGTTCGAGTTTTTTTTTGAACCCCTGTAATAAGTAATTTGTCGGAGCACGTCAATATATTCTCATTCCGACCTTGCATTTAAGTTCATTCAGATGCTCGAATATATCAGCCATGTATGCAAGTTTGACTATCCAGGTATCATCATCGAGGTGCTGGTATAGTTCGGACATATTTTGATCTAAAAGAAACTCACACACCTCGTAGCGAGGCTCAAACAATCTAGCCAAAACTTTGCCTTGGGATAGCCAACAAACTTCAGTATAAAACAATAAGGATTCATATTCGGCTCCCATTTCTGCACAGAGTATTCGCGAATTTAAAGCTCTCGATTTAATTGTGTTTATGATTTTAATGCATTCATTCATCATTTCCGAAATTTTAATTATTTTGACGAAATTATGCAAATTATAAAAACAAAAAAATGAAAATTGCACTTGATATGCAATTTAATTTTTTTTTTTTTCAAAACGTCAGTATTGGCTCAAGAAACTTGTATGCTTTTAAAATGCAAGTCGACAATCCCAGAAGTCGTAAACGGAAATTTAAAATTTTTGTTCGAACAATTTTGTGCGATAAAATATTGCGCATTTATTTACTTGTTCAAAATTCAACGAAACAACATGAACTTTTTGATATTTTTTTTTTTGTTAGCATATTCATTAGATACCTAGTTTTCAGTATTTTATATTGCAATCAAATAATAGTTATTATTTTAATGGTATTTTTAAGATAGAAACATTGCAAAGTTGTTGTTCGAACAATTTTGTGTACCAGTGTACATTAGCTGAGTGCAGAAAACGCGAATATTTCATTGCACGTATTCTCGTTATTGTGTTTCTAAGTAGGACCGTTGAAAAAGTATTTAGTTAGAATATTGTCTTATTTGACCGCGTCACAACTGTATCGGCTCAAGGCACACCAGTGTGCCGTGGCACACCGGTTGCGGAGCACTGGTATACAGGACACAATAATAGACCTGATTATTAATAGATCAAGATAGAGGACTTATGTAAGCGACGCCAAAAGTAAACCCGACGACAGACGGAGCCCAAAGAAGAAGAAGAAAATTTTGGCTTATCTTTTTCTAATTACTTTTTTGGACATACTTAAAATAAGCGATTGTATGTCATTCTCATCCAGTCCATTCCTCCAAACTTCCACATGTCGGTGCCTTGTGGAACTTCCTCCAGATTATTAGCTTGGTTTGGGTGATCTTTTAAGCACCTACCAAGAATATCCCAGACATATTAAATCAGACTGAGGTCCGCACTCTATGCTGGCCATGTTATGGTGTTGATTACAATAACGTAATCTTGGACTTCTCTGTCACCGTGAATTCTGACATTATCTTGCATTAGCAAAAAATTGAGACAGATCGGGCGCAAACGGCACGACATGCTTTTCAAGCATGTATCATATGTAATGTTTAGTATTAAAATTGACATTATTTAATTCCACTAAGTCTGTGCGAGCTGTCAAAGAAATTCCCATCCAGACCGTGATTGACCCTCTACCAAGTAAATGGTATTCTTTATTTGCATTGAACATATAGCTCATTAGTCGTCAATATATACGGACACGTCTATCGTACATATACAGCCAAAATCTGGACTCATCTGTAAAAAGAACGCGTTCCCAATCTGACTCTAAACAATGCACGTGATCCTTGGCAAAATTTAACTGGGCTTTTCGATGATCTGTGGTTAAGACTGGACCTCTAGTAGGAATCTGGAGTTCCTAATCATCCATTTCTAGAAGCTTTTGGTTGTAAAAAACTGTTCTCGTACGAGGGTAATGTAGGTAGGTTTCGCGCAACATAAACATGCATTTGTTTAGACCAGGGATTCCCAAGGGGTCCAGGTGGACCCCGTCTTGGATTATAAATCCATTTGAAAGCGATACAAGCAATATTGATTTTTCGTTAGAAGAAGAATTGATTGAATTGAAGGAAAATTTGGAAGATAAAATCAATTTTCAAGCAAGTGGTTATGTCAAATTTTGGAATTTTAAAGATATTCGCAAAAAATACGTCAAATTAATTCATATCACCGAACCATTATTTTTAGCTTTTCCTAGTTCTTACTTGGTTGAGGTAGGATTTAGTCACGCTAATAATGTATTAAGAAAAACTAGAAATCGATTAAATATTACAGAACGCGGTGCTTTACGATTATTATTAACTAACTAGGTTATTACCCGTCAACAATGACGGATTTATAATATAAAAATTTCAATTGTTTGTATGTGTATTTGGTTTTATTTTTTAACGTATCTTAATTTCGTCGCCAATCTGCGAATCATGGGACAGGATATCACCAGGTAGCTAATCACGGGAGAGGGCTTCACCTGTCAGCCAATCAAGAAACAGGGTGTCCCCAGTTAGCCAATCATGAGAACTTAAGAAAAATTGACGTCATAGTGTTACCGACACTACATACAAACACTTGATAATTATATAGTTAGATTATTTATTCATTAACTTTTTAAGATGAGAAAACGATTCATTTTTACTTAGTACAATACATTTATATTGTTAAAACTAAAAATAATTTGAGACGTTAATTTATACCTACGAAACCCTAGACATTTCTATATGTAATTATATTCGTAGACTATCTGAAAACCCGTGCTTCGCTACGGTATATTGATGGTCTCATAAAATCCGCAGTTTGTTTTTAAACTTGTGCACGGGTAACATTTGTAACAAAAAATCTAGTCGATATCTCATCTGTCCTAAGAGATATTGAGGAATCCGGGAAAAAACATTTTACTCCTTTTCACCAGATAGGGGTCGAACTTGAAAAAATCCTTTCTTAGTGGGTTCTTACGTCATACTGAAAAATGTACTCTCCAAATTTTTTATTTCTAACAAAAAAAATACTAATTTACCCTTTAGGAGTGAAAGAAAACTGTCAAAACTCATATATGCCAAAATGGAATGTTATAACTCAACAACCGCTGGAAATACAAGCGGTTGATTAAGATAAAATCATGAAATTCATTTTTCGGCATTTGTATGGGTAATCTTTATAAGCAAAAAGCAAGTCTATATCTTATCGATCTTAGAAGATATTAAGGCGTCCTTGAAATCACAATTCCCTCTTTTCACCCTTTAGGGGTGATATTTGTTAAAGGTAAAAAACTGTTAAAACCATTTCGAGACATTTTAAAAAGACACCTATGTGCCAAAACGGAACGTTATAACTCAACAAACACAGGAAATACGACGCGATGAATAATATACCCCGTTTGTAGAATCACCCCTTTAGGGGTTGATTAGGACGAAATCCTGAAATAATTTTTTCGGCATTTGTATGGATAATTTTTATAAGCAAACACCAAGTCGATATCTTATTGGTCCTAAAAGAATTAAGGAATAACTGAAATCACATTTCACCCCTTTTCACCCTTAAGGGGTGAAATTAAAAAAATGTCAAAATCATTTCGAGATATTAAAAAAAAACACCTAGATATTAAGGAATCCTTGAAATCACAATTCATCCCTTTTCACCCTTTAGGGGGGATTTTAAAAAAATGTCAAAACTATTTCGAGATATTTTAAAAAGATACCTATGTGCCAAAAAGTAATGTTGCAACTAAACGAACACAGGAAATACGACGGGATGTATAATTCACCCCGATTGTAGATCCACCCCTTTGGGGTTGATTAGGACAAAATCCTAATATAAGTTTTTCGGTATTTGTATGGGTAATCTTTGTAAGCAAAAAGCGAGTCAATATCTTATTGGCCCTAAGATATTTAAGGAATCCTTGAAATTACAATTCACCCCTTTTCACCCTTAAGGGGTGAAATTAAAAAAATGTATAAATCATTTCGAGATATTAAAAAAAAACACCTAGATATTAAGGAATCCTTGAAATCACAATTCATCCCTTTTCACCCTTTAGGGGGTAATTTTAAAAAAATGTCAGAACTATTTCGAGATATTTTAAAAAGATACCTATGTGCCAAAAAGTAATGTTGCAACTAAACGAACACAGGAAATACGACGGGATGTATAATTCATCCCGATTGTTGATCCACCCCTTAAGGGGTTGATTAGGACAAAATCTAAAAATTGGTTTTTCGGTACTTGCATGGGTAGTTTTTGTAAGCAAAAACCAAGTCGATATCTTATTGGTGTTAAAAAATATTAAACAATCCTTGAAATCACGAGGACATCCTAAACAAAAAGTGTAACCAAAAAGCAAGTCGATATCTTATTGGTTCTAAGAGATATTAAGGAATACTTGAAATCATAATTCACCCCTTTTCACCCTATAGGGGTGAAATTTTAAAAACCTACCAAAACCTTTTCGAGATATTTTAAAAAGACACCTATGTGCCAAAAAGTAATGTTGCAACTAAACGAACACAGGAAATACGACGGAATGTATAACTCACCCCGATTGTAGATCCACCCCTTTAGGAGTTGATTAGGACAAAATCCTGAAATTGGTGATTCGGTATTTGTATGGGTAATCTTTGTAAGCAAAAAGCAAGTCGATATCTTATTGGTCCTAAGAGATATTAAAGAATCCTTAAAATCACATTTCACCGCTTTTCACCCTTAAGGGGTGAAATTAAAAAAATGTCAAAATCATTTCGAGATATTAAAAAAAAAAACACCTAGATATTAAGGAATCCTTGAAATCACAATTCATCCCTTTTCACCCTTTAGGGGGTAATTTTAAAAAAATGTCAGAACTATTTCGAGATATTTTAAAAAGATACCTATGTGCCAAAAAGTAATGTTGCAACTAAACGAACACAGGAAATACGACGGGATGTGTAATTCATCCCGATTGTTGATCCACCCCTTAAGGGGTTGATTAGGACAAAATCTAAAAATTGGTTTTTCGGTACTTGCATGGGTAGTTTTTGTAAGCAAAAACCAAGTCGATATCTTATTGGTGTTAAAAAATATTAAACAATCCTTGAAATCACGAGGACATTCTAAACAAAAAGTGTAAACAAAAAGCAAGTCGATATCTTATTGGTTCTAAGAGATATTAAGGAATACTTGAAATCATAATACACCCCTATTCACCCTATAGGGGTGAAATTTTAAAAAACTACCAAAACCTTTTCGAGATATTTTAAAAAGACACCTATGTGCCAAAAAGTAATGTTGCAACTAAACGAACACAGGAAATACGACGGAATGTATAACTCACCCCGATTGTAGATCCACCCCTTTAGGGGTTGATTAGGACAAAATCCTGAAATTGGTGATTCGGTATTTGTATGGGTAATCTTTGTAAGCAAAAAGCAAGTCGATATCTTATTGGTCCTAAGAGATATTAAAGAATCCTTAAAATCACAATTCAACCCTTTTCACCCTTTAGGGGTGAAATTTCAAAAAACTGTCAATACCATTTCGAGATATTTTAAAAAGACACCTATGTGCCAAAAAGTAATCTTGCAACTAAACGAACACAGGAAATACAACGGGATGTATAATCCACCCCGATTGTAGGTTCACCCCTTTAGGGGTTGATTAGGGCAAAATCCCGAAATTGGTTTTTCGGTATTTGTATGGGTAATACTTGTAAGCAAAACCTAAGTCGATATCCCATCGGCCCTTAGAGATATTAAGGAATTCGTGAAATCACATTTCACCCCTTTTCATCCCTTAGGAGTGGAATTTCGAAAAATCCCTTCTTAGTGGGTGCTTACGTCATGAAGGGAATATACTCTCCGAATTTCAAGTTTCTAGGCCCAGGGGTTCAGGCTGGGCGGTGATGAGTGAGTCAGTCAGTCAGGGCACTGCCTTTTATATATATAATATACTAGCTGAGCACCCGTGCTTCGTTACGGTATATTGACGATCTCGTTAGTGTCATTAGTGTAAAATACTCAGTTTGTTTTTAAACTTGTGTATGGGTAACATTTATAAGCAAAAACCTAGTCGATATCTCATTTGTCCTAAGAGATATTGAGGAATCCGTGAAAAAACATTTTACTCTTTTTCACCACATAGAGGTCGAACTTCAAGAAATCCCTTCATAGTGGGTTCTTACGAACAAACGAAGGACATACGAAGGGTTCTATACCCTGAAGGCTGAGTCACCCTTTTTGGGGTTGGTTAGGGTAAAATTTTAAAATAAGTTTAAGTTTAACTAAGTATGGGTAACTTTTGTAAGCAAAAATCAAGTCAATATCTCAATAGTCCTAAGAGATATTGAGGAATCCGTGAAATCAAATTTCAGCCCTTTTCACCTCCTTAGAATTTTGAAAAGTTTAATATTAGTGAGTGCTTACGTCATGGAAGGAATATATTTCCCGAATTTCATGTCTCTATGTCAAGAGACGATCTATCGAATAAAAAATACCAATGAACCCTGTTAGGGATAAATTAAAAAAAATGTCAACACGCTTACTAAATATTTTAAAAAGAAAGCTAAGTAGGTTTCTATTTAATAGAAACCTATGTAAGGTTTCTATAATTCACCCCGAATATAGATTCATGCCTTTAGGGGTTGATTAGGGCAAAATCCTGAATTTTTTTTTGCTAACATTTCTGTGAGTAACCTTTGAGGTTACTATCTAAGAGATATTGAGGAATTCCTGAAATCATATTTCACCCCCTTTTTACCCCCTTAGAGGTCTTCTTTCGAAAAATCTCTTCTTAGTGGAATATATTTTGCGAATTTCATGTATTTATGTCCAAAAAAAACGTTCTATCGAATAAAAAATACCCATTTACCCCTTTAAGGGTGAAATTTTAAAAAACTGTCAAAGATATTTCGAGGTATTTTAAAAAGACATCTATGTGCCAAAAAGGAATGTTATGACTAAACAAACACAGGAAATACGACAAGATGTATAATTCACCCCGAATGTAGATTCGCCCCTTTAGGGGTCGATTAGGATAAAATACTAAAATAAATTTTTTGGCATTTGTATAGGTAATCTTTTTAAGCAAAAATCAAATCGCTCATTACTTATTGGTCCTAAGAAATTTTAAGGAATCCTTGAAATCACATTTCCCCCTTTTGGGATGCAATTTTAAAAAAAATTCAAATCCATTTCGAGATATTAAAAAAAAAAAACAACCATCAGCCAAAAATAATTGTTATGACTCAACAAATAAAGGAAATACGACGGGATGCATAATTAAGTCCAAATGTAGATTCACCCTTTTAGGTGTTGATTAGGACAAAATCCTGAAATAAATTTTTTGGCCTTTGTATTAGTAATCTTTATAAGCAAAAACCAAATCGATATTTTATTGGTCCTCAGAGATATTAGAAAATCATTGAAATCTCATTTCACCCCTTTTAACCCTTTAGGCGGAAATTAAAATAACCGTGAAAACTATTTCGAGATATTTAAAAAAGACACCTATGTGCCAAAAAGGTATGTTATAAGTCAACCAACACAGAAAAAATGACTGCATGTATAATTTACCCCGATTGGAGATTCACTCCTTTCGGGGTTGATTAGGGCAAAATCCTAAAATAGGTTTTTCGGCATTTGAATGAGTAATCTTTGTAAGCAAAAACCAAGTCGATATTTTATTGGTCCTAAGAGATATTAAGAAATCCTTAAGTTCACATTTCACCCATTTTCACCCTTTAGGGATGTAATTTTAAAAAACTGTCAATACCATTTCGAGATATTTTAAAAAGACACCTATGTGCAAAAAATAAATTTTATAACTCAACAAACACATGAAATACGATGGGATGTATAATTCACCCCGTTTGTAGATTCATCCCTTTAAGGGTTGATTAGGACAAAATCGTGAAATAAGTTTTTCGGCATTTGTTTGGGTAATCTTTGTGAGTAAAAACCAAGTCGGTATCTTATTGGTCCTAATAGATATTAAGGAATCCTTGAATTAACATTTCACCTCTTTTCACCCTTTAGGGACGTAATTTTAAAAAACTGTCAATACCATTTCCAGATATTTTAAAAAGACACTTATGTGCCAAAAATAAATTTTGTAACTCAACAAACACAGCAAATACGACGAGATATATAATTCACTCCGATTGTAGATTCACCCCTTTAGGGGTAGATAAGGACAAAATCCTGAAATCAGTTTTTCGGAATTTGTATAGGTAATTTTTGTAAGAAAAAAGCAAGTCGATATCTTATTGGTCCTAAGAGATATTAAGAAATCTTGAAATCACATATCATCCCTTTTCCCCCTTTAGGGATGTAATTTTAAAAAACTGTCAATACCATTTCTAGATATTTTAAAAAGACACCTACGTGTAGAAAATAAATTTCATAAGTCAACAAACACATGAAATACGACGGGACGTATAATTCACCCCGTTTGTAGATTCATCTCTGTAAGGGTTGATTAGGAAAAAATCGTGAAATAAGTTTTTCGGCATTTGTATGGGTAATCTTTGTAAGTAAAAACCAAGTCGGTATCTTATTGGTCCTAAGACATATTAAGGAATCCTTGAATTAACATTTCACCCCTTTTCACCTTTTAGGGACGTAATTTTAAAAAACTGTCAATACCATTTCCAGATATTTTTAAAAGACACTTATGTGCCAAAAATAAATTTTGTAACTCAACAAACACAGAAAATACGTCGGAATATATAATTCACCCCGATTGTAGATTCACCCCTTTAGGGGTTGATTAGGACAAAATCCTGAAATAAGTTTTTCGGAATTTGTATAGGTAATTTTTGTAAGAAAAAAGCAAGTCGATATCTTATTGGTCCTAAGAGATATTAAAGAATCCTTGAAATCACATATCATCCCTTTTCATCCTTTAGGGTTGAAATTTTAAAAAACTGTCAAAACCGTTTCGAGGTATTATAAAAAGACACCTTATAACTCAACAAACACAGGAAATAAAACGGGATGTAAAATTCACCCCGATTGTAGATTCACCCCTTTAGGGGTTGATTAGTAGAAAATCCTGAAATACATTTTTGGGCATTTGTATGGGTAATCTTTGTAAGCAAAAACTAAGTCGATATCCCATCGACCCGAAGAGATATTAAAGAATCTGTGAAATCACATTTCACCCCTTTTTCACCCCTTAGGGGTTGAATTTCGAAAAATCCCTTCTTAGTGGGTGCTTACGTCATGGAGGGAATATGCTCTCCAAATTTCAAGTTTCTAGGCCCAGGGGTACGGGCTGGGCGGTGATGAGTGAGTCAGTCAGTCAGTCAGTCAGGACACTGCCTTTTATATATATAGATAGATAGACTAGCTGAAAACCCGTGCTTCGCTACGGTATGTTGATGGTCTCATTGGCATAAAATCCGCAGTTTGTTTTTAAACTTGTGTATGGGTAATCTTTGTAACAAAAAGTCTAGTGGATATCTCATCTGTACTAAGAGATATTGAGGAATCCGTGAAAAAAAAGTTTACTCCTTTTCACCAGATAGGGGCCGAACTTGAAAAAATCCTTTCTTAGTGGGTTCTTACGTCATACTGAAAAATGTACTCTCCTATAATTTTTTATTTTTATTTTATTTTTATATATTTTAATTTTAAAAATGTAATCCCGTAATTTTTTATTTCTAACAAAAAAATACTAATTAACCCTTTAGAAGTGAAAGAAAACTGTCAAAACACATATATGCCAAAATGGAATGTTATAACTCAACAACCGCTGGATATACAAAGGGTTCTATAATTCACCCCGAATGTAAATTCACCCCTTTAGGGGTTGATTAAGATAAAATCCTGAAATACATTTTTCGGCATTTGTATGGGTAATCTTTATAAGCAAAAACCAAGTCTATCTTATTGATCCTAGAAGATATTAAGGCGTCCTTGAAATCACAATTCCCTCTTTTCACCCTTTAGGGGTGATATTTGTTAAAGGTAAAAATCTGTCAAAACCATTTCGAGATATTTTAAAAACACACCTATGTGCCAAAAAGAAACGTTATAACTCAACAAACACTGGAAATACGACGCGATGTATAATCTACCCCGTTTATAGAATCACCCCTTTAGGGGTTGATTAGGACGAAATCCTGAAATAAGTTTTTCGGCATTTGTATGGATAATTTTTGTAAGCAAACACCAAGTCGATATCTTATTGGTCCTAAAAGAATTAAGGTATTACTGAAATCACATTTCACCCCTTTTCAACCTTAAGGGGTGAAATTAAAAAAAAAATAGCAAAATCATTTCGAGATATTAAAAAAAAACACCTATGTGCGAAAAAGTAATATTGCAACTAAACGAACACAGGAAATACGACGGGATATATAATTCATCCCGATTATAGATCCACCCCTTAAGGGGTTGATTAGGACAAAATCAAAAATTTGGTTTTTCGGTATTTGCATGGGTAGTTTTAGTAAGCAAAAACCAAGTCAATATCTTATTGGTCCTAAAAAATGTTAAACAATCCTTGAAATCACAATTTACCCCTTTTCACCCTTTAGGGGTTAAATTTAAAAAAATTGTCAAAACCATTTCGAGATATTTTAAAAATACGCCTATGTGCCAAAAAGAAACCTTATAACTCAACAAACACAGGGAATACGACGGGGTGTATAATTCACCCCAATTGTAGATTCACCCTTTTGGGGTTGATTAGGACAAAATACTGTAATATATTTTTCCGTATTTGTATTGGTAATCTTTGTAAGCAAAAAGCAAGTCGACATCTTATTGGTCCTAAGAGATAGTATATATAAATTCTTTATTTACCCTAGGCCTTTCGGCGTTTAGGGTTTTAACCAATACATTTAAAAAAATCATAATAATAATAAAACAAAATAAAATAATAATATTATAGTACATTTTTTTTTACAATTTTATGACTTCTTTCTTCTTCTACATTCTTCCTCCGGTGTTCCTCTCTTTCTTCCTATTCTCTTTTCGGCTTCCGTCTCCGGTCTCCTTCCTTCTTGACTCCAGTTGTTCTTCCGCTCTTTCTTCGCTTCTCTTCCCTCTTTTCTTTCCTCTTCCTTTACCTCTCTCTTCCTTCCTGTTCTCAGTTCTGTCTTACCTCACCGCATTCCTTCCTTCTTTCCTCGAGTACTCTCACCCACCTTTCTCCTTTTCCTTCTTCACTCAACAGCTCCTTTATATCTCCCTCCCATTTTGTCAGCTTTCCACATCTTCTTGTTAGGTGTTCCAAGGATTCTTCCTCCTCCCTACACATTCTGCATAGCCTATCCTCTGTTTTTGCCCAATACCTATTACTCCGTTCTTCATTTCCGCATCTTAATCTGGCAATCCTTCTAACTCTGCCCCCTGCCTTTCCTCTCCTTCCTTTCAAATATTTAGGTATTCCTACCGTCCTTATCTCTCTATACCTTTTCACATTCCTGGAATTTTCTATTCTTACTGTTCTTTCCTGCTCCTGTACCTCCTTGTCTCTCCTCCTCAATTCTTCTACTATGTTACTTCCTCCATTTCTCTTTCGCTCAGCTTCCCTTATGTCCATCCCACATCTCCAATAGTACTCTTTCCTTGTTTCTCCCCATTCCGACAGTTTACCCTTTTGTTCTTCCCTCAGTCTTTCTTCCCAGCATTCTCTTAAAATTTTCCTTCTTTCGTCTATTCTGATTTTCTCCTCATACTTCGCCGCCCTCGCCCCGGCACCCACTCTCAGCTTTTCCCTCTTCATTTCCTCTCTCACTATATATCCTGGTGTCGTTCTGTCTAATCCCATAATCCATCTCATGTATCCCTCTTGTACCCTTTCTACTATCTTCCATTCTTTCCATCCCCAGATCTCTACTCCGTACATGAGGATACTCTTCACTATCCCGTCAAACAATTTCATCCTCCACCTGATATCGTCGTCAAACCTCCTCTCTCCTATGCTCCATAGCTTCCCCATAACCATTCTTGCCTTCTTCACCCTCTCTCTAACATGCTGCTCTGCTCTGTTGTTCCTCGTTAGAACATATCCGAGGTACTTCAGACTTTTTACCTCTTCAATTTCTGTCCCTGACCATTCCCATCTTATATTCTTTCTCTTTCCTCCCCCCTTTCCAAACACCATCACCTTCGTTTTATCTCTATTTACCTCGAGTTTTTTTCTTCTGAAGTACTTGTCCGCTCTGCCCATCATCCTCTTTAGTCCCTGCTCATTCTCTGCCATCAGAGTCAGATCATCTGCGTATCCCATTGTCCAATACTTCTTCCTTCCCACCACCACTCCTCCGTCTTGCCCCTTCCTCATTGTATCTTCCATGTCCGCTACGTATACATTAAATAATGTTGGGCTCAACGGACAGCCCTGTCTCACCCCCTTATTAACCCAAAAGCTTTCGGACTCTTCTTCTCCCACCTTCACCTTGCACCTCGTCTCCTCGTATATTCTTTTAATCCTATTTATCATTTCTTCCCTTACACCCCTTCTTTCCAATACTTCCCACAATTCTTGCCTGTCCAATTTGTCAAATTCGGCCTTAAGGTCGATAAATACCATATACACCTTCCCTCTTTTCCTCTTTATTCTCTCGGCCACTATGTGGTTTATCGTGTATATGTTATCTATCGCCCCCCTTCCCTTCCTAAAACCTGACTGCGTCTCCTCTAATATTTCTTTATCCTCTATTTCCTCCACTAGCCTCTTATTGAGCACTGTCGCATACACTTTGTACGCCGTGCTCATCAGGGTTACTCCGCTGTAATTACCTGCGCTATTCCTGCTTCCTTTTTTGTGGATGGGAATTATTAATCCTTCCCTCCAGTCTTCTGGGTATCCTTCTCCCTTCCACACGCCTCGGATTATTTCTGTCATCTTTTCCGCCACTTTCTCTCCTCCATATATCCATGCTTCATTCTTTATTTTATCAGGTCCTGCCGCTTTTCCCTTCGTCAGGCTCTTAATTACGCTCCAGACTTCCTCCTCTGCTGGTTCTTCTTCCTTCTCCTCCTCTCTTCTTCCTTTCTCTGCAGCTTTATCTTCCTCCATTGCTTCCCATACCCTTTGTTCCTCATCGGGTTCTTCCCTTCTGCCTTCACTTCCCTCCAATAGTTCCATAAAGTGTTTCCTCCAACTCCCCATAGTTATCTTCTTGCTAATTCCTACCTTTTTCTCTCTGGCCTTATTTATATATTCCCACGCTTGTTTTTCATTATTTATCTTTTCGACTTCGTCCTGTTGCAAGTTTTTTTATATTGTTTCATTTTTCCCTTGTATTCCTCTTCCGTCCCTCCTCCTTTTATTTTTTTCCTCCAGGCCTTTTGCGCTTCCTTTTTCGCCTTTCTACAATTCGTTCCCCACCATGGCTTCTTCCCCATTTTTGGACTCCTCCATTTTCTCTTTTCCACCGCTCTCTCTATTCCCTCTCTTAGCTCTCTCCATCCTCTCTCCACCCCCGTTCCTTTCCATTCCATCTTCTCAATTGTTGCCATATATTTACTTATTCCCTTCTCCGTCCAGTTTTGTGTATCCTTTTCCTCCTCTTCATCCTCTCTCTTTCTCCCCTTCCTTATCTCTACTACTATCGGTTGATGGTCTGACTCTATTCTCTCCTTCACTTCAAACCTGCTTATCTTTTCCCACGCCCCTTCATTTACTACGGCGTAGTCGATGGTTGATTTCTTCTCTCCCTTATAATACGTCCAACTCCCCTCTTCGTCCCCTTCTTGGTTTCCATTTAGTACACTCCATCCCTTCTCTTCCATCCATTCCAGCATAACCTCCCCTTCCTTATTTCTCTCTTTGTCCTTCGCGCCTCTCGTCTCTTCTTCTCCCTTCGTTTCCCACCCCCTCACACCCCCCGTTTCTCCTATTCTCGCATTAAAATCCCCTCCCACTATGATCAACTCTCCCTCTCTCTCTTCTATTAATTTTTCATCCATCTCCTTCAATTTTGTTTTACTTCCTCCTCTATTGTACAGTGTGACTATTCGCCACTTTTCTTTTCCTACTTTCACTCTTCTCTCTTCTACTCCCTCAATCCCCAACTCTTCCTCCTCCTCTATACTCATCTCCCGTCTTACTCCTGTGATCATCCCGCCTTTCGCTCTGCCTCTTTTCTTTTCTTTCTCCGCACCTTGGAATCTCCACTCCCACCCTTTCGGCATCTTTCCTTCCCAGCTATCCCATTCCGATTCCACCATCCACGTCTCCGTTAAACCTATTATCTCGAACTCCTTCAGAAACTCCCAAAACTCCTCATCCTTCCCTTTAATCCCTGCCACATTCCAGAAGATTGCCCTCACCCCCTCCCCTCCTCCTGTTTTCTCCTTCGACTCAACCCGCTTCTCTTCTACTTCCTCCCCCCATTCCGAAAATCCCTCATCTCTTCGAATTCTCCCTTAATTTCGTTCCATTTCTGCCATTTCCCCTGTTTCTGGATCTTCATGTACCCCATTTTCGCCTGATGCCCTTTTTCTCTTTCCTCCCTCACTAGTTCCCTTATCTTTTTTTGGATTCCTCTTTCTTTCTTCGTAAGATCGTCATCTATATATATTTTTCTTCCTTTTAGTCTACTCTTCCTTTCCATTACTTCCCTTTTCTCCTCCCATCTTTTCATCTGCACTATCCATATTCTTCCCTCCCCCTTCCTACTTCTTGTATTCCCCCCAGTTCTACTTCCCTACCTGTCAACTCCCTTATGATTCTTTTTATTTCCTCCTCCTTGGGATTATTTTCGTTTAACTCCGCTCCTCTGACTACAAGATTGTTTTTCCTCTCCTCCCTCTCTTTCCTCTCCTGTGCCATTTCCAGCTCTTCCATTCTTCTTTCCATCTGTTTCTTCTCCTCGCTCGCCTGTTCTTCCTGCCTGTCCCCGTTCATTCTACTTTCCATGACCTCCATTCGCTCCTTCGTTTCTTGTAATTCCGTCTTCACTTTCCTGAGCTCCTCCTCCAGGATCTCTTGTTTCCTTCCGAACTCTTCTCCCATTGATCTTATTTCTTCCTTTATCTCCTCATTGTCTTTTTCTCTTTGCCTATTTTGCTTTTCTATTGTTCGCATCCTCCTTAGAATCTCCTCCAGCATTCCTTCGATGTGATCTTTCCTACCCTCTGCCATTTCTTCATCTACCTCCGTACTTTCTCCATCATCACTGCCTCCTCCATCTCCTGCATTCTCCTTTATTGCCAGCGGCGGTCTTACTATCCTTCTTGGCCTTTGTGTCTCTTCTCCTTTTTCCTTATCTTCCTGCGTCTTCTCCTTCTTCTTCTTCTTCCCGTTAACCCCTCTCCTCACCCAGTCCGACAAACACCCCACGCTGCTCGCTCTCTCTCTTGCTTCCATTCTCCTTGTCTACCCCCTCTCTTCCTCGGCAAAGAAAATGTCCCGTCTAGGTTTATTCTGCTGGCTTCTCTTCCTAGATGTCCTCTACCTTCTTTGGCTTTGTGTGCTGCTTGTTGCAGTAGCCACAAGGAATCAGGCGTCACAAATCCGGTTCTGCTTCGATCGTACTTAATTCCGGTCGAAACCCAAATCTGTGCTAGCCCGACCTACTTGCTGCTATCCTGCGATAGATGTCGTTCTTTCGCAAACTAGCACAGCCACACCCTCTTTACCGGCCTTTTATTATTCCAATTATAACCTACAAAAATAATATATAAATAGATTATTTGAACAATACCCATGAAAAAAGTCACTGCCGAAAACCTCACTGGCACCTAAATCGCCTATACTAATATAGTCTACACTATTTGACTAATTTATCTCACTAATTTATCACAAAATTCTCAATACAATCGCTGCCCTGCCACGCACGTCTAACCTCTCCTAAGAGATAGTAAGGAATCCTTAAAATCACAATTCACCCCTTTTCACCCTTTAGGGGTGAAATTTAAAAAAACTGTCAATACCATTTCGAGATATTTTAAAAAGACACCTATGTGCCAAAAATTAATGTTGCAACTAAACGAACACAGGAAATACAACGGGATGTAAAATCCACCCCGATTGTAGGTTCACCCCTTTAGGGGTTAATTAGAGCCAAATCCTGAAATAAGTTTTTCGGTATTTTTATGGGTAATCTTCGTAAGTAAAAAGCAAGTCGGTATCTTATTGGTCCTAAGAGATATTAAGGAATCCTTGAAAACACAATTCATCCCTTTTCACCCTTTAGGGGGTAATTTTAAAAAACTGTCTATAATAACTATTTCGAGATATTTTAAAAAGATACCTATGTCCCAAAAAGTAATGTTGCAACTAAACGAACACAGGAAATACGGCGGGATGTATAATTCACCCCGATTGTAGATCCACCCCTTAGGGGTTGATTAGGACAAAATCAAAAAAATCGTTTTTCGGCATTTGCAAGGGTAGTTTTTGTAAGCAAAAACCAAGTCGATATCTTATTGGTGTTAAAAAATATTAAACAATCCTTGAAATCACATTTCACCCATTTTCACCCTTTTGGGGTTTAATTTAAAAAAGTTGTCAAAACCATTTCGAGATATTTTAAAAAGACGCCTATGTGCTAAAAAGAAACCTTATATCTCAATAAACATAGGGAATACGACGGGATGTATAATTCACCCCGATTGTAGATCCATCCTTTAGGGGTTGATTAGGACAAAATCCTGAAATATATTTTTCAGTATTTGTATGGGCAATCTTTGTAAGCAAAAAGCGAGTCAATATCTTATTGGCCCTAAGAGATATTAAAGAATCCTTGAAATCACAATTCACCCCTTTTCAACCCTTTGGGGTGAAATTTTAAAAAACTGTCAAACCCAATTCGAGATATTTTAAAAAGACACCTATGTGCCAAAAAGTAATGCTGCAACTAATGAACACAGGAAATACGACGGAATGTATAATTCACCCCGATTGTAGATCCACCCCTTTAGGGGTTGATTAGGACAAAAACCTGAAATACGTTTTTCGGTATTTGTATGGGTAATCTTTGCAAGCAAAAAGCAAGTCGATATCTTATTGATCCTAAAAGATATTAAGGAATCCTTGAAATCACAATTCACCCCTTTTCAACCCTAAGGGATGGAATTTTAAAAAACTGTCAAACCAATTTCGCGATATTTTAAAAAGACACCTATGTGCCAAAAAGTAATGTTGCAACTAAACGAACACAGGAATTACGACGGGATATATAATTCACCCCGATTGTAGATCCACCCCTTTAGGGGTCGATTAGAACAAAATCCTGAAATTGGTGATTCGGTATTTGTATGGGTAATCTTTGTAAGCAAAAAGCAAGGCGATATCTTGTTGGTCCTAAGAGATATTAAAGAATCCTTAAAATCACAATTCACCCCGTTTCACCCTTAAGGGGTGAATTTTCAAAAAACTGTCAATACCATTTCGAGATACTTTAAAAAGACACCTATTTGGCAAAAAGTAATCTTGCAACTAAACGAACACAGGAAATACAACGGGATGTATAATCCACCCCGATTGTAGGTTCACCCCTTTAGGGGTTGATTAGGGCAAAATCCCGAAATTGGTTTTTCGGAATTTGTATGGGTAATCTTTATAAGCAAAAACCAAGTCTATCTTATTGATCCTAGAAGATATTAAGGCGGCCTTGAAATCACAATTCCCTCTTTTCACCCTTTAGGGGTGATATTTGTTAAAGGTAAAAATCTGTTAAAACCATTTCGAGATATTTTAAAAAGTCACCTATGTGCCAAAAAGAAACGTTATAACTCAACAAACACTGGAAATACGACGCGATGTATAATCTACCCCGTTTATAGAATCACCCCTTTAGGGGTTGATTAGGACGAAATCCTGAAATAAGTTTTTCGGCATTTGTATGGATAATTTTTGTAAGCAAACACCAAGTCGATATCTTATTGGTCCTAAAAGAATTAAGGTATTACTGAAATCACATTTCACCCCTTTTCAACCTTAAGAGGTGAAATTAAAAAAAAATAGTAAAATCATTTCGAGATATTAAATAAAAAACACCTATGTGCCAAAAAGTAATATTGCAACTAAACGAACACAGGAAATACGACGGGATATATAATTCATCCTGATTATAGATCCACCCCTTAAGGGGTTGATTAGGACAAAATCAAAAATTTGGTTTTTCGGTATTTGCATGGGTAGTTTTAGTAAGCAAAAACCAAGTCAACATCTTATTGGTCCTAAAAAATGTTAAACAATCCTTGAAATCACAATTTACCCCTTTTCACCCTTTAGGGGTTAAATTTAAAAAAATTGTCAAAACCATTTCGAGATATTTTAAAATGACGGCTATGTGCCAAAAAGAAACCTTAAACCTCAACAAACACAGGGAATACGACGGGATGTATAATTCACCCCAATTGTAGATTCACCCTTTTGGGGTTGATTAGGACAAAATACTGTAATATATTTTTCCGTATTTGTATTGGTAATATTTGTAAGCAAAAAGCAAGTCGACATCTTGTTGGTCCTAAGAGATAGTAAGGAATCCTTGAAATCACAATTCACCCCTTTTCACCCTTTAGGGGTGAAATTTAAAAAAACTGTCAATACCATTTCGAGATATTTTAAAAAGACACCTATGTGCCAAAAATTAATGTTGCAACTAAACGAACACAGGAAATACAACGGGATGTAAAATCCACCCCGATTGTAGGTTCACCCCTTTAGGGGTTGATTAGGGCCAAATCCTGAAATAAGTTTTTCGGTATTTTTATGGCTAATCTTCGTAAGTAAAAAGCAAGTCGGTATCTTATTGGTCCTAAGAGATATTAAGGAATCCTTGAAAACACAATTCATCCCTTTTCACCCTTTAGGGGGTAATTTTAAAAAACTGTCTATAATAACTATTTCGAAATATTTTAAAAAGATACCTATGTGCCAAAAAGTAATGTTGCAACTAAACGAACACAGGAAATACGGCGGGATGTATAATTCACCCCGATTGTAGATCCACCCCTTAAGGGGTTAATTAGGACAAAATCAAAAAAATCGTTTTTCGGCATTTGCAAGGGTATTTTTTGTAAGCAAAAACCAAGTCGATATCTTATTGGTGTTAAAAAATATTAAACAATCCTTGAAATCACATTTCACCCATTTTCATCCTTTAGGGGTTAAATTTAAAAAAGTTGTCAAAACCATTTCGAGATATTTTAAAAAGACGCCTATGTGCTAAAAAGAAACCTTATATCTCAATAAACATAGGGAATACGACGGGATGTATAATTCACCCCGATTGTAGATCCATCCTTTAGGGGTTGATTAGGACAAAATCCTGAAATATATTTTTCAGTATTTGTATGGGTAATCTTTGTAAGCAAAAAGCGAGTCAATATCTTATTGGCCCTAAGAGATATTAAAGAATCCTTGAAATCACAATTCACCCTTTTTCAACCCTTAGGGGTGAAACTTTAAAAAACTGTCAAACCCATTTCGAGATATTTTAAAAAGACACCTATATGCCAAAAAGTAATACTGCAACTAATGAACACAGGAAATACGATGGAATGTATAATTCACCCCGATTGTAGATCCACCCCTTAAGGGGTTGATTAGGACAAAAACCTGAAATATGTTTTTCGGTATTTGTATGGGTAATCTTTGCAAGCAAAAAGCAAGTCGATATCTTATTGATCCTAAAAGATATTAAGGAATCCTTGAAATCACAATTCACCCCTTTTCAACCCTAAGGGATGGAATTTTAAAAAACTGTCAAACCAATTTCGAGATATTTTAAAAAGAAACCTATGTGCCAAAAAGTAATGTTGCAACTAAATGAACACAGGAATTACGACGGGATATATAATTCACCCCGATTGTAGATCCACCCCTTTAGGGGTCGATTAGAACAAAATCCTGAAATTGGTGATTCGGTGTTTGTATGGGTAATCTTCGTAAGCAAAAAGCAAGGCGATATCTTATTGGTCCTAAGAGATATTAAAGAATCCTTAAAATCACAATTCACCCCGTTTCACCCTTTAGGGGTGAATTTTCAAAAAACTGTCAATACTATTTCGAGATACTTTAAAAAGACACCTTGTTGCGGGACGGATTCAGCCAGGGGGTCGAACCCTGGGTGAGAAGCCACTACTACCGGCCGCGGCTAGCGTTGCGGCGAGTCTGAACTATGCACGTCCGTTCTAGATGCCCTGAAAGATAAAACTTGATTCCCCAGGGTTTGAAAAATAATAGTCGGACAGTTTGGATTTATGGTTTTTATTAAACAGAGCATATGTATAGAACAATAGTGACGATAGATAAATATATAAGTAACAAAACAGAGAATAATAATAATAAATGACAATAGTGAGGAAAGGAAGAGAGAGAAGGAAAAAGACGGGTCTATACGTTGGTCGGCGTTCGTCGCTCGATAGTGTCGCTCGACACTATGTTCAAGGCAGCGATGAAGAGCCGAACAGCTCGGATAGGCGGCGCCGTAGTTTTCTGTTCCTCTTAGTGATTCCTGGAGTGATCGGTGTGTTGAGTTGTTGTTTTGAAGAGCAGCCTGCTTTCGGAGGGGTGGCCACCGAATTAGGAGTGGTGACCGACAAGACCGGCGTGGTGCCCGACAAGGGTGACAGCGGCACGAGCGGGCGAGCTGTTGCCTTGAGCGGTGATGGTGTCGGCGGTGGGAAGCAGCGGGTCCTGGGGTCGTCTACCTCGTAGAGGGCCGTCCTCGCAGACTTCTTTAGGTCTTGGTACGGTCTAGAGGCTTCACAAGCCCGTAGGTTTCGTCGGTAGTTCCACGCAGCTGCGTGGAGACGGCGCGACTCGGTACCTCGCTTCTTGGGGGCCAGCGTAAACGGCTGAACTGCCGTGTGAGAGCTAGGCCTCGGCGGTGATGACGTCTGAGTCGTGGCGGTCTGTAGCAGCGCTACAGAACGGGCGTTGACGGAAATCGGCGTGGACGTTGACTTCTTGGTGCGGCGTGGGGCCGTGCGTTCGTAACAGGGGGTACGAACGTGACGGCGGCAGGCAGGACGGCTACGGACGTAGAACGGTGCCAACGTAGCGATAACTGAAGTAGTCGTGAAGCGAAGAGATGAGACGGTTCAAGACGTGATAAAAACGGGCGTTGACGTGAAGCGAAGATGTAAAAATATATCGTGAAGCGGCAAAGTAAGAAGAGATCGTGGATACGTATCGTCGAGGTCCGCTAAACCGTCAGCGAACGGGACACAGACACGCCGAAGGCGATCAGCGCGCTGTGTATACGTATGACAAACAAGTACAGATAACAATCACAAGCACCGCTAAATGGTGTCAGCGTTACTTGCAAAAGTTAGTGTAGATAAAACAAACAAAGAAATATATATGAAACAATAATAATATGCAGCGTGCATAAATTCTTTCTTTATATTCGGTTAGACCGATAACTTCTTTTAACTCATTTGATAATTCGCTTGTATGTAGTTAGTTGTACTCTGCTAGACTGCTTGCTGGATACTGATCCTATTTCTCTCGTTGTCCGAGTTTTTATACGAAGTTCGGTGTTTTACCTCCACTCCGAGCGGCTCTCCTATTGGCCGAGTTCGGTGACGGCTTATCTCGGATCCTGCGCTCTGATAGGTTCAGATTTTGGAGCGAGGAAAAACCCAGTCGTAAACACTTAAGCTGCACGTGCAGGATTTGTGACGTCACGGAAAAAAACCTTTGTGTCAGGCACGTACGTAGACTGCCTGACGACAACCTATTTGCCAAAAAGTAATCTTGCAACTAAACGAACACAGGAAATACAACGGGATGTATAATCCACCCCGATTGTAGGTTCACCCCTTTAGGGGTTGATTAGGGCAAAATCCCGAAATTGGTTTTTCGGCATTTGTATGGGTAATACTTGTAAGCAAAAACTAAGTTGATATCCCATCGGCCCTAAGAGATATTAAGGAATTCGTGAAATCACATTTCACCCCTTTTCATCCCTTAGGAGTGGAATTTCGAAAAATCCTTTCTTAGTGGGTGCTTACGTCATGAAGGGAATATAATATCCGTTTCTAGGCGCAGGGGTTCGGGCTGGGCAGTGATGAGTGAGTCAGTCAATCAGTCAGTCAGTCAGTCAGGACACTGCCTTTTATATATATAGATAGTTAAAGAATAAATCTGCAAATTATCGGTTAAAGGATATAGGCTTGTCTAGAGTTTCTCGTTTATGCCTACGAAACCCAAAACATTTATATATAAAATTTTATTCGCAGTTTCTTGGAGAATAAATCTGCAAAATATTGTTCATATCGGTCAAAGGAAACAGGAGTATCTACAGTCTCTTGTTTATTCATACGAAACCCTAGACATTTATTTATGTAATTATATTCGTAGATTCTTAGAGAATAATTGTGCAAAATATTGTTCATATCGGTCAAAGGAAACAGGAGTATCTAGAGTCTCTTGTTTATGGCTACGAAACCCTAGGCATTTATGTATGTAGTCATATTCGTAGATTCTTACAGAATAAATCTGCAAAATATTGTTTATATTGGTCAAAGGAAACAGGAGTATCTAGTGTCTCTTGTTTATGCTTACGAAACTCTAGACATTTATGCATATAATTATATTCGTAGATTCTTAGAAAATAAATCTGAAAAATACTGTTCATATCGATCAAAAGATATAGAAGTACCCTAGGGTTTCTTGTTTATGCCCACGAAACCCTATACATTTCTATGGGTTATTTTATCCGCCGATTTTTAAATAATAAATCTGCAAAATATTTTTCATATCGATCAAAGAATATAGGAGTGTCTAGAGTTTCTTATTTATATTTACGAAACCGTAGATATTTCTGTATGTTATTTTTTCCGCACATTCTTAGAGAATAAATCTGCAAAATATTGTTCATATCGGTCAAAGGATATAGTAGTCTCTTGTTTATGCCTATGAAACCTTAGACATTTATGTATGTAATTATATTTGTAGATTCTTAGAGAATATATCTGCAAAATATTGTTCATATTGGTCAAAGGATATAGCAGTGTCTAGAGTTTCTTGTTTATGCCTACGGAACCCTAGACATTTCTGTAAATAATTATATTTGTAGATTCTAAGAAAATAAATCTGCAAAATATTATTCATATTGGTCGAAGGATATAAATCAGTCAGTGTATAAAGTTTCTTGTTTATGCCTACGAAACCCTAGACATTTCTATATGTTATTTTATCCGCAGTTTCTTAGAGAATAAATCTGCAAAATATTGTTGATATCAGTCAAATGATATAGGAGTATCTAGAGTTTCTTGTTTATGCCTACGAAATCCTACAAATTTCAATATGTAATTATATTCGTAGATTCTTAGAGAATAAATCTACAAAATACCTGTCAATCAAGTTAAACTGGGAACACCCTGTTTCCCAGTTAACCAATCACGACAATCTTAGGAAAAATGACGTCACAGTGTTACATAGATCACTAACACACGGTAGCTAATTATATATGTACGATTTTACACCTAACATAAAAAGTATTATGGAAAAGCATCAACCAAAATTATCGCATTAAATTAAAATATATATATATATATATATATATATATATATATATATATATATATATATATATATATATTATTAAACAATTTTTCAATTTTACTGAAATATGTAACTAAATATAATACATATATTTTTTTAATTTAATGCGATGATTTTGGTTGATGCTTTTCCATAATACTTTTTATGTGAGCACCCGCTGAGCACCCGTGCTTCGCTACGGTATGTTGACGATCTCATTTGTGTCATTAGTGTAAAATACTCAGATTGTTTTTAATCATGTGTATGGGTAACATTTGTAGCAAAAACCTAGTCGATATCTCATTTGTCCTAAGAGATATTGAGGAATCCGTGAAAAAACATTTTACTCTCTTTCACCACATAGAGATCGAACTTCAAAAAATCCTTTCTTACGTCAAACTGAGTAAAAAATAAACTGTAAAACTTTTTACTTATTTTAAAAAGACATATATATGCCAAAAAGGAATATGTATAACTCAACAAACGAAGGAAATACTAAGGGTTCTATATCCTGAAGGCAAAGCCACCCTTTTAGGGTTTGGTTAGGGTAAAATTTTAAAATAAGTTTAAGTTTAACTAAGTATGGGTAACTTTTGTAAGCAAAAACCAAGTCAATATCTCAATAGTCCTAAGAGATATTGAGGAATCCGTGAAATCACATTTCTGCCCTTTTCACCCCCTTAGGGATCGAATTTTGAAAAATTCCATATTAGTGGGTGTTACGTCATGGGAGGAATATATTGCCCGAATTTCATGTCTGTATGTCAAGGGACGGTCTATCGAATATGAAAATACCAATTAACCCCGTTAGGGATGAAATTTAAAAAAATTGTCAAAACGCTTACTAAATATTTTAAAAAGAAAGCTATGTAGGTTTCTATTTAATAGAAGCCTATGTAAGGTTTCTATAATTCACTCCGAATGTAGATTCATGCCTTTTCAACAAATACAGAAAATACGACGGGATGTATAATTAAGTCCGAGTGTAGATTCACCCTTTTAGGGGTAGATTAGGATAAAATCCTGAAATAGGTTTTTCGGCCTTTGTATTGGTAATCTTTATAAGCAAAAACCAAATCGATATTTTATTGGTCCTCAGAGATATCAGAGAATCATTGAAATCACATTTCACCCCTTTTAACCCTTTTAACCCTTTAGGGGAAATTAAAAGAACTGTCAAAACTATTTCGAGGTATTTAAAAAAGACACCTATGTGTCAAAAAGGTATGTTATAAGTCAACAAACACAGAAAAAACGACTGCATGTATAATTCACCCCGATTGTAGATTCACCCCTTTAGGGGTTGATTAGGGCAAAATCCTGAAGTAGGTTTTTCGGCATTTGTATGAGTAATCTTTGTAAGAAAAAACCAAGTCGATATTTTATTGGTTCTAAGAGGTATTAAGAAATCCTTGAGTTCACATTTCACCCCTTTTCACCCTTAAGGGGTGTAATTTTAAAACACGGTCAATATTATTTCGAGATATTTTAAAAAGACACTTATGTGCTAAAAAGAAATTTTATAACTCGACAATCTCAGGAAATACGACGGCATGTATAATTCACCCCAATTGTATAATCACCCCTTTAGGGGTTGATTAGGATAAAAACCTGAAATAAGTTTTTCGGTATTTGTATGAATAATCTTTGTAAGCAAAAACCAAGTCGGTATCTTATTGGTCCTAAGAGATATTAAAGAATCCTTGAAATCACATGTCACCTCTTTTCACCCTTTAGGGGTGAAATTTTAAAAAACTGTGAAAACCATTTCGAGATATTGTAAAAAGACACCTATGTGCCAAAAAGAAACCTTACAACTCAACAAACACAGGAAATACGACGGGATGTATAATTCGCCCCGTTTGAAGATTCACCCCTTTAGGGGTTGATTAGGACAAAATCTTGAAATAAGTTTTTCGGCATTTGTATGGATAATCTTTGTAAGCAAAAACTAAGTCGATATCCCATCGATCCGAAGAGATATTAAAGAATCCGTGAAATCACATTTCACCCCTTTTCGCCCCTTAGGGGTTGAATTTCGAAAAATCCCTTCTTAGTGAGTGCTTACGTCATGGAGGGAATATACTCTCCAAATTTCAAGTTTCTAGGCCCAGGGGTTCGGGCTGGGCGGTGATGAGTCAGTCAGTCAGGACACTTGCTTTTATATATATAGATATATATGTTAGCATCTAGCCTTCCACGAAGCCCTGTTACGTCACCATAAAATGTTATCAAGATGCAATCCGTAATCTGGACCCACTAATGATAACGACTCATTAACGATAATGTTGACGACTCATTACACTAATTGGTTTTTATAAAACACACGTAGAATTTGATAGAGAGATCAGATGTTTTCTTACGTTGTAAGAGTGAATACTTAGAATAAAATAGTCTGTGAACAACTTGAGTTTTATTTATACAATAAATCCCTTATTTGTTTACATCAGAAGTGGGATCGAGTCAACGTTTCTGCTTGTGAATGGGATTCATGCACGACTTAATAATTTTTTGTTATTTTATTGGGGATCTTGCTTTGTTGTATTTTTGCAGTGATTTGTTTAAATTATTAATTTGATGAATAAGTGAAAAATAGTGATGTGATAAATTTTTATCTGTCTGTGTTGTTTCGGATATTATTGAATTTAGGTTTGTGTGCTTGAACAGTTACAAAAGTTAATTATGCAATTATGTCCATGAAAAACTTATTTAATCAATTTGCGAATGCGAACGTTCGAATACGTTTCTGGCTGTGAATGGGAAAAATGGAACAAATAGGTATGAAAATATAGTTTGTCTAAGATAGTAGTTTGAAAGTGAAAAACGCAAGTTAAACGTTTCAATTATTGCAAATAATAAGTGATTATGGTGGAACACATTGGTGGACCTTCCACCGTGGAAGGAAAACGAAACGTTTGAAAACGTTTTCCGACGTTTTCAAATAAAACAGTTTTGCAGGCTATAATTGTTCAGCGATTGACAACAGATTGAGGTGCAATTAAGACGAAATAGCAAATGTACTGAAAAGAAATATCAAAATGGACAAGCGTTGTTTTATTTAGGTACAGAAAACTTACATACAGGAAAATCTTTAGATGATGAATAAAATGGTTCCAGTAATGAAGTAGAAATACAAAAAAATTGTCAGAAGGGACGAGTGGTATTCTGTTTATGTATAAATTGTATGAAGGTAATGGTTAGAACATGAGTAAAATTGTAAGAGAGTTTTATTAGTTTGATTATGTGGCACGTATTAGTCAATGTTTAAATAAAGGTCGACACGAGTTGATGGAAGTTGGTACGAATTTCATCAGTAAGGCAGCAAAGGAACTAGTAAGTCGGTGGCCTGCCAGTTGGGTGGTGAGCTGTGATGTGAAATTCCTCATCGAGATGTAGGAATCTGATGAGTCAGGTAACTTTCAATGCTAAGTATTAGTTGATCAGTTGTATTTTATCTTTTTAGGGTAGTTGGATTACCACTGGCAGATTAGTCAGTTTCTGGGATAATTAAGTAGAAACTGGTCTAACAGTTGATCTCTTACGGCCAGAGTTGTGCCGTTGGAGGAGATTTCTCAACATTAATCGTTTTATTTTTTAGAACAACAGCCCTCAGACTTTTTACAGCATTCGAGTTCTGCAGAAGACTATGTTCCTGGAAAAGACTAGGAGATGACAGGCGGCGCTTCGAGAGCGGAAGCTATCCGTTATGAAATTGGAGAAAAAGTAGTAGTAGAAGACATACAATTGACCGGTAGCGGCAAGATGGGGGCAAGTTTCTAGGGCCTTATGAAGTTTTGAGTGTAAGGGCGAACGATCGCTATTTATGAAGTGCTTAAACCGCACGAAGGTAACTGATTATGTTGAGAATAACTAGAATGGTAAGAGAAACATTTTATTGCTTTTATAAAATGATAATGCACTGAATATGAAGCAGCGACAGTCACTGAGCTTGTTGAGTACTGCAAGACACACTGGTCGTTTTTGCTTTGTGAAGGCACTGAGTATGAAGAAGCGACAGTCACTGAGCTTGTTGGGTACTGTAGACAATCTGTAATGAAATAAATTGATGGATAGTTGAGTTGATAATTGATAGCTTGTCGAGTACCGCAAGACACACTGGTCGTGTTGAGGGCAGTTGAACGATCAGGGACCAACCTGCCAGTTGAGAGCAGTTGAATGGTCAGGGATCGTCTCTGCCAGTTGAACGATAAGGGACCGTCTCTGCCAGTTGAGAGCAGTTGAACGGTCAGGTATCGTCTATGTAGGTTAAGACCATGGTCTATATGTAGATTGAATGAGGGCCCTCGAATGTGGTGTGGATCTTAAATGGTCAATGGTGTGGATCTTAAATGATCAGGGATCTTAAATGATCAGGGATCTTAAATGGTCAGGGACCTTAAAAGGTCAATGATATTGGACCTTAAATCTTTTCTTTTTCCTTAAATCTTTTTGAAGACTGTTCTAAGGCCTACATGATCATCCCCTGATGACATCTACCACATCATCATTTACCAGATATTCGTCTACAAAAAGGACGTGAGGACACGCCAGTAGCAGGACGGCCGTGTTAGCATCTAGCCTTCCACGATGCCCTGTTACGTCACCATAAAATGTTATCAAGATGCAATCCGTAATCTGGACCCACTAATGATGACGACTCATTAACGATAATGATGACGGCTCATTACACTAATTGGTTTTATAAAACACGTAGAATTTGATAGAGAGATCAGATGTTTTCTTACGTTGTAAGAGTGAATACTTAGAATAAAATAGTCTGTGAACAACTTGAGTTTTATTTAAACAATAAATCCCCTATTTGTTTACATATATATATATATATATATATATATATATATATATATATATATATATATTTGTTATGTTAGTTACTGGATTGTCCTTACAACTTCAACTTGATACATGGCGCTACATATTTATGCATTATAATAAAAAAATTGATGCGAAGTGTGATATTCACACATTTCAGGGTTTCGCAGGTATATAATAAGTGAAGGCGGTATGCTGAGTGTGTAGGGCAAATTTTACTTTGTACTAATCACGGCAAAATGAACGATATTTTTAAAATAATTTATCGTCTGTTAATCATATAATAAGACTGGTTATTAAATTTACGCTCTTAAAAATTAAATACAACATTTGTCAAAATATAACTAGAATTTTGACAAAATAATTTTAACATAATAAAAATGCAAAAAAAAAACAGAAAAAATAAAATTCACTCCGTACTCGAACTCGAAACCCTTCGTTTTCCAGCTCATTTTAGCAGTGCTCTAACCCATTACGCTATCGCACGCTTTGCATGTGAGTGTCTTATATTGGTAGAACTTTTGTAATTTGTGAACCAAAAACCATAAAAAATGTGTTATTTTCCGAAAACATAATCTGATCAAAAATTCCTATTGTACTATTTCGGTTCACACCAATATACATTACTTAGAATTTTTTTAGATTTTTAGTTTAAACCATCTGGGCTACAGGGTGTGGGACAAAAAAATTTTTTGCACAATTTTGGCAAAAATCGCATCAAAATAATTTATTTTGCAAAAATACAAATTTGATCGTTAATCCACGTACTAAGGGCTATCATTTGATACCCTACTCAGAATTAAAAAAAAATATTTTTGTTTTCGATGAGCACATATTTGTTTATATTTTTAGGGGGTATGTTCTTTAGATGTTTTAGTATTTTTCCTATGTGCGGGTCAAAGAGTTGTATAAGCATGCCAAATTTCAA
The DNA here is from genome assembly GCA_963971575.1 of Liopterus haemorrhoidalis. Classification (NCBI taxonomy): domain Eukaryota; kingdom Metazoa; phylum Arthropoda; class Insecta; order Coleoptera; family Dytiscidae; genus Liopterus; species Liopterus haemorrhoidalis. The sequence continues at coordinate 36,486,012 of OZ020614.1, read as the reverse complement.
CTCTCTAGGTTTAACCGTTTGGCTACAATTTTTACCGAACAGACAGACAGACAGACAGACAGATGACAAAATGACGGTACAAGGGTTTTTTGGTCATACCTACAAAAAACTAAAAATAGGGGGTCTATTGAAAAAAAAAAGAAGTTGCTAAGGGGATCTAAGTAGAAAAAGGGTTGGGAATCCCTAGTTTAGACCATAAAATTTTGACCATATATAGTCAGATCAATTTGATTGTTCTTTTAATTTGAAGACAAAGATTGACCTCGGTGCGTCCGTGTGTTGAAATTTGGGTTGGGTTTTAATTTTTAGGTTTACTACTTACTACGACGGTAACCTTTTATGTTTTTACAAACGACCACTAGATGGCAATATTGAAATGTGTCATTACTATATTCGTAAAATTTGACATTTGTTATTGTGAAATCAGTGGCAGCTTATAAATTAACCAAGTAGTTTGTTGAAAGTGAGCGTTAAAAAAAACAGGTTTGTGAAAAAATACTACACGTAGATATTACACGTGAAGGTTTTCGTTGGATGATTTTAGTAAAAGCCTAACTCAATAGTAATGCATAGATTCTCTTCGTTCAACTTTTGGTAATGAAGCACCATCAGAAAAGACGGTTTACAATTGGTTTGCAGAATTTCGTCGTGGTCGTGCGTCGGTCGGTGATGAATCTCGTGAAGGTCGACCAAAATCGGTTGTGATTCAAAAAACATCGATGCTGTTCGCAAAATGATTGAATAAGATCGCCATGTGACTTGCTGTGCGATAGGGGCAGCCTTTGGTATATCGCAATACATTTGATTTTGCATGAACATTTAGCTGATAAAGATCTGTTCCCGATGGATTCTGCATAATTTAACCGAAGCTCAAAAAAAGGCTCGTGTTGATTGGTGTAAGGGAATGCTAAAAAAAATCAACCTAGGCACTGCAAAATATGTATACATATCGTTACAGGTGACGAAACTTGGATTTATTCATATGAGCCGGAAACTAAGTAACAACCCACAAAAGTTGTTCGTTCACGAAGCACTTCCAAGAAAATTCTTGGAAATTTTTTTAGATTCTCTGAAAAATCTTCGATTGTACTAGACCTGTCGCAACCATTCCTTTAGAAGATAGGAGAACAGTTAATGCTGAATGGTATACAACAATTTGTTTGCCAGAAGTCATCGACTAAATCAGGAAAAGCAATCAAAATCGTCGTATCATTCTTTATCATGACAATGCAAGCTCCCACACAACACGTCAAACAACTGATTATTTGAAGGAGAAAAACATCGTATTAATGTCTCATTGCCCGTATTCACCTGATTCATCCCCTAACGACTTTTTTTGTTCCCCAATGTCAAACAAAAAATGCCTGGACAGCGATTTTTATCACCTCAAGAAGCCTTCGAAAATCATTTTTTGAGATATCAACTTCAGAGTGGAAAAAATGTTTCGATAATTGGTTTAAACGCATGCAAAAGTGTATAAATCTTAAAGGCAAATATTATGAAAAGCAATAAAACAGTTTGTTCAAAAAAAAAAAGTTTCTTTCTTAATTTTTGTAAAAACTTAAAAGGTAGCCCTCGTATAACCTAAAATTTATCTAATTTCACATCACTGCCACTCAATAAATAAATAAAAATTGCAAATTAAAACTCAATGACACATTATAGTGTACTTTTATCTTTAAAATAAACCCTTGCTTGTAAACATTAATTAATATTTAGTACCAATAATGACCCCACAACCGAAACACTCTTTATATGAAAATCATCTACAAGTATCCAACGATAGTTAACGATCCTAACGATATTATTTGACGAATGAACTGAAAATTAAAAAAAAAAAAACAAATTGTTCTAAACTATAATTGCACTAAATTCTATGGCCAAAAAAGAAATTTTATGATGCGGGAATCCTAACTACAGTACCCTATTAAGGCGAAAATTTTTAACAAACTATCTTAAACTTAAACGGTCAGGGTTTTTGCACGAGTTCGACCTTGTCTCTTATGAGGTCTTGAATGGCCACCAGTTTACTTATACCTTTGCATCATTCAAGACACCAATGTATGGGACACGCCAAAAAACTCTGCCTATGCTGTCCTGTTCTGCGGTAGCTCCAAACTTCTTCCACCAATGCTGCTTGAGAATATCCATTTTGTTTCAAATGTCTAGTTTCGCGTTCCATAATAATCATTAAAAAAGCAAATGTCAAAAATTCTTATCTCGTAATCCACGCACTAAATCAGAACTGCAACTAAAATCAATTTACTATGTAAAAAATATAATAAAACAATGCAATTAAACTCACATATACTGTGTACGGACATGCAAGGTCCTTTCAACATAAAACTATCTGCTTGAAATATTAATTAAAAAAGTCGAGACTTTTTAAAATTAATATGTGGTCCCTAATTTTTTGGAGCAGTGTATATGTTACAAAGTGATATTAAAATTACTAGTAATATTATTGTCAATGTATTATTAAAGTTTTACAATCTGTAGTGGAAATTGTCTTTTTACCTAAAGCGAGTCAATTTTACAAAGTTTCTCCTTATATTTATAATTTTACAAAGCATCAAAAAATGGCTAAACAAGCTAACGTTATCATAACAAATCTGCCGCGCTAATGAGCCGTTGCAATTTGTCAATATACCAAAATTAGAAACATAATGGTACTAATAACCCTATTCAAATATATATATATATACATACCAGAAAATTGTTCATTAGTGTGTGGGTGTTCAAATAGAAATTCTAAAAGTTCTGCGCAGTAAATTACAATATAACAAATCTGTGTAGAAATATGTGTTAATCAACTGAGCAATAACCGTTCATAAACTAATAATCCAAAGGGAGCCGTATAAATAATCGCGGTGCATGGATAAGACTTATGGGATTTGATTGCATGATCATTGGTAAAGGTCAGTGAAAGCTAACAATAGGTCAAGGTTATTATCACTATAAAATTCACTATCACTATTCACTATCACTATTAATTAAAATAAGCTTGGCAATGGGCGTCGCATAAAATAATGAATTTTATAAAATAAAACATTCAAATTTAAAAGTTATTCAAAAATGTACGAAAATAATAATTTGTTTTTAATGTTAATGTTTAATTTTAATTTTAATATTTAAAACAAAATTAAATTATCTTTTTTCTTATTTGTTTATTTATATACTAGGTTATTACCCGTCAACAATGACGGATTTATAATATAAAAATTTCAATTGTTTGTATGTGTATTTGGTTTTATTTTTTAACGTATCCTAATTTCGTCGCCAGTCTGCGAATCATGGGATAGGATATCACCAGTTAGCTAATCACGGGAGAGGGCGTCACCTGTCAGCCAATCAAGAAACAGGGTGTCCCCAGTTAGCCAATCACGAGAACTTTAGAAAAATTGACGTCAAAATGTTACCGACACTACATACAGACACTTGCTAATTATATAGTTAGATTATTTATTCATTAACTTTTTAAGATGAGAAAACGATTCATTTTTACTTAGTACATTACATTTATGTTGTTAAAACTAAAAATAATTTGAGACGTTAATTTATGCTTACGAAACCCTAGACATTTCTATATGTAATTATATTCGGAGATACATAGAGAATAAATCTGCAAAATATTGTTCATATCAGTGAAAGGATATAGGCTTGTCTAGAGTTTCTCGTGTATGCCTACGTAACCCAAAACATTTATATATAAAATTTTATCCGCAGCTTCTTAGAGAATAAATCTGCAAAATATTGTTCATATCGGTCAAAGGAAACAGGAGTATCTACAGTCTCGTGTTTATGCCTACGAAATCCTAGATATTTATTTATGTAATTATATTCGTAGATTCTTAGAGAATAAATGTGCAAAATATTGTTCATATCGGTCAAAGGAAACAGGAGTATCTAGTGTCTCTTGTTTATGGCTACGAAACTCTAGACATTTATGCATATAATTATATTCGTAGATTCTTAGAAAATAAATCTGAAAAATACTGTTCATATCGGTCAAATGATATAGGAGTACCCTAGGGTTTCTTGTTTATGCCCACGAAGCCCTATACATTTCTATAAGTTATTTTATCAGATTTTTAGCAGATTTTTAAATAATAAATCTGCAAAATATTTTTCATATCGATCAAAGAATATAGAAGTGTCTACAGTTTCTTATTTATGCCAACGAAACTTTAGATATTTCTATACGATGTTTTATCCCCAGATTTTTAGAGAATAAATTTGCAAAATGTTTTTCATATCCATCAAAGAATATAGGAGTGTCTAGAGTTTCTTATTTATATCTACGAAACCCTAGATATTTCGGTATGTTATTTTATCCGCAGATTCTTAGAAAATAAATCTGCAAAATATTGTTCATATCGGTCAAAGGATATAGGAGTCTCTTGTTTATGCCTACGAAGCCCTAGACATTTCTATAAATAATTATATTTGTAGATTCTTAGAAAATAAATCTGCAAAATATTATTCATATTGGTCGAAGGATATAGCAGTGTATATAGTTTCTTGTTTATGCCTACGAAACTCTAGACATTTCTATATGTTATTTTATTTAATAAATATGCAAAATATTGTTGATATCAGTCAAATGATATAGGAGTATCTAGAGTTTCTTGTTTATGCCTACGAAATCCTACAAATTTCTATATGTAATTATATTCGTAGATTCTTAGAGAATAAATCTGCAAAATACCTGTCAGTCAAGTCAAATTGGGAACAGCCTGTTTCCCAGTTAGCCAATTACGAGAGCCTTAGGAAAAATGACGTCACAGTGTTACAAAATCACTAACACACGGTAAGCTATTTATATATGTACGATAACGTAAATGCGTTGCAATAACTTGTTAGTTTATGCAGAGCATTGTCAGTTTAATATTGTCTGTCTTGGATTTTGAGTTATTTATGCAGCCGTTACGGGTTGTTTTGTGACTTCGTGCACTTCTTGGTAAAATTCCGCATTGCAGGCTTCTTAATGTGGGCTGAATACCTTTTCTAAGTGTTCCGCAAAAATAGCGCATTTTTCTTTATCAGTACTAAATATTTTGTCAGTCGACTTTATCGGCGCCACTGTATTGTTTTATTTAATAATTTTTTTGTTGCTCGCCACATTGTTGGGTCACCTGCTTCGAGACTATATAATTTATATATTTTTGTATTCTGAATTTATCTAATTCCCACTTGATTTGGTGCACCAGCTTGTTCAATAATTTCTCATGATTCGGGAGGCGGTTTTTTTGCCAAGTTCTCCTTATTTTATTTTTTCTTTTATTAAATTAACGACATAGAGAGGTGCATGATATTGACTATGGGGTATTTTTTCATGAATATACACTTGTATTGTCGATTTTTTTATGGCAGTTTTTATTGAGCTAGTGATTTTATATATGTTTTCATCAATAATCAATATTTGCCGGGCTATGCAGATTGGTTGTGCAATTAATTTGTTGACTTAACTCATTTTGAAACATTTTCCAGTTTATTGGTCCGTTTATTAATCTTGGAGGTGGGGTGGGGGAGGGTATTACGTGAGGAGTATTTGAAAATGCGTGGATGACTGGTGCATGATCTGAATCTAATTCGTGAATTACTTGGCGGTGTATCGTTTTGTAATGTATCGTGTTTTTATGAAGGGGTATTTCGAGTATATCTGGTAAATGTTCTGAGCGGCGGGGATAATATGTGGGTTCGTTTGGTGGGGTGATTTGTATAGAATACAGTATATGAATGTATCCAGTTTTTTGCCACTAGGATTATCAACACGAAATCCCCAGTTGTATTTTTGCTGTTTAAGTCTCCCATTAATAGTGTTGATTTATTAAATGCTGTATAGATGTTCTGTTGTAGGAGAGTATTTTATTTTGCTGCTGATAGGTGCATATTATTTTCAGTGATGAATTGTTCTGTAGGGTTAGTTCTGCTTTTACTGCTTCTAAATCAGTGTTTCTCAGCCAAAAACGCACCGCGGACCAGTAAAATATATAATTTTCTAACGCGGTCCACTAATAATATTTGTTGATGTATTTTTTGCAAGACAACAAATATATTTCATGTGCTAACTAAATACATTTATTTTATTTGTAGAAAATCACAGAAAGTTTACAGAAAATAAACATAATATAAATTATTTCTATAAAAAATAACAAAAAAACTTCAAAAAATACATACAAAAACTTTCGCGGACCACTAAAATTTTTCTGCGGACCACCTGTTGAGAAACACTGTTCTAGATTACAATAATTATGCTAGGGTGAACAGAGAGGTTCTTTCTGCTTATTGTTGCTACTCTTCCAGATGCTGTAGGGTGATTTCTCTTGCTTCTGTGAATAATATATTCTAGTATGTTACATTTTTTGTTCTTTACCAAATGTGTTTCACTGACACAAGCTATAGAAATGTTGTACCGAGTTAGGAATTCTATAAATCTGGATCTTTTCAGTTTAAAAAGAAAGATTTTATTATTTCTATATGTGGTTTGATAAGGTCGATTATTGCGTTGATAATAGGATGTGAGTGGGGTTGAGATGAAGATGATCATATATATACATTCGGTTGAGAGGGTTCATTTCTAGTCGCGTCGATATTTAGTGATTATTCTTGATATCTGCTTGATGAGTTAGGTTTATTCGGACTGACTTGCATCTGTATGATGTTGTAAATAGATGCTCGCAGTTTTCTTTTAAGTCTTTAACGACTTCCTGATAATTATTGGCATCATGTAAGAATAATGGTGGGATGGAAATTTCGTTATCTTTGGGTGTATTTGACTGGGATAAAATGATTGTTTCCGCAGAACTAGGGATATAATATTCTTTATTGGAAATAAGCTCCTGGCTGTCAAATGTATATCTCTTACGTATGTCACTGGATGCTGCACTAGTAGAAGGTCTCTTATTATTTTCTTTGAACGCAGTATCGTCACTATTTTCACCGTCACTTGACATAAATATTATTATTAATTGTTGAGTTAACGTGAAATTTACGATAAGGTAAAATTAAATAGTTTTTTTACTTCACAAATATTTATTTGTGAAGTAAAGAATCTATTTAATTTTACGTCCCTTGGCACGATGATTTTTATTTTATCTTATAATTTTTTTTATTTATTGTTACCCCTCATAGGGAATGCCCCACTTGCGCAACCACTTATTTTTATTTTTATTTTAATATTGATTTTTGCAATTATAAGAATTTTATAGATTTAACTAAAATTTTAATTCACTTGTGTAACTCTGATAAGCACGTCTTTAATTAATTACAGATCGTACAAGAATTATTTGTATATTTAATCTTTTTAGAAAAGATTTATGACAATATCGTATTCTTATAATTCACAGGCTCTACCGTGCCACTTGACCAGTAGATTGTGAAGCATTGGACTAAAGGAGACTCGAACGCGTACCAAAGAAAAGAGAAGGTCTAGAGCAGGGTTTCCCAACCTTTTTTATCGATAGATCCCCTACATACGAAAAAATTCCTTTTCCGACCGCCAAATAAAATGCTTCAGTTAGTGAGTCATACATAATAATAACTTGTTCTACTCTTTCTTAAATTAAGTATGGAAATCAATCAGGCTTCAATAAAATAAGAACCAGGCAACTTTATTAACAACGTTTCCACAATTGTTTTCAATTTTGGATATCTTTTTCGTATTTAAAATTGTCCCAAAATGCTGCATAACCTTTAATGTTGAATATAGATTTGGGTATAAATCTTATATTTGAATATTAATACTTAATATTATTATAATTATTGATTACGAAAAAAGGACTGTTGCGTCCCGATCGATCACTTTGCATATATTGACCCCAGTTTCAAACAGACTGACCCCCAAGGGGGCAATATCGACCCCGTTAGGAACCCTTGGTCCAGAGACAATATTCTAAAACTTCATTTGTAATGGAAGGCATAACATAAGAAACACAAGACTGTCTTTGTTCTGTTTCTTAGAAACAAATGTTCCGAACAGTGTTTCCCCTATGTACTCAACACTATGTACGTACGATGTACCTATGTGCTATTTACCTATTATCAAGATAAGGTTAAGGGGCGATTGTGGAGGACCATTTCTTGCTCCGTGCAGCTTAGAACGAATAACGGACTTGACAATGGTGCTATTTGGCGACAGCCCCATCATTTCTAATATTCAGATGAGCTGGGAATGTTCTAGAACCTTGACCGAAACTAGGGTTTCTAAACCGGCTAAAACCATAAGCTTAACCTTTTTATTAGATCTTTAAGTATTCGGAAAAACGTTTTATTTTTACGTCGATTACCCGTTTTTTCATTATCATTATCGATACACTCAACACTATTCACCTACATCTACGTCAAGCGAAAGTATGTTTTCAGCGGCGAACAATTTCCGGGGCCTTTTGAAATCCTAACCTGGATCAACTGGATTTGTAAGGTTGGTCTATGACCACATCAGGTTCTATCAAGCTACTACTTGTCACTGACCAGGTCAAAAAATTGCCTGTCTCCCAGGCATATTGGTGGTGCGAGATATCTGGCCAAGAGCCAGCCTACCGCCACAGAAGACATTCAGGTTATAGAGAACCTTAAAGCATCGTGTGTCCACATGTGTCTTAAGTGGGGAACGTCCATCCACACTTTTATGGCGAGTATTTGGAAGAGGAAGAACTAAGAACTAGTCTCATGACATACCAGTCTTTCTGAAAAGACAACGGCTGCTACGATGATCACCAATCGCTGAGCTGAGCACCTTTTGCTGAGCTATACTAGTCGAGCCTTCTGATCGAGACCCATTTTAAGCCAAAATTAGTTAGATAAATAGACAATAAGTTTATAATATTCAGTATTCAATTGTTTTTTATTAAAATAATTCATTTAAAACAACCTACAGTATTAACTTGTTTTAAATTGATATTTAAGAGTGCAGAACAACATTCATATTGTTTCAATCAGTGAAATCACCTTATATTTTTCGCAATAAAATTCATCATTTATATGAAGAAACTGAAAATTGATTACTTGTCAAATAAATGTCATACTCAATTACAATCGTGTAATTTATATATAAAGGGTATAAAAAGGGTGTAAGGATCTAAGATATGAGCGTGACTCGACATTTCAAGAGGTGATATGTTAGGTTAAGAGCTGAGGTACATATTTCGTGACACAAAATTGTAAATAATGGATCTAACTTTTATTTTTAACGTGATTAATCTAACTACAAAATTCTACAAAATTTGACACATAGGGTTTATTCCATGTCAAGTGATCTGATTTTAGAATCTCCCACGCTCGACCAATTTCGATTTGACTGAAATTTTAACTGCTTATAGATTAATGTTAAAGATAAAATCAAGGCCGTTATATTAAATATCCAGTAGAAAGTAATTTAACGTCCAAATTTTGAATATAGGTAGAAGTGGAAAATAATTTCACTCAGCTTTTTGGACCAGAAGCGTTTATTTTAACAAAAAATACACGCTTCTTGTCCAAAAAGCTGAGTGAAATTATTTTCCACTTCTACCTATATTAAATATCCAACGAGATTTGACCTTTTGTTTGAAGGTCTGTTCGGTAACGCGTTTGGACGGACGGAAAATATTCAAGTTATACTGTACGTAACTCAACAACCAAAGCAGCTGTTGATCTGAAAATGGATATTCAAGTTAACTTTCTTCCGTATTTTCTGTTATTTTCAAAACAAACGAGCAGGGAAGCTTGCTGTTTGGAGCACTTATTAAAAATATGTACCTATGTTTAGTGTATTGCTAAATTATCAGCTTGATTTCTCAATTGAAGATATGAAGATATTGCAGTACAAAAATGTTGTCGAACACAAAATCATTAAAACTGACCTAGGTTAAAACGAAAAAATCTGGAAATTATAGTCTCAAATTCGATTTTTTTTAATACCAATGAAAAAAGTAGATTTGAAACTATTATCAACTTTTTTCTTTTTGGAGAATCTTCTGTTAAGACTTGAAAAATAGGGTTTAAAACCTTGATCAAACATACATGATCGGAGTTCATTAGCATACTGGTACCAGTTTTCGAAAAAAACTATTTTAAGACAAATCGGAGTAAGCATCTACAACTTTAAACATAAAGAGCGTAATTTACCTGGGTTACGCGCAACGGAAACGTGCATTTAAAAGGGCTAAAGAATTTGAACCAAATGTTGTTGGATCAATTTGATTTTTTTTTAAATTTGAAGATAAAGGTTGGCTCCGTTGGATTTGAGAGTTAAAATTTGGTTTTATTTTTAATTTTCAGTTTTATAATGTCCTAAACTTTGTCTAACTTCACATCACTGTTACTCCGTAAATCAATAATAATTGCAAATTCCATATCAGAAATCCTATAAATCGTACTTTTATCTTTAAAATGAGCCCTTGTTTATGAAAATTAATAAATATTTAGCACCAATTCTTTGGCCCATACCGAAACACTATTTATATGAAATACTGGCATTTATAAGCATCGCGAGATGTATCCATCTGGTAGCGTGGTTTTAAACTAATCTAGTCATAGTAGAGGGAGTCTAAGCTCCGCCTTAATTTTCTGCACATATCTTTGTATTTGGTGTTTAATTAGTAAGAAATAAACTGATAGACTATGCTTATTCAATAATTTTCTATTGTTTTATAAAAATTGGTAACTGAAGATCTTTGGAATAAAACAGTTTGTGATGTCAAATTTACGTGTTTTATTTTAGAATTTGCTCTTTCCGTGGTAGAATACTAATTCATATTGACCGATTTTTTTAATTGCATCCCTAAAGGGTGATAAGGGGTATAATGATAATTCAAAGATTCCTTAATATCTCTTAGGACCAATAAGATATCGACTTGGTTTTTGCTTACAAAGATAACCCGTACAAATACCGAAAAACTCATTTCAGAATTTTGTCCTAATCAATCCCTAAAGAGGTGAATCTACAATTGGGTCGAATTATACATCCCGTCGTATTTCCTGTGTTTGTCGGGTATTACCATTATTTTTTTGCACTTAGGAGTCTTTTTAAGATATCGCGAAATAATTTTGACTGTTTTTTTAAATTTCAACCCTAAAGGGTGAAAAGGGATGAAATGCGATTTCAAGGATTCCTAATATCTCTAAGGACCAATAAGATATTGACTTGGTTTTTGCTTACAAAAACTACCCATGCAAATTCCGAAAAACCTGCTTCAGGATTTTATCCTAATCAACCCCTAAAAGGGCGAATCTACAATCGAGGTGAATTATACATCCCGTCGTATTACCTGTGATTGTTGTGATGTAACATTCCTTTTTGGCACATAGGTGCTTTTTAAAATATCTCGAAATAGTTTTGACAGTTTTTTAAAATTTCACCCCTAAAGGGTGATAAGGGGTGAAATGTGATTTAAAGGAATCCTTAATAATTCTTAGGACCAATAAGATATCGACTTGGTTTTTGCTTACAAAGACTACCCATGCAAATTCCAAAAAACGTGTTTCAGGATTTTATCCTAATCAACCCCTAAAGGGGTGATTCTACAATCGGGGTAAATTATACATCCCGTCGTATTTCCTGTGTTTGTTTGGTTGCAACATTCCTTTTTGGCACATAGGTGTCTTTTTAAAATATCTCGAAATGATTTTGACAGTTTTTTAAAATTTCATCCCTTAAGGGTGAAAAGGGGTATCATGTGATTTCAAGAATTGCTTAATATCTCTTAGGACCAATAAAATATTGACTTGGTTTTTGCTTACAAAAATAACCCGTACAAATACACAAACTTATTTCAGAATTTTGCTTCAATTGGGGTGAATTATACATCCCGCCGTATTTTCTGTGTTTGTCGAATTTTAACATTCCTTTTTGGCACATAGGTGTCTTTTTATGCCATCTTGAAATAATTTTGACAGTTTTTAAACTTCACCGCTAAAGGCTGAAAAGAGGTGAAATGGGATTTCAAGATTCCATAATACCTCTTAGGACTAATAAGATATTGATTTGGTTTTTACTTACAAAGACTACCTATGCAAATTCCGAAAAACCTGTTTCAGGATTTAATCCTAATCAACCCCTAAAGGGGTGATTCTACAATCGGGGTGAATTATACATCACGTCGTATTTCCTGTGTTTATTTAGTTGCAACATTTCTTATTGGCACATAGATGTCCTTTTAAAATATCCCGAAATGGTTTTGACAATTTTTTAATATTTCACCCCCAAAGGTTGAAAAGGAGTGAACTGTGATTTCAAGGATTCCTTAATATCTCTTAGGACCTATAAGATATCGACTTATTGTTTGCTTGCAAATATTATCCATACAAATGCTGAAAAACTAATTTCAGGAATTTGTCCTAATCAATCCCTAAAGGGGCGGATCTACAATTGGGGTGAATTAATATATCTCGTCGTATTTCCTGTGTTCGTTTATTTGCAACATTACTTTTTGGCACATAGGTATCTTTTTAAAATAACCCGAAATGGTTTTGACAGATTTTTAAAATTTCACCCCTAAAGGTTGAAAAGGGGTGAATTGTGGTTCAAGGATTCCTTAATATCTCCTAGGACCTATAAGATATCGACTTATTGTTTGCTTGCAAATATTATCCATACAAAATGCTGAAAAACTTATTTCAGGAATTTGTCCTAATCAATCCCTTAAGGGGCGGATCTACAATCGGGGTGAATTAATATATCCCGTCGTATTTCCTGTGTTCGTTTATTTGCAACATTACTTTTTGGCACATAGGTTTCTTTTTAAAATAACCCGAAATAGTTTAGACAGATTTTTAAAATTTCACCCCTAAAGGTTGAAAAGGGGTGAATTGTTGTGTCAAGGATTCCTTAATATCTCTTAAGACCTATAAGATATCGACTTGCATTTTGCTTACAAAGATTACCCATACAAATGCCGAAAAACTTATTTCAGGACTTTGTCCTAATCAATCCCTATAGGGGTGAATCTACAATTGGGGCGAATTATACATCCCGTTGTATTTCTTGTGTTTGTTGAGTTATAAAATTACTTTCTGGCACATATGTGTCTTTTTAAAATATCTCGAAATGGTATTGACAGTTTTTTAAAATTATATACCTTACGGGTGAGAAGGGGTGAAATGTGAATTCAGGGATTCCTTAATATCTCTTGGGACCAATAAGATATCGACTTGATTTTTACTTACAAAGATTACTCTTACAATTGCCGAAAAAATTATTTCAGGATTTTGTCCTAATCAACCCCTAAAGGGGTGAATCTACAATTGGGGCGAATTATACATCATGTTGTATTTTCTGTGTTTGTTGAGATATAAAATTACTTTTTGACACATATGTGTCAAAAAAAAAGCTAGTTAATTGCCAAATTATTGTCAAATTATTTATGTATTGGATAATTTCTGCAATTATAACATTTTTCTTCTTGAGGTATCGTCTGCTAACGAAGGTCACCATATAATATTAATATAATATTTTATATATCTAATCTATCACCATAATAATCTTAATATACCGACACACTATTAGACCGATAGACCAACAGATCGTGAGATCGACAGTTAAACCATCAGATTGGGTAGTTAAACCCTACAACCACATACGGACTATAACCAGATTAATAAAAATCTAATCCAACATAAAAAGACAGGCAGGGCCGGCTCAAGGGTACCTGGTGCCCGATGCAAAATTAGGTAACCCCCCTTCATAATTTATTAATTTATTTAAAAAAATATTTAAATAATTTTTTTCTAAATTTCCTTTTTGCCGCCCATTAAAAAAAAAAGGAATTTTTTTCTAAAATTCGTTTTTGCCCCCCCCCCTTTACTAGACGCCTGAAGTACCACCCAGTAAAAAAGAAGGTTTTTTATAAATTTCCTTTTTGCTACCCCCTCCTTACTAGAAGCCTGAAGTGCCGCCCAGTAAAAAAGGAGATTTTATAAATCTCCTTTCATGACGCCCCCCCTTTTACTAAAAACCTGAAGTGCTGCTCAGTAAATAAAAGTAGGTTTTGCTAGATTTAATTAAAGGTCACAATACTTATTACAAAAATGAATATTATTTTAATTAAAGCTATTTTGATATTGTACATACATACTTACATACATAATCTAAGACTCTTATACCCGAAGGTGTCGAGTGTACATTTAATATACTTAAAACTAAATTTCTTGGTCGGCTGGTGTCTTACATAACTTTCTCCATTCTGTTCTATTATACGTTAAATTTTTCATATTTTGCGTATCTATGTATATATGTAGCTGCTTCCTTGATACCCTCAAGCCATGTTTTCCTAGGTCTTCCTATTGGTATTTTTCCGCTCACTCTTGCCTCAAAGGATTTCTTTGCAAGTTTTTCTTTAGGCTGTCTTTGAACATGTCCGTACCACCTTAGTTGTTGTTCGTAAATGTTTTCAATTAGGGGCTTTGTAGGGGCTCTAAGCAAACCGCGAACTGATGTGGAATTTTTTAGCACACCACACAGAGCTATAATGTAATTTCGTGGACTCGACGGAATTTTGACTACAGAGTCTTATGTAATTATCCAATAAACAAATGTTACTTACCTTGGTTCTCGTGGATAGCTGTCTTCTGGGTACCCAGATGCTGAGGAAATTCTGGATGACGCCAACAGAACATTTGCAATTGAAGAGCACACACAGACACTTTGATATTTGATAAAACCACTAAATATATTTATATTTAATTACTGCCTGAGTTTATATGAATAGAGGTTTAGTACAACCGACTGACGTGATACGCACGTAATATTGAAGTGAAAGAATACGTCTTAATACAACGACGAACTAGTCTATGTTATAAAAAAAAAAAATGCAACGTTTCTAAACATAACATAAATTGAAGTAACAAAGAGGGCTACTATACCGTGTTGATAGCTACGAGTCGAGATAGTAAATTACAACGTCTGCAGTTTAACTAAAACGAAAACAATGACTCTAAATAAAGATATTTTTAAATAAACTAACATTAGAAAAATCAAAATTAAGTTAAGAATTCAAAACGAGACAGGCTTGATTTTCAGTTCAATTAGGAATTTCACTGTTTCTTATCTTGTCTAGCCGCGGTTTGCCTACAATTTTACGAAGAAATCTCATTTCCATGGCTTGTAAGTTGCTATGTTGTTTCTTGTTTATGGTCCAAGATTCGCAAGAATAGGTTAATGTTAGAACATAGACTGATTCATAGACCGCTACTTTTGTATCTTTCGGGATCTCTTTTTTGCTGAGAAAGGATGTCTTCAGTGCATTAAAGATTTTCGCTGTACTATTTGTTCTCTCTTTGATCTCTTCTTCACATGTTCCATTTTTAGATAAGTAACTACCATGGTCGTTGTTTTTGTTGTATTTATTTTCATTCCGATCTTTCCCATTTCTTCGGTAATTATATTAAGATTATGTTGTTGATCTTTTTCTGTACCTCCTATAACTGCCATGTCGTCTGCGAACAAGAATTCCAGGTATTCAACATTTTCCAGATTCCATTTACCTAGCCAGAACTGTTTCGTTTTTCTTTTAGTTTCTTTTGTAGCTTCGTCTAAATATAGGTTAAACAGAATTGGGCTGAGTATACACCCTTGTTTTAATCCTCGTGATGTTATAAATTCCTCAGATGACATTTGTCCCGTTCTTACTACGTTACTGTACCTCGTGTATAGGCTTTTTATGGCTTCTATTATTTCTTTCCTAACCTTTCTTTTTTCCAGTATTTCCCATAATTTCTCTCTTTCAATTCTGTCAAATGCCTTTTCTAGGTCAATTAGGCATACGAGTATATGTAGTGATTTCCCATATAGTGTTACTTTTTCGCTAATTTGTCTGAGAGCAAATATCGAGTCTACTGTGCTCTTTCTTAGTCGGGATTCTAGTATTCTTGCGTATATTTTTCCTGGCATGCTTAGTAGAGAGATTCCGCGATAGTTTTTACAATTTTTGCTGTCTCCTTTTTTGTAAATGGGTACTATTATAGCTTTGGTCCAAACCACGTGTACTGCACCTGTTTGTATCGCTTCGTTGTACATGTCTAGCAGAACTTTTTGACCTTCTGGTGGCATGAATTAGAGCATTTCTCCTGTAATGTTGTCACAGCCCGCCGCTTTTCCTAGTTTTATTTTCTTTAATGCTACCTGCAGTTCTAATTCCGTTATTTCTGTAAAATTGTCTTTTTTCTTTGTTATTTGTTTTTCTTCACTTGAATCTTGGCTTTCAAGTAGTTCTTTAAAATGTTCTTTCCATCTCTTGATTATTTGTTTCTGGTCTGTTAGTAAATTATTTTGACCGTCTTTAATAAATTTTAGGGGTTCTGGTTTCGATGCTCTCAGATTTTTTATTGTTCGAAAGAAAAGTTTTCTGTTGTCGTGAAAGTTGTTTTCTAGTTTTTCCCCAGAATTCGTCCATGCTCGTTCTTTTGCTGCCTTCACTACTTTCTTAGTATCTTCTCTTTTTTCTTTGTATTGTTGGTAGTTTTCAGATGTTCGGTCATCAAGGTACTTCTTCCACGCCCGCTTCTTTTCTTGAACTTCTTTTATTTTTTCTTGTTTTTGTGATTTTGCAAGTCTTTACGGCTGCCTGTATAATTACTTGCTTAAATGTACGCCACTTTTCTTCTAGGCCAATTTTTATTGTACTTTTTCTTATTTCTACTTCTAACTCTTCTCGGTAGTTTTGTTGAATTTGCGGGGTCCTTAGTAGGTGGTTTTTGATTTTAGATTCTGGTTTGGACTGGATACTGTTCTTGGGAATGGTAATTTTTGGTACTTCTGTAATGAGTTCTACCAAAAAGCGATCGCTACCCAGTTCTACACCTCTTCGAACTTTTGTGTCTGTAATATATTTCCAGAGGTTTCTGCTTATCAGGTAGTAGTCAATTAAGGACCTTTCATTTCTGGAGGCCACCTCTCTGGTGTATTTATGGATGTCGTTATGTTGAAACATGGTATTCGCTATTATAAGTCGTTTTCTATACATAAAGCTATAATTCTTTTACCATTGTTGTTTTTAGTTTGTTCTCCAAATTTCCCTATGCACCCGAATGTGTTGCCAATATTATTGCCTACTCTTCCGTTAAGGTCTCCTGCTATTGTTATATTTTCTCCGGCCTCATCTATTTCGTGTTGTAGATCTTCAAATAATTTATCTTTTTCTTCTTTTTTATCATTTTCGTTCGGGCCGTATGCAATAATCAGCGAATACCATTCATGAGCTACTATTTTCAGTCTTATTGTCATTAGTCTTTCGTTAATAAATTTCCAATCCTTGATCTCCTTCATTCTGTCTGGGTCTACCACTAGGCCGACACCTGCTTGTGCGTGTGCCGATTCTTCTATTCCTGAATAGAATAAGGTGTAAACTTTTTCTAGCTTTTCAACTCCTTCTCCTTTCTTCTTGATTTCTGTTATACATAGTATTTCTATTTTCAGTTTTTCTATTTCACATAAAAATTCGGTTTCTTTGTCTTCAATACTTTTTATGTTCCAGTTTCCTAATTTATATTTTATGTTTTTGTTATTTTCCTTTTTCGTAGCCAGGGTCGTCATCATATTCGTTTTTTGGACGTTCCTTAGTTTTTTGGGATACCGATAATAATGTCCTTTTCCAGGTCTTCTAGTTCTTCATTCCATTTGTATTTTTCACCATTTATGTGAAGTGCTCGGTATCCAACTTTAGTAATTTTCCCCTTCTGCCTTTCTTCTCTGACTCTCGTATTGCTTTCTGTATTTGGCTTTCTTCCGGTGTAAGGTTACTATCTATATATACCTTTTTATCTTTTTTGTTTTTCTTTGCTTCTAGTAATGCATTTTTTATTATATATGTAAACAAATAAGGGATTTATTGTTTAAATAAAACTCAAGTTGTTCACAGACTATTTTATTTTAGGTATTCACTCTTACAACGTAAGAAAACATCTGATCTCTCTATCAAATTCTACGTGTGTTTTATAAAAACCAATTAGTGTAATGAGCCGTCATCATTATCGTTAATGAGTGGTCATCAATAGTGGGTCCAGATTACAGTAACAGGGCTTCGTGGAAGGCTAGATGCTAAGGCAAGCTATCAATTCTCAACTCAACTATCCATCAGTTTATTTCATTACAGATTGTCTACAATACCCAACAAGCTCAGTGACTGTCGCTTCTTAATACTCAGTGCCTTCACAAAGCAAAAACTACTAGTGTGTCTTGCGGTACTCAACAAGCTCAGTGACTGTCGCTACTTCATACTCATTTGTTCAATTTTTCCCATTCACAACCAGAAACGTTTTCGAACGTTCGCCTTCGCAAATTGATTAAATAAGTTTTTCATGAACAAAATTGCATATTAACTTTTGTAACTGTTCAAGCACACAAACTTAAATTCAATAATATCCAAAACAACGCAGACAGGTAATAATTTATCACATCACTATTTGTCACTTAATCATCAAATTAATAATTTAAACAAAACACTGCAAAAATGCAACAAAGCAAGATCCCAATAAAATAACAAAATATTATTAAGACGTGCATGATTCCCATTCACAAGCAGAAACGTTGACTCGATCCCACTTCTGATGTACACAAATAAGGGATTTATTGTTTAAATAAAACTCACGTTGTTCACAGACTATTTTATTTTAGGTATTCACTCTTACAACGTAAGAAAACATCTGATCTCTCTATCAAATTCTACGTGTGTTTTATAAAAACCAATTAGTGTAATGAGCCGTCATCATTATCGTTAATGAGTGGTCATAATTAGTGGGTCCAGATTATAGTAACAGGGCTTCGTGGAAGGCTAGATGCTAACATATATATTCTTTATTTCCCTAGGCCTTGCGACGTTCAGGGTATTATCCATTACAAAAAATAAAACCAAATAAAATCAATCCAAAAATAAATAAATAACAATCCACTACAATTTACAATGTTTTTTCTCTTTTCTATCTTCTTGCTCCAATGTCCCTCTCCTTCTTCCTGTTCTCCTTCTGGTTTCCCTCTCCGATCTCCTTCCTTCTTGCTTCCTGTTCTCTCGCCCATCTTTGCTTTATTTTATTTTATTTCATTCTCTTCCCTTCCAACCATTTCTTCACCCCTCCTCCTATCTCCCTTTCTTCCTCCCCATTTCTAGGTAACCTCATCCCCCTTCCTTCCTTCCATTTCACCCCTTCTGCTTCCCACCGGGTCTCCCCCTTCTTTCCTTTACCCCTTCCTGTTATCCTTCCCCAATCTCCATCCGTCTTGCCTCTAATTTCCTCGCCCACCTCTCCCCCCTTCCATCTTCGTGCAACAGGTATAATGTGCTCCCCGACCATACTGTCATCTATCTACACCTCTTCGCGAGGTGCTGTACATCTTCCTCCTCCTCCCCGCACATCGTGCACATCTTTTCCTCCTGTTTCCTCCAATATCTATTTCCTCTCTCTTCATTGCCGCACCTTAGCCTTGCAATCCTCCTAACTCTCCCTCCCGACCTTCCTCTTTCTCCCTTTAAGTAGCTTGGTACCCCTATAGTTCTGACCTCCTTATATCTCCCTGCGCTCCTTGATTTGTCTATGCTGACGGTCCTTTCTTGCACCCCCACTTCCTTATCCTTCCTCCACAACTCCTCAATCACGCTTATCCCATATTTTTTTCTCCTTTCCACCTCTGTCGCATCCACTCCGCATCTCCAGTAATACTCCTTTCTCATCTCCCCCCATGCGTACCATCTTCTAGTAATGCTTCTAGTAATGCTAATTTGTCATCAAAGCATTCCAGTTCCACCTTAAAGATTGATTTGTTATTCTTATTAGGTATTATATATACTGATTTTATTTGTGCTGAGATTTTCAGATTTTTTTCGAAAAACGAGCTAACCTCTTGTTTTAATTTTACTGTATTTGTTAGTGTTAAATCTTTAATAACAATGTTTTTTTTGAGTTTTAATTTATCCTGAGAGACTAGTTTGGTTTCTAGTCTTTTAATTCTTTCTTCCAGTTAATGTTTTTCCTCAGTCCATTTTTCTTCTTTTTCCTTTATTTCTAACCTGAGTTTAATTATAATTATGTCATTGTTTTTATTAATTTCTTTTTCTATTTCCTCTTTATTTCGGTTCATATCTTCCCTAATTTCTTCTCTTAATTCTTTCATAGTAGTAATTAGTGTTGAGTTAATAGTTTTGAGAATTTCCTCCATATTTTCTTCTTCTAGTTGTTCAGTGTTTGCTGGTAATTCGATCTGCTTTCCCTGTTTACGGCTACTATATTTTAGCGGTGATCTTGCGATCAATTTACTTTTCCTGAAAATATTTTCTTCCTGTTTTGCCGGTGTTTTATCTTTCTCTCTTTTCCTTTTTATATCTTCTCTGGAGCTGTTCGAGTATACTCGTGTCCTGAATTCCTGTTGGTTGTGTTTCTGCATTGATCACTCACAACGATCTCGTACCGGAAAGAATCGTTGGTGGGTGTTTCTAGGTGTTATGCTATCCAGTTATACTACGTAGTATTTTTGGTTGCCTACCCAGCTCGAAACAGTGCAGGACGTCTGCAGAGCGGTTGGTGACTACAGTTTACTACAATTCAACTGCAGTCCCGCAATCCAGCTCTTGTCGCTGTTCGAAGCTAGATGTCGCTGACCTTAATTAATTCCGTTAATTGACTGTTAATTCGATTGATTTTTAATAAAAATATAACCTATAAAAAAATTTCACTTTTAATAAATCAAATATATAAAAATTACTAGTTTATATTAATTAAAAATTTTATTTGTAGTGCTACTAGTTATCTTAATATATCCGTTTTAATGATTTTTGTTTAATTTCTTCTTCTATACTTTCTCTAAATATGAATAAATCTGGAAACACAAAACTACACTCTTTAACACACGACCAATCGTTAATAAACTTTAATATTGTAATAGGCTATAAATTATTTCCTCGACTCAGCGCCCCTTGAGCGTGGCGCCCTGATGCGGCGCATCTCCTGCTTACCGTCTTGAGCCGCCCCTGAAGACAGGTTGGCAGATAAATTAGTAGATAGGGCTGCCGTAAAGTGTGTAAGGCGTATATCTTCTGCTTTATTTTAAACTAGCTGAAAACCCGTGCTTCGCTACGGTATATTGATGGTCTCATGGAGCACAGGAGATACGAAGGGTTTCTCCCGAATTTCATATCTCTTTGTCAAGGGACGCTCTATCGAATAAAAAATAACAATTTATTCCGTAAGGGATGAAATTTTAAAAAAATGTCAAACGCTTTCTAAAAAGAAACGTATGTACCAAAATGAAGTGTTATAACTCAGGAAATACAAAGGTTTTCATAATTCACCCCGAATGCATATTCATCAATTTAGGGGTTGATTAGGGCAAACACGTGAATTTCTGTTTTAAACATTTGTATGGATATCATTTGTAAGCAAAAACCAAGTCGATATCTCATTGAGCCTAAGAAATATTGAGACATCCCTTAATCAAATTTCACCTCAATTCACCACTTAAAAATGTAATTTAGAAAAATCTCTTCTTATTGGTATTTTGCGTCATGGAGGGAATGTAAGCTCCGAATTTCATGTCTTAATATCCATTGGATTTTCTATCGAATAAAAAATACCAATTTACCCCTTTAGGGATGAAACTTAAAAGAACTGTCAAAACACTTGTTTTTAAAAAGACTTTGAAAAAGGTGTTTTAAAAAAGGCAAGTATATGCCAAAGATGAATGTTATATCTCAACAAACAGGAAAAACGACGGGTACTATAATTCATCCCGTTTGGAGTGAATTGGACGAAATCATATTTTTTAAAAACTTATTGTATGATATTGTATGTATGTTTAAATTTTTTAGCCCCTTAGAAGTCAACTTTCGAAGAATCTCTTCCTATTGGGTACTTACTGCATGGAAGGAATCAAATTTGCGAATTTCATATATCTATGTTAAAGGAACGTTCTATCGAATAAAAATATCCATTAAGGGTGCATTTTAAAAAACTGTCAAAACCATTTCGGGACATTTTAAAAAGACAACTATTTGCCAAAAAGGAATATTATAACTCAACAAACATATAAAATACGACGGGATATATAGTTCACCCCGAATATAGATTCACCCCTTTAAGGATTGATTAGGATAAAATCTTGAAATAATTTTTCGATATTTTCATGGGTAATCTTTGTAAGCAAAAACTAAGTCGATATCTTATTGGTCCTAAGAGATATTAAGGAATCCTTGAAATCACACCTCCTCTTTTCACCTTTTAGGGGTGAAATTAAAAAAAAACTGACAAAACCATTTCGAAATATTTTAAAAAGACACCTTTGTGCCAAAAAATAATGTTGCAATTAAACGAACACAGAAACAACGACGGGATGTATAATTCACCCCGATTGTAGATTAACCCTTTAGGCATTGATCCCGACAAAATCCTGAAATAAATTTTTCGGCATTTGCATGGGTAGTATTCGTAAGCAAAAACCAAGTCGGTATCTTATTAGTCTTAAGAGACTTCGCGAACATCCAGAAAAGTTTCATTCTTATTTTCGCATGAGTATTTCAACGTTAGATTATATTTTGGAAAAAATTCAACATAAATTGGTAAAAAATGGACAAATTTCAATCGGAACCTACTATAAATACCTCTTATAAATGAGAACTAAGAATCCTTAACATTACAATTCACCCCTGTTCACCCTTTTGGGGTGAAATTTAAAAAAATGTCAAAACCATTTCAAAATATTTAAAAAAAACACCTATGTTCCAAAAAGTAATGTTGCAACTAAACGAACACAGGAAATACGACGAGATATTCACCCCGCTTGTAAATCCACCCCTTTAGGGGTTGATTAGGACAAAAACCTGAAATATGTTTTTCGGTATTTGTATAGGTAATCTTTGTAAGCAAAAAGCAAGTCGATATCTTATTGGTTCTAAGAGATATCAAGGAATCCTTGAAATCATAATTCACCCCTTTTCACCTTATAGGGAAGAAATTTTAAAGAACTATCAAAACCATTATATATATAAAAGCCCTAATTCCTGTGTATCCTAACGTAACGCTAAGTTCCTTGGTGCTAGCGGGGCTCGATGTGTGTGGTCGGTCGCTCCCCACCAGTCAGAGCGACGTTCTCCGACAGCAGCTCACTTAGGCCAAGCACATAGTGAAGCAAAGAGCAAAGCAGCGATGAAAGCGGAGAAAAAAACAGCGAAAGAATGTCGCGCTTATAATAGAGTGTCTACACATAGTGACGCGTTTAAAATCGATCAGAAAGTTCACAAAATTATAATGGATTTTTTACTAACAGAAAACTCTTCCCTGAAAATTTGGTATTTACTAAAAATTAAAAATAAACACACTAGAAGGTGCAATGTTCGCAGAATAAATAAAAGTAGACATATACATGGTGAATTTCATCATTTCTATATACAACTCCGCGAACATCCAGAAAAGTTTCATTCTTATTTTCGCATGAGTATTTCAACGTTAGATTATATTTTGGAAAAAAATCAACATAAATTGGTAAAAAATGGACAAATTTCAATCGGAACCTACTATAAATACCTCTTATAAATGAGAACTACTTGTAAATGCATCAATATCCATTTTAAACAACTATTTTAGCAACGATGATAGCAGAGAAATCAAAATTATTTGAACGCGTCGCTTTGCTTAACTATAACAACGATATAACCTCGCTGCAGTACGCTCCACTATGCGCGTGTTAACAGGAATTCATTTATTTAATTTCGCCGCTTTGCTCTCCGCTTTCATCTCTGCTTTGCTCTCTGCTACACTATGTGTTTAGCCTTAGCGAGAATATAGCTCTTAGCTCTCCAGTCAGTATATACCTTGGCTAAATTAAAGAATGTTGTGTCAATTAACGTTATGCCCGCGGGCCGTGTCTGGCCAGATACTTATTTTTAAACGACACGCATTAATCAGCTTTTTAGGATTTCCTAGATATAATCAGAAACAACTATACCATTCATGTCCCGCATATGGCCCGCGGACCGTGTCCGGCCCGATACTAATTTTTAAACGACACGCATTGAGCGGCTTTTTAGGATTTCCTAGGTATAATCAGAAACAGCTATACCATTGATGTCCAGCATATGGCTTGCGGGCTGTACCCGGCCCGATATTAATTTTTAAACGACACGCATTAAGCAGCTTTTTAGGGTTTCCTAGGTATAATCAAGAAACGTTTTTGTTTTGCTAATAAACGCAGAATCATGCAAATTTTAATAATTGATTCCTACTTATATTGATTTTTATTCGATATCAGTTTGCCAACATTGTTGGAAACGGGTCTGCTAGTTTCGAGATATTTTAAAAAGAAACTTATGTGCCATACAGTAATGTTGCAACTAAACGAACACAGGAAATACGATGGGATGTATAATTCACCCCGATTGTAGATCCACCCCTTTAGGGGTTGATTAGGACAAAATCCTGGAATAAGTTTTTCAGTATTTGTATGGGTAATTTTTCTAAGCAAAAAGCGAGTCAATATCTTATTGGCCCTAACAGATTTTAGGAATCATTGAAATCACAATTCACCCCTTATCACCCTTTAGGGGTGAAATTTAAAAAACTGTCAATACCATTTCAAGATATTTTAAAAAGACACCTATGTTCCAAAAAGTTATCTTGCAACTAAACGAACACAGGAAATACAACGGGATGTATAATCTACCCCGATTGTAAGTTCACCTCTTTAGGGGTTGATTAGGGCAAAATCCCGAACTGACTTTTTCAGCATTTGTATGGGTAATACTTGTAAGCAAAAACTAGGTCTATATTCCATCGGCCCTAAGAGATGTTAAGGAATTCGTGAATTTCAAAAAATCCCTTCTTATTGGGTGCTTACGTCATGGAGGGAATATACACTCCAAATTTCAAGTTTCTAGGCCCAGGGGTTCGGGCTGGGCGGTGATGAGTGATTGAATCAGTCAGGACACTGCCTTTTATATATATAGACCAGCTGAAAACCCGTGCTTCGCTACGGTATATTGATGGTCTCATTAGCACAGGAGATACGAAGGGTTTCTCCTGAATTTCATGTCTCTTTGTCAAGGGACGCTCTATCGAATAAAAAATACCAATTTACTCCGTAAGGGATGAAATTAAGAAAAATTGTCAAATGTTTTCGAAATAGAAACCTATGTACCAAAGGAAGTACAAAGCTTTTTATAATTCACCTCGAATGCATATTCGCCCATTTAGGGGTTGATTAGGGCAAAATCGTGAATTTCTGTTTTAAACATTTGTATGGGTAACCTTTGTAAGCAAAAACCAAGTCGATATCTCATTGAGCCTAAGAGATATTCAGGCATCCCTTAATCAAATTTCACCCCATTTCACCCCTTAAAACTCGAATTCAGAAAAATCTCTTAGTATCCATTGGATTTTGTATTGAATAAAAAATACCAGTTTACCCATTTTGGGATGAAACTTAAAAAAACTGTCAAAATACTTGTTCTTGAAAAGATTTTGAAAAAGGTGTTTTAAAAAAGGCACGTATATGCCAAATATGAATGTTTTAACTCAACAAACAGGAAAATCTACCGGTACTATAATTCAACCCGTTTGGAGTGGATTGCTACGAAATCATGATTTTTTTTTAATTATTGTATGGTTGAAATCATTTTTGACCCCCTTAGAAGTCAATTTTCGAAGAATCTCTTCTTAGTGGGTGATTACGTCATGGAAGGAATCAACTTTGTGAATTTCATATATCTATGTCAAAGGAACGTTCTATAGAATAAAAAATATCCATTTACGCCTTTAAGGAAGAATTTTAAAAAACTGTCAAAACCATTTCGAGACATTTTAAAAAGACACCTATTTGCCAAAACGGAAAGTTATAACTCAACAAACACATAAAATACGATGGGATATATAATTCACCCCGAATGTAATCCTTGCCTGGGTTATCTTTGTTAGTAAAAACCAAGTCGATATCTTATTGGTCCTAAGAGATATTAAGGAATTCTTGAAATCACACCTCCTCTTTTCACCCTTTAGGGGCGAAATTTAAAAAAAACTGAAAAAACCATTTCGAAATATTTTAAAAAGACACCTATGTGCCAAGACGTAATGTTGCAACTAAATGAACACAGGAAAAACGATGGGATATATAATTCACCCCGATTGTAGATTTAGCCCTTTAGGCATTGATCACGACAAAATCCTGAAATAAGTTTTTCGGTATTTGCCTGGGTAGTCTATAATTATAAACTTTATAAATAAATTAGACTCATATTTAATAAAATGTCAAAATATTTATTGGGAAAACAAAAGTTACATTTTTTATCCTTAACTACTAAAATTACCTACGATACCATGATAATCACTACTCTATGGTATCCTAGGTGATCGCTACATTACTCCCCCTGCAGTGTAAACGTAGTTTAAATATTTGGTCGGAGGACAAATTTTTCGTCCAGACCTCGTGACCTTAGGACGTTCAGCGAATTTAACTTTCTTATTACTAACTTGTTTTGAGCCTGATAAAGGAATATTAGATATGTCATCATAAACAAAAGCTGATTTAAGCCTGTCAATAGAAATATTTTTATTATTACCTTTAACATTAATTGTAAAATATTTTTTATTTCGTGATATGACAGGAAAAGGACCATCATAGGGAGCTTGGAGTGGTTGTCTGACCGCATCATGCCGAATAAAAACATGGGAGCATTTATATAAATCTGAACTAATGTATTGTGGACGTCCCTTTCCACTATTTCGAAAAATCGGCGGTCTGATTTTTTGAACATGTTCACGTAATTGCGATACAAATGACGATGCAGTAAAACTAGACGATGCAGTAAATCACAATTTTCCGAAAAAAATTCTCCAGGTAAACGAAGTGTACTGCCATACACCATTTCTGCAGAGCTTGAGCTAGTACTTTCTAAGAAAGCAGAGCGAAGACCTAAAAGTACACTAGGCAAGATATCTACCCATTTATCAGAATGTGAATGAGCAATTATAGCGGTTTTTAAAGATCTGTGCCAGCGCTCTACCAGACCATTTGATTGGGGGTGATACGCCGTAGTCCTTGTGCGTTTGATGCCTAAAAAATTCGACAATTCTCTAAAAAGACAGGATTCAAACTGTTTTCCCTGATCGGTAGTTATTACCTCTGGAACACCAAATCTAGCGACCCATCCTCTAAAAAACTTTAGCAACCGTTTCAGCTGAAATGTCAGCCATCGGCAAAGCTTCTGGCCATTTAGAGAATCTATCTGCACAAGTAAGACAATATCTGAAACCCTCTGAAGACGGCAAAGGGCCAATAATATCTAAATGTAGATGCATAAATCTACTATTTGGAACTGGAAAATCACTTAACGGGCTGAGTGTGTGATGCGACACTTTTGACTTTTGACAAGCAATAAAACTTGGAGACCAGATTTTACAGTCCTTTTTGAGATAAGGCGAAACAAATTTTTCCTGCACGAGCTTTACAGAAGTTTTGACACCTGGGTGCGCTAGATTGTGAAAAGCGTCAAAAATTTGACGTCGAAATTTATCAGTGAGATATGGACGAACTCTGCCATTTGAACAGTCGCAGTATAAAGGAAATTTTGAATTCGGAGTTTCAAAAGCCTTAAGTTGGATATTATAATTATCGCTTGTTAAAATAAGTTTTAAATATTCATCTTTTGCTTGATCTTCCGCTAACTGAGGCCAATTAATAACTAGAGGCATATTAATACTATTGATTCGCGATAATGCATCCGCCACAACATTTTTGAATCCAGAAATATGACGGATATCTGTACTAAATTGGCCAATAAAATCGAGATGTCTAAGCTGACGAGGAGATGCTTTCTCTGGTCTTTGTTGGAAAGCAAATGTTAGCGGTTTATGATCAGTAAATATAATAAAAGATCGTGCTTCTAACATATAGCGAAAATGCTTTATACTTAAATATATAGCTAAAAGTTCCTTGTCATATGCGCTGTATTTTTTTTTTCACATTGGGTTAATTTCCTTGAAAAAAAACCAAGAGGTTTCCAACATTTACCTTCAAATTGATGAACAACTCCACCTACAGCAATATCTGAGGCGTCAACAAACAGAGCCAACGGAGCATCAGCAATAGGATGAGACAATAATGTGGCATCGGTCAGCTCATCTTTGACTTTGTTAAATGCGAGTATAGCACTTGGAGATAAGGGCAGAGGGCGATTGTCATTTTTTCTGTTAACTTTAACGTACTCTAATAATTCTGCCTGAGATTGAACAGCCTTAGGAAGAAACCTTCTATAAAAATTAATCATAGCCAAGAAACGATTCAACTCCTTAACTGTGACAGGCAATGGATACTCTTTAATTACTCTAACCTTCGGAAGTGGCTTAAGCCCTTTTCCTGAAACGAGATGTCCCAAGAAACGAACCTCGTCCTGTCCAAAAACACACTTTTCTATATTAATTATTAGACCGTATTTTTCCAATCTTTGGAAAAGCAACGTAAGGTGTTCTCTGTGACTGAGGACACAGGAGGCTACTAGAATGTCGTCTATGTATGAAAAACAGAAATCAAGACCTTTAAGAACTTCATGCATTAGCCTCTGAAATGACTGTGCGGCATTGCAGAGACCAAATGTCATAAAAGGAAATTCATAAAGGCCAAAAGAAGTAATTACCGCAGTTTTTGGAGTATCTTCTTCAGCCACTGGGATCTGATGATACGCTCTTGTCAGATCAATGGTAGAGAAAATTGAACACCCCTGTAAAGAAGCATTAAGATCCTGTATATTAGGAATAGGATACCTATCTGGAATTGTACGGGCATTTAGAGCTCTGCAATCTCCGCAGGGACGCCAGTCTCCATTTGGCTTAGAAACCAAGTGAACTGGGCTAGTCCAGTTACTGTTCGACGGCCTACAAATTCCTTTTTCACACATGTAATCATATTCCTTTTTTGCTATAGCCAATTTTTCTGCAGATAATCTTCTAACTTTTGACACAGCAGGTGGACCTTTGGTGAGAATGTGATGTACAACAGAATATTTAACGCCTGAAAATAAATTAAAAGGTCGAGTAATAGTTTTAAAATTATTGAGTAGATCGGCATAAGATGATTTTTTTTGAACAATTGAAATCTTTAAGGTAGAATTCCGATCAATTTGGCATAATTTAGAAGATTTAGTTGATGGATCAACTAACCGTTGACCTTTTAAATCAACAAAGAGACCAAAATGATTTAAAAAATCGGCTCCAATAATTGGACTCGATACGTCAGCAACCACAAATTTCCACATTAATATACGACCCAGACTAAAATCAAGTTTTACTAAAAGAGATCCATAAGTGTGGATCGGTGTGCCATTAGCTGCATATAGTTTGAATGAAGAAACACCCAATCTATATTTACATAAGGACGTTGGTATAACAGAGACATCTGCCCCTGTATCAATTAAAAATTTTAAATTTTATCGTATATAATTAGGCGGCATGACAATGAATCTACCCCACAACCCGCCAATTGTGAGGAAACTATTAGTTTTCCGAATAATTACATGGTCGAATGCAACGGTTTGCTTTCTTACCAAATTTGGAAAGATACCAACAAATAGTTTCCCTGGTGGGACTTCTTCTACCCCGAGATACAGGCCGATGAAGTTTCTTCTCAGAATTCTGAAGGTAGTTTATTTGTCGAGAGAGTTCATCAATTTGCTTGTTGATCTGCTTCAACGATTCCTCTGTGGTACATTCCATCTGTGATGCATTTGTAAGTGCCGTTGAAGAGATAGCATGGCCCGCGTCGGTAACATCTTGAATTCTGCCACGACTACCAGTTTCTCCAATGAATCACTACTGGCTGTGAGAGTAGTTTGCATTTGTGTAGGTAGGCGCTGAATCCATAATAATTTTAAAATTTCTTCACTGAATTTTCCAGCAGATAATTCCTTCATCTCGCGTAAGAGCTGAGATGGTTTTTTGTCACCCAAATCCAAATTTTTCAAAAGCCGTTGTATTTGCTTCTCGTCAGATTCAATAAAGCAGTCTATAAGCCTTTTCTTTAAAATAGTGTACTTGTTTTCAGAAGGTGGGTTTAAAATAATGTCACTGACCTGCTGAAGCACATCACTTTCGATCGCTGCGACAATGTAATGAAATTTAGTATCCTCCGTGCTGATACCTGCAGTGACAAACTGCGATTCCACTTGACAAAACCATAATTTGGGGTTTAATTTCCAGAATGGGGGTATTTTAACAGAAACCCGCATGACTTCCATCGAACCACCTTGTTGAGTCGTCATGCTAAATATTCTTAGTCTGGGTCACCAATTTAGCCTCCGGAATATAATTATAAACTTTATAAATAAATTAGACTCATATTTAATGAAATGTCAAAATATTTATTGAAAAAACAAAAGTTACATGGGAATGGAGATATTAAGGAATCCTTGAAATCACAATTCATCCCTTTTCATCCTTTAGGAATGAAATTTTAAAAAACTGTCAAAACCATTTCGAAATATTTTAAAAAGACACTAATGTGCCAAAAAAGAATGTTGCAACTAAACAAACACAGGAAATACGACGGGATGCATAATTCACCCCGATTGTAGAATCACTTCTTTATGGGTGTATTAGGATAAAATCCTGAAACAGTTTTTTGGGAATTTGCATGGGTAGTCTTTGTAAGAAAAAACCAAGTTAATATCTTATTGGTCCTAAGAGATATTAAGGAATCCTTGAAATCACATTTCATCCCTTTTCACCCTTATGAGGTGAATTCACCCTTATGAGGTGAAATTAAAAAAAAAGAACAGTCAAAACCATTTCGGGACATTTTAAAAAGACAACAGTAGATACACTGGGATCGTCCGAGACCACTTTTAACCTTTGGACCCTGACGTCATAGGGTCACGTGGTTTTCGGTGAAAAATTGGAAAAATATTCTATCGGGACCGCAGCGCTCATATGGAGGGGAAATTTCAATGGCCACTTTCAACCTTTGGACCCTGACGTCATAGGGGCACGTGGTTTTCGGCGAAAAATTTACAAAATATTCTATCAGGACGGCCGCGCGCATATGGGGGGTCTCAAGGAAGTGGAGATTCGTTGCCCCTCCCCTCCCCACAACGCCTCGTAAATCACGGTAAGCAGAAACGAGTTTTTATGTGCCTTATTTCCAAAAAATAAGAATTATAAAAAGAGATTTTAATTATGTAATTCATTTGTTTGATGTTCACTGTTTTAGAGTAATTAATGGATGACATACATTCATAAATTTTTGATAGATAATTTTTCTAATAATACCAAATTAAGATAATATAGTAATGCATTTGTATTTAAAATTTGCAATAACATATGACTCATTTAAGCGATGATAAAAAAACTGAAATTAGCACTATTTAAAATAAGTACTCATAAATTATGGTGGATAACATTGTAATAATACTAAATTAGGGTAATATAGAAATGTGACATTTATCTAGTACTATAAATACGAAATAAATTATATTTAAAACAGACAACCAGTTTCTTTACAGAATACATCGAGTTATATTATATTATATTATGGATATTCCTACACCACTAATTGTAGAGTCCTTAGACAAAAAAAAATTAAAAACTTCAATGTTGGAAGTTGTAATCAAACATTTGTTCAGGTAAGTGACATTGTTTTATAGTTAAATACACTAATACTTCGGTTTACACGGTTAAATCGGAATATATGATAACTAATAAAAAATATATTATATTTATTAATGTTTATGGGTTTTTTTTTAGATTTGGCGTTAGAAATATTATAACTAAAGACAACAAATCGGAATATAAGATAACTAATTAGTGATTATAAAAAAATATATTTATTTTATTTATGTTTTAGGGTTTTTTTAGATTTGGCGTTAGAAATATTATAACTAAAGACAACAAAATTTATATTTCATTATGTTATTCCCCTAAAAAAGAAACACTTGATAAGAAGTTTGGCACATTACCCGTGAAGTATTTAAGAACCTTTGTCGAAAGTCCAGAAGAAATCGAAATTTTTAAGAAGGCTCTTAAATTATATTGTTTTGATACGAGTGAAGAATCTGGGAACAGTAACAGTATTGACAGCAGTAAAGGGCTCAAAGTTCTGATGGCTCCTGATCCAGTTTCTGAGTCTCCTTCTAAAAAACAAAAGACTGAAGAAGATAAAACACAAAAAGATAAGGAAAATACTGATATACTCGAGGCAGATTTGTAAAAAATAAAACAAATTGTTTTTATATATGTGAGTAATTTATTTATTATCATTTCATAAATCATTTTTACAAAATTGTTTTTTTTATAATTTTATTTCTTTTTTATAATATTTATTTGGGGTTTTACAATATTCATGTTAATAAAATTAGGAATATTCCCGGTTTACACGGTTAAATCGGAATATAAGATAACTAATTGGTGCTTATAAAAAAATATATTATATTTATTTATGTTTACGGTTTTTTTTTTTTTTTTTAGATTTGGTGCTAGAAATATTATAACAAAAGATAGCAAGATTTATATTTCATTATGTATAGTATTGAACTAATAGCGTAGCGTTTGAACCTTCGTAGAGTGCGGACGTGTTGAAATACCTGCGATAATATTGCTAAGTTGGCAAATATGCAATTATTATAATAGCATTATACATGTGCAACAATATTTAAGATGTCGATGGCGACATGTGTAAAATGTAAAGCAGATGTGAAGAGAACTGATAAGTTGGTGATTTGTTCTGGGATATGTGAACGCACATTTCATTCTAAGTGCGCGAGTCTTCCAGATAATGAATGGAAGTTCATAACGACGAATGCGTGCATTGGCTGGTTCTGCGGAGATTGCATCGAGCGTAAGGGACGGTCCATGAAAAATCTGTTGGAAGCAATTCACGACAAGATATGTCAACAGGAAGAAGCTCTTAAAGTTGTTGATAGAAAAGTACAGAGGACCGAGGAGAATTTGGACAGGAAAACTGAAGCGACGGAAAAACTCATCGCAAAAATATCTGAAGATGTTCAAGCAAACAACGAGATGCGAAATGAAGCTGTGTCATATGCTGACAAACTAAAATCTAAAGTTAAATCAGATCCTGTCCTAGTAATCAAACCGAAAAAATCCGACCAGAGAAGTGATATTACCAAAGAAGCCATTAAGAAAAACATTGACCCTCTATCAGCCTCAGTTCTAGGTGTAAGAAATATCAGCAAGGGTGGGATAGCAATTGAATGTAAGAACCAACAAGCAATAGACAACTTGAGAGAATCTGTTACCGAAAAGTTAGGCACAGACTATGTAGCAACCGTGCCAAAGAAGAAAGCTCCAAGGGTTAAAATATTCGGCCTATCTGAGAAACTAGAACCTGAAGACATAGAATTCAAAATATTAGCTCAAAATGATTGTTTCAACAATAAAGCTACGGTAAAGGTTGTTCATATCGCTAAAGACAACCGAAACGATCATAAATTTATGGCGTACTTGGAAGTCGATGGTGAATCTTACTTCAGGCTGACCGAAGAGGGAAGAGTGAATATCGGCTGGGATAGATGCAGAGTATATGGCGCAATAAATATTGAAAGATGTTTTAAATGTAACAAGTATGGACACAAAACCCAGGTTTGCAGAAGCGATACATCATGCCCGAAGTGTACTGGCAATCATGAATTGTCCAACTGTCGTTGTGATGATGCAGAAATAAAGTGCAGTAACTGCGTATATGTAGTTAACAAATTAAAGATGAGACTTGATGTCAACCACCCCGTCTGGAGCTCCGAGTGTTCAGTTTATAAAAAGAAGTTGGAAACAGAAATGAAAAAAATTGATTTTTAATTGGATTGAATTTGGAAACCCGGACACATCACTCATTGGACCCATTAATATGTGAAGATAAGTCTCATCCGGCCCTACATTTCAAAATTAAGTATAGTATTTCACAAGAAAAACTAACACGTAACAATTAGAATAACAACTTCAAAATTGCTGACTTTGAAAAATTATATAGGGCACTTATTACAACTGACTGGAATGCGGAACTAACAAACCACAATATCGAAAATGCTGATGCAGGAGTTGACAACATTTATTGCATAATTTATACAATACTTGATGATTGCGTGCCAAAAACCAGGTCGCTGTCAACATCAAAATAAAAATAAGACACCTAGATTACCTAAAAGAATGTGAGTCCAACATCTCCACAAACCCAAACCAGTTTTCGTCGTACTATCAACACACTAAAACCAAGATCCTTATAGGGGAAGACCTTATTCCTAATATATAATCAAAGCCTGTGCACATGCCCTAGTGAAACCATTGCATTATTTATTCAATATATGTATATTACTATATAATAACATGTAATTATTATCATTGAGTCTGTTAATTGGTTCATTATTCTGTCCAGACATTGCGACAAGCTTCAGCTTAGTGATGCTGGACAGAATGATAAAAAAATAGTATATATAAATAAAATTGTCAATAAGTATAAAAATTAGGTCTAAGAAATTATAATAGGTTTTAAATATATTTTCTTATTTACATTTGTAACATAGGTCTATGTAAAAAATGTAAATAAAGTTATTATTATTATTATTATTGACAACAGTAATGGGCTCAAAGTTCTGGTGGCTCCTGATCCGGTTTCTGAGTCTCCGACTAAAAAACAAAAGACGGAAGAAGAGAAAACACAAAAAGAAAAGGAAAATACCTATATACTCGATGTAGATTTGTAAAAAATAAAACAAATTGTTTTTATATATGTGAGTTATTTATTTAATATCATTTCATAAATCATTTTTACAAAATTGTTTTTTTATAATATTTATTTGGGGTTTTACAATATTCATGTTAATAAAATTGGGAATATTTTTTTTATTTCATTTCACAGCTTCTTTTACAATATTATACCAATTATATAAATGAAACACGTTTTCGAGTGCGCAGTTTAATTCATTATTATCAGAGTGTTTGTTACAAAATTTGTTTTAGTTCTCTCATAGGTGGACAATTTTCTTCATATAAATCTCGTACGTCATTCATGCCTAAGCGTTGCAACCAAAATTTCTTCTCGGACCCCTTTACAGCGATGGGATTGATCTCTGTGTGTGTCTTTATGAAGTCGGAAACCTCTTCTTGATTTAATATTTGGACATCCGGATGATGGTGGTTCCAAGATAAGCCGTGTATATTATTTCGGAGCCAGTTGATGTGAAATAATGTTTTAAAATGAAACACCCCTATGTCGAGGGGTGGGTTAACGAATCTGTGCACGAAGCTATTGTCAACCGTATTTAATATAGCTATTTCTTTACATACTAATTTTCTTGATTGAGGAAAATTAAACCCCTGTAGATTTATTATAAACATTTTTGTAACATGCGGTATCGGATCGCTCGGCAGACTGGCGGTTAATTCATTTCACGTCCTTTAATATGGTCAGACTAAAACCCTCACCAGATTGTTAGAAGGGTTGTATTCGATAATTCGG
This sequence comes from Liopterus haemorrhoidalis, assembly GCA_963971575.1. Classification (NCBI taxonomy): domain Eukaryota; kingdom Metazoa; phylum Arthropoda; class Insecta; order Coleoptera; family Dytiscidae; genus Liopterus; species Liopterus haemorrhoidalis. The sequence goes on along the minus strand of OZ020614.1, from coordinate 36,450,608 downwards.
TCATGTATTATGAGGGCAAAGGCTGCCGTCTTCTCGGGGATCGGTGCATTAGTCTCTATTTCAATCCTGACATCGACCTGACCTGTTTTGATTCCATCTACTTGTTTCGAACAGTCGATCAAGACTAACGGGGCCGTTTCTTTAAATTGTTTCCTGTCGAAGAGTGGCTCGCTTCGACGACGCAGGTATGATTCTTGAAAATTCACATACATGTTGTACAGGAACTCGTATCGATCGGTTTTGAAATCGACGTGTAGATTATCATAGGGATATACTTGGGAGTTTAAAAATAGCTTTGCGTTAGTCATGTTGCAGTGATTGAATTTGCTCGCGTCATTTTTCAATTCGGACTGTGTTTGTAATCCTACAATGACAAATCTCGGCTTTTCCATTTCCGTACTAGTTTTTACATTCCAGGACATTTTAGTCGTGTTGACAGGCATGGGACATTCGTAAAGTTCCCAGGACCTGAATGGTATGGTAATATCTTTTCCTGTATCGATTAGCTTGAGTAAGTGTATATTTTCATAATCGCTCACGTTTAAATGAGGCACGTGCCAAATTATGCGTGTCAGCTGAAGACTTGCGGAGTCGGCTGTGAAAACATTGCTGTCGCTTTTTCCCCTCAGCAAGATTAGTTCATGTTTCGCGTTCACTAAAATTTTATTGTAGTGTTCCGGAAAGCCGAGGAGCGTTTTAAGCGACAGACTCACGCTGAAGTATCCATCTTTGTTCACAGCACTCCCTTTATAATTACAGTACGTTTTAGCCTCGATCTCGTTGAACGTCGCGTATCCCTTTATTGTACTGGCGATCCCCACGTTGCGACATTTGTCGATAATTTGTCCGTTGAGCTCATAACGGATCTCCTCGAACAAGTGGGCAAACGCATTCGTGACAGGTTGTAGATCTTCAGTCTTAGCGTCCGGTTTTTTCGTTGTTTTTCCCTCAATGTAAATGAAACTTTCACTTATGTTCGTATAAATATCAATCTGGTTAATCGGTATCCGGATTGCGTCGTTCGGACCCAGAGCGTTTGCGATATACGGTTGATGGGTGTGCGTTTCGAAACGAGTGATGGAATTATCGTAGGTCGCTTTGGCCAATACACTCAACATTTCGGAAGTCATTTTTAGTTTATTCTTTTCTTTACCAGTTTAAACCCCAACGCGATCAGAAACTGTTTATTTTTTATTGTCAACTTATATTCGCACGGTGGAGATGATAGCGGTTGTGTTGACGTTGTTTTCGATCTCTCAGTTGAAGTTCTAATGACATTGGTTTTTTTATGTCCGGTGATTTTATCTTCTCCGTTGAAACACAGTCCCATATTATACGGGTTTCAAGTGCAGGCGTAAATTGATTCCCTCCTTGCGAAAGTTTATCAAACGTCCGTCCTGATCCACTACTCTTATTGTAATGTTACTGATTATTTGAGTATTTATTGGTAGATATATAATGTTACTAGGAGCTTCGATTATTTTATATCCGGGTTCCACGGCTGGAAAGAATTTGTGAAGTGTGTGTGCGGGTTTTCCGTTAGCGTAACTCCCCGTCACGATGTTGCAATCGATTCGAATAACACTCACTCTGAAAATTTCAACTGTTCCATCAGATTCATGTATAATGTTAGGCTCCAGTATTCTCTTTTTGAACCCCAACAATTTTCCTATGCTGTTTTCGGGAGTGAAATCGATTTTATATGAACTTATAATGCTGCACTTCAATGTATTAGTGTTTGGGGTTATGTTAAAGAAACTATCGCTTTCGCCTCCGGTCCTCTGAGATGTTTCTTCACCACTGGCACGTTCTTTTTTAATGACGCGATGATAATATGCCTCGCTCTCGGCGTGTTCCACTTCTAGTTTGCTTCTTATGTAGTTATTAATATCGTCTATCTCATACATCCCCGTCGGTAACTCTAATTCTTTATCATTGTAATTTAACGTGTTGTTGGAAGAGTCTATGTTCGGAATCGACATGTACGTTTCGAAATCTACCAAGCCAACTACATAACTCTGATTCGGATCAAGTTCTATTGGAGTATAGAAATCTACGCTGAGTTGCGACGATCGTCCCGTAATCGTAAACGACATCGGTACACTGTCTACCGGAGCATACACGCGTGATTATTTATTAGAAATTCGAGACACAAATGACCACAGATGAAAGTGTTGAAATTCTGCACTCTTTCGTGATTATATTTTATGTGAGCGTCTTTACCGAAGTAATTCACGAGTTCACGCGGGGGTCTCAGATCTCCGAAACTATCGAAGTACCAAACGTTTCTGTATTTGATGATGTAGGCCACCCAGTGGCTTCCGGGACCGGACTCGTCATCCAAATTAACGAATCCTCATTCTCTTTTGTGTGGTTTATTAGGTAGAGCGTCACGCATAAAAACTCCTCGAAAATTGGGCACTCTTTTCCCATATTTTCTCAGGTCCCGATCCGTCAACGCCCTGACAGGCAGTTTTTTGGCATCATAGCTAAACCAAATCCTTTTTTGTACGGTTTCAAATATAAACCTTTTCCGCTGCTCAGAGCCACTGCCTCCATCGTTTTATTATGTCGCTGCGCTTCTTTTAGTTGTTCCTTCGCGGCGGACGTCTCCTTAACAGCCTTATAAACACTTGCAGTGCCACCCGCCAAGGCACCCAGAGCGCTCAAGGCCGCGAAAATGGGTATCAGTGGTAAGATACCTCCTCGTTTAGGGACTGGGATGATTCGCGGAGATAAATCCTTCTTATATTTCTTATTTTTCTTCATGACAGTCTCAGCTTCCTTCACGGCAGCTTTGATGGCAGACGAAACGTTTGGAATGTCGCCTCGTATGGCATCACGTGCTTTACTGACAGCCGTTTTGAACACGTTTGTGCCTGCTCTTTTTCGTGAACTCTTTTTCTTATTTTTTCGTTGAAGACCCATGCCGAATTTAACTTTAGCCCTCATTACGGATTTAACGCCTAAAGATGCAAGTTTTTCACTGATCGACGCGTCTTATGACTTGAGACGTTGATCAGCTTCTTCGGCCAGAATTCGATCTGCTTTATGTCTTTCTCCGAGATTTTTATAACAACAACAGATCGTTTCGTTCAGCGGACATATAGCGAAATGAGCAAGAGACAGGTGATCAGGTAATTGCATAAGCCGGCGCGCAAAAACTATCCTCGTCGGCGAGTGATCACAAAGGGTCTTAATGACCTTTGGGAGGCTGATTTGGTGGAAATGATTCCATACGCTCGCGAAAACAGAGGATTCAAATATCTGCTCACCATTATCGACGTGTTTTCTAAATTCGCTTGGGTTAAACCCTTAAAAACTAAATCAGGGCAGGATGTTACCGAGGCTATGGGGGCAGTGCTGAAGAAGGCTAAAAATACTCCACATCTCTTGCACACAGACAACGGTCGCGAGTTCTGCAACGTGAAATTTCAAAGTCTCATGCGAAAACATTCAATCATTCACTATTCAACCTATAGCACTGTGAAACCATCTGTTGTTGAGAGATTCAACAGGACGTTGAAACGACTGATGTGGCAAGAGTTCAGTTTCCGTGGAAAATATAAATGGATAGATATCTTACCTGATCTGTTGAAGTCATACAACGAGCGAAAACATAGAACCATTGGAATGAGGCCGATTGACGTCACCAAAGCGAACGAGAAACATATTCTGGACACCGTTTACAGCAACATCAAAATGACAGATCCTCGTATTAAATATAAACTCGGTGATTACGTGCGCATGAGCAAAACCAAAAGCGTCTTTGAAAAATCATACACGCTTCAGTTTTCCCCAGAGATTTTCAAAATAAGAAAAGTACAGTTGACGAATCCCGTGACGTATTTGCTTGAGGATTCACTAGGTCACCCGATTAAGGGGGGTTTTTACACACATGAGCTACAGTTAACCAAACAACCTGACGTTTATCTGGTAGAGAAAGTGCTTAAGAAAAAAGGACGTAAGTTGTACGTTAAATAGCTGGGTCTTGATAAAAGTCAAAATTCTTGGATTAATAAGTCCAACATCGTTTGATTGAGCTACTGTTTCTATTTTTCAAAATAATTATTATTATTATTATTTTTATATAATCTGTTTAATCTTTTATGAATAAATATATATATTTATATGTGAAAACAACTGCGGTTTATTTCATTTACCTACTTTCATAACTTTTTAAAATTCTATTAAATTCCACACAAATAAAAAAGAACAGGAAAATAAACACAAATAATTATTCAGTGTTACAATTTCAAATTTATTTATAAAAAATAAACAATACAATTATATAATTTTATACTCCCATGGTAGTGTGTCAGTATTAGGGTAATTTACAATTCTCTTGTCATCATTGGGGCTGAGGGCTAATTTTTTCTGTTTCATTGTGAACACTTCATGTTTTCTGGACACAATATTGGACTGCTCTCTCGTAACCGTGGTGTCGTTAAACAAACAATCATAATAATCATCGTAGCTGATTGTTTTTAGGGCGGCGGAGGCCACACCCTTGGCCCGTTTGCCAACTTTTCCTTCGTGTGTTTTATACGAGTACATTTTCGACCTCAGTCCAATGAAAGACGTCATGATCTTACCGTGCAGTTCATCTTTCATCAAGCCGATTACTTTCTTATTGACCCGCGGCATATCAATCATATTATCTTCAGGGTAATCCGAAGTGTCGAATTTATGAATATCACGCATCATAATTTTATAAAAGTCGAAATTAAATAAATTATAAATCAAGCTGTCCGTGACGGTATAAAGCAGTTTAGCTTTTTCTCCGAAATTTTTCTTTATGTAATTATAATGAAAATCATAGATGACGGTTTTGGATAAGTCGAGTATCGAAAACCCTAAGTAGATCGGTTTATCATATATTACAATTTTCTTCTTCATTTCTATGAGCAGTAAATCTTCTTCTAGTATTGTACAGCTGTGAAAATTCGGTTGAGAGATGTAGGATTTGGCTCCATAGCGTCCAGACCATTTCGTCACCAATTTCACATCCTTATATTTCCGTGTGTTTTGAATCGTCTTTCCGAAAATCGAATTGACCATGAGTTTATAAAAATTCTTTTTGAATTCGTGATCGGATTGTTTTCTTAATTCGGTATTTAGATCGATGTATTTCTTAAGCCAAGGCCTCTGATTGAATTTTAAAATGCGGTGAATTTTGATTACTCTCATACCTAGTTGTAAATTTTGCTTCAAATTCTGATAGTGAACAATATAATTTTTCTTATCGTATAAATTCGTTGTTAATTTTGGTAATTTAGATATTGGTGGGGTGAATTTTTCAGGGCATAGTGGAAGGTCTTTATGTAAGTCCTGCAGCTCTAAAGGATACTCCAAATACACCTCGAAAATGTAACCGATGTCTGACTCATCTAAAATATTCAACAGATCAATTTTATAAAAATCTTCATCTGACACCCAATCGAAATTCGACTGAGGCATTTGCTGATTCATGCTAAATCCATAGAGATTATTGACGTCTAGGTACATTAAGTAAGACTCAGGCTCATCAGGGTTGTAATCACTCCCCATGTATTTATTATTTGCTTCCCCGTATCTGTTGCTGCACTGCGAGACGCCTCTTCTGATACCGGCCTCGATGAAAAGAATCATATCCACACAAGTTAACAACTCCAATTCCACACCACAATATTTCAACATGGCGTCCCAAGATAATGAGGGAGCGGTGATATAGTGGAGTGCATCCAACTGATAAGACTCGAGACAGCTTGCTCGGAAATTTTCGAAAACGTCTGCGAGTAATGTGACATCGGTCTTCAAATAGAAATCAGCATATTCTCCTAACGTTTTTATGCCAAACGTGGTCCATACTCGTTGGGCATGCTGATAGTCCTCATCACTAACATTTTCATTCCGAAGAGTTCTGAAGAAGTCATCTTTCGCTGGTAACTGTGTCTCGTTCAGTTTATCCCAAGAGTCAAGATATTCATAAGGAAATATACCCTTCCTGATAAGCAGTTTAAACTCATCATTTGAATTACAATGCGCTCTCGTTATCGGTTTTTCCAAATCTTTCAGATAGGAAGATAATATGGCCAAGCTGCTCGCCATGAAACGAAACGAATCGATGAATCGAAATTGTATTCGCGTGTATTTTACACGTTTCGTAAAGGAAATGTAGCGTTCTTTGTTCAGGGGTAGTAAGAATGTAGTTTCGGGAATATCTTTAGCTATCGCTTTTATGATGAAATGTGCATCGTAATTGCTCAAGTTATGGAATACGATCGGGACAATGTTGGTGTTTTTGTAGTTTAAATTACAGTGTTGGTGTCCTGCGCCCCTGTATCTTGTCGTAAAGTGAGAGTGATCACGTACCTTGATTTCACCCTGCCGAAATGGTTGTCGACAAATATGACATGTGGTAGCACTCTGAAAATCCTGTTCTTCCTGCAGACTCAGATTCATCGGTAAAATATTTTCAATTATCGCATCAAGATTTTTGGCAATATGTTTTAATCGTTTTACAAACCAATCTATACAATCTTTACCACGATACAATTGAAAATCAGATAACGAATCATCGTATGAACATTTAAAATAATAAGCGATGCTGAACGGTATGTGTTTGTGTGTAAATTCACTGTTTCGCCCTCCGTTTTCTGCCCTCCTTTTTCACGAGAATCGATTCTATATCTGCATACAGTGCGAAATTTACTTTTTCGTAATTCTTAAAATGCCTAAATTTAAGGATTTTGTGACCATCGTCTGGGACCTCAATCCTACATTGATTCACAGCCCTGCAATATGATATATGCTTCTGCAACGATACTTTCGTCTTGAAATGACTTAGACATCTGTCACATAAAAATAATGAGTGCGTTTTTGAAATTTGTTTTCTTAACAGTCTGCTTAAATTCTTAATCCACGCAAAATGATAATTTTCAGGATCTCTTATGCATTCAACATTATTTTCCATAACTTGATCTTTTTCTATTTCATTTTCATTTATAAATTTATGGATTATCAAGAGATGAATAAAATAGATATTCCCGGTAAATATATATATTCGCTATAAGAATTTTTTGTTTCATGTTCGCTAGGAAACTCAAAAGTTATTGTATACAAAGCATTGTTACAATTTTGACAATGCAACAGCGGTAGAATATTAACCAAATTATAATCACAAGAACATGATGATTTTATAGAAGTTATCCCCTTTATTTTACTATAATTTTCTTTTTCTCGTGATAAACAAGTAATATATTCATTATCATATGAATTATAAGTAATATGTATAGTAAAAGCTAAACAAACAGGAATATCGATTAAATCCTGAATTGTTATAATTGAATTTTCGCTTTCAATTTCTTCTTCTTCTTCTTCTTCTTCTTCTTCATATTCTGCATCAATTTCTTGTACTGGTTTTATACACATTTTCTTCTTCTGCTTCTTAAACTTTGTGTGTTGATTCGTCCTTTATCTCAGAAACAAACTTAAATTGCGTGTGAACATAAGTTGATTCGTCTTCAATAAAATCTTTTTGTATAAACTTTTGACTTGATTCTCCGTACGTGGCAAAATTCACAGGTCCATCGAATTGTACCTGAGGTGTTGGTCCATCACATACTGTATGGCTTGATAGTCGTACACCTTCTTGTTCATCTTTGATGTATCCGTGACCGCGAAGTCGTGATGCCTAAACGACGAATACCTCCCAGACGATCACATAGTATGGCAGCAACTTCGGCTTTGGGGTTCACCAAAACGAAGTCCCCTCCATTTTCCCCCCAAGAATAAATTGATCTCTTACCGGGCTTGATAACAAATTTCACGGTGTCATCCCAGTTTTCTTTCGGTTCGGTAGAGAGTTTCAGTCCACAAGTATATGTAGAGATTAGGTTTAATTTGAAAAACAGATTTTCTTTTGCTTCAAAATATTCTTTAGGAATGTACCATGTTACAACATCCCCATCAATGCTCACTTATAGTTGAGGAGATTTCACGTGTGAAATTATATGATATTTTCAAGCTGTTTAATTTGTTTGTCTTCACTATCATTGAATTTTTCTTTGAGTTCAATCTGAACAAGCAATCCGTTACTGAAAGTAACAAAATTTCTAGGTACTTCACCATAAAACATACTGAATTTTTCTATTTCTTGTTTCTAACTTGATGCGACTTATCAACACCGCATAAAACAACAAAATGAAAATTATCTTTAATGATTCTTTTATCTATCATAATTTATGAGTACTTATTTTAAATAGTGCTAATTTCAGTTTTTTTATCATCGCTTAAATGAGTCATATGTTATTGCAAATTTTAAATACAAATACATTACTATATTATCTTAATTTGGTATTATTAGAAAAATTATCTATCAAAAATTTATGAATGTATGTCATCCATTAATTACTCTAAAACAGTGAACATCAAACAAATGAATTACATAATTAAAATCTCTTTTTATAGTTCTTATTTTTTGGAAATAAGGCACATAAAAACTCGTTTCTGCTTACCGTGATTTACGAGGCGTTGTGGGGAGGGGAGGGGCAACGAATCTCCACTTCGTTGAGACCCCCCATATGCGCGCGGCCGTCCTGATAGAATATTTTGTAAATTTTTCGCCGAAAACCACGTGCCCCTATGACGTCAGGGTCCAAAGGTTGAAAGTGGCCATTGAAATTCCCCCTCCATATGAGCGCTGCGGTCCCGATAGAATATTTTTCAAATTTTTCACCGAAAACCACGTGACCCTATGACGTCAGGATCCAAAGGTTGAAAGTGGTCTCGGACGATCCCAATGTATCTACTGACAACTATTTGCCAAAAAGGAATATTATAACTCAACAAACATATAAAATACAACGGGATATATAGTTCACCCCAAATATAGATTCACCCCTTTACGGATTGATTAGGATAAAATCTTGAAATAATTTTTCGATATTTTCATGGGTAATCTTTGTAAGCAAAAACTAAGTCGATATCTTATCGGTCCTAAGAGATATTAAGGAATCCTTGAAATCAAACCTCCTCTTTTCACCTTTTAGGGGTGAAATTAAAAAAAAACTGACAAAACCATTTCGAAATATTTTAAAAATTCACCTTTGTGCCAAAAATTAATGTTGCAAATAAACGCACACAGGAAAAACGACGGGATGTATAATTCACCCCGATTGTAGATTTACCCTTTAGGCATTGATCCCGACAAAATCCTGAAATAAATTTTTCGGCATTTGCATGGGTAGTATTCGTAAGCAAAAACCAAGTCGGTATCTTGTTAATCTTAAGACACATAAAAGAATCCTTAAAATCACAATTCACCCCTTTTCACCCTTTAGGGGTGAAATTTTAAAAAACTCATTCACTCAAAAAACCATTTCGAGATATTTTAAAAAGACACCTATGTGCCAAAAAGTTGTGTTGCAACTAAACGAACACAGGAAATAAGACAGGATGTATAATTCCCCCGATTGTAGATCTACCCCTTTACGGGTTGATTAGGACAAAATGCTGAAATATGTTTTTCGGTATTTTTATGGGTAATTTTTGTGAGCAAAAAGCAAGTCGATATCTTATTGGTCCTAAGAGATATTGAGGAATCCTGGAAATCATAATTCATCCCTTTTCACCCTTTAGGGGAGAAATTTCAAAAATCTGTCAATACCGTTTCGAGATATTTTAAAAAGATTGGCACCTATGGCACCTTTTTGGCACCTATGTGCCAAAAAGTAATGTTGCAACTAAACGAACACAGGAAATACAACAGGATGTATAATCCACCCCGATTGTAGGTTCACACCTTTAGGGGTTGATTAGGACAAAATCCTGAAATGAGTTTTTCGGTATTTGTATGGGTAATACTTGTAAGCAAAAACTATGTCGATATTCCATCGGCCCTAAGAGATATTAAGGAATCCGTGAAATCACATTTCACCCCTTTCCATCCCTTAGGAGTAAATTTTCGAAAAATCCCTTCTTAGTGGGTACTTTCATCATGAAAGGGATATAGTCTCTGAATTTCAAGTTTCTAGGCCCAGGGGTTCGGGCTGGGCGGTGATGAGTGAATGAGTCAGCCAGTCAGTTAGTCAGTCAGTCAGGACACTGCCTTTTATATATATAGACTAGCTGAAAACCCGTGCTTCGCTACGGTATCTTGATGGTTTTATGGAGCACAGGAGATACGAAGGGCTTCTCCCGAATTTCATATTTCTTTGTCAAGGGACTCTATCGAGTTAAAAATACCAATTTTCTCCGAAGGGATGGAATTTAAAAAAAACTGTCAAACGCTTTCTAAATAGAAACCTATGTACCAAAATAAGTGCTATAACTCAGGAAATACAAAGCTTTTTATAATTCACCCCGAATGCATATTCATCAATTTAGGGGTTGATTAGGGCAAACACGTGAATTTCTGTTTTGAACATTTGTATGGGTATAATTTGTAAGCAAAAACCAAGTCGATATCTTATTGAGCCTAAGAGATATTGAGGCATCCCTAAATCAAATTTCACCTCATTTCACCACTTAAAAATGGAATTAAGAAAAATCTTTTCTTATTGATCTCTTACGTCATGGAGGGAATGTATGCTCCGAATTAAAAAATCTAAAAAACACTCTTATTATTATCGCCTTATATATAAACACATATCCGACAAAGAAAAATATTTCCGATTTAAACGTATTCATTCTAATCAAAATATTTATATATTTTTTTTTTTTTTGCTTATTTTGTTTATATGTAAATGCGCCCCTGACTAAAACCTATTTTATGACAATAACTAATAAACTGAAAAATTGGCGTAATATTTACCTATAGTCAACAATGACATTTGCGCTAGGTCACTTTTATTGGTCATAAACATAGATTGTTGCAGCAAAAATGCAATTGATGAATGTTTGAGTTTATTATATTTCAGAATTTCAGTACCATATTTACATTTCTAGATTGAAAGGATGTTTTAACCGACAGCTTATAAAAAATAACACAAATAATAATAATGTAAAGGGTTTAATTAGACTTAATAGGGTCCTATACTGTACATGCAAGGAAATCACAGTATCACAATTAATGACGGCGGGAAAAGTATAAGGTGACGGACGTGCTTATTGTTGCTCTGTACTTTTTCGATTGTTATAGCTGCGAAAAAGCTTGGATTGATATCAAAACAAGCATATGTGTTGGTGAAGTGACCCCGGTGACAGTGTATTGAGCTACGGCGAGTGCGACATCCCTAGCCCCTTGAGTAAGGGGTAGCAGTGGTACAACCTTTAAACAGGTGTAACAGTGTACGGTAGTTGTCAGAAGGCGCGTGCTGGTGTTGGCCGATAACTGCCCGGTGCCGTCCTGGTCGGTAAGTAATATCATCCCCTCAGCACTAGCCATCCAGCCCCTACAGAGGAAAGTGTATGCGGGAATAGAGTGTTACCTGGTGAGTTTTGTGAATTTTTTTCTAAGTCGATAGACAAGTTATTTAATTAGTTATTCCGGATAAACTTGGTCTGCACCAAGCCGAGAATAAATTCAAGGCCACTACAAACTGTCGGCGCGTGTCAGCCTTGGACACTTAGAATATTTTTTCATCTTCACTTTAGGGACTTATAACTCGTATAACTCCCTGCCACCCCCGGAAAATTTTCTCCTTAAAATTCCTTCTGGTGAGGTGCTTTGAAATATACCCCACTTTTCTCCTCGTTTTGTCATCAGCAGAGTGTCTAGAGCATTCTAAACACTTAGAACTGATGAATAATGGTCGGAGAAAAGGGGTATCGACCCCCCACCAACCCTGAAAACCTGTTCGCGGTCTTCGGGAGAAAGGGTGCCGTTTCGAGAAGCCCGCCAAAGGGGGATCAAAAGAGGGAGGAGTTTTCAACGCCTTTTACCTCTTCCCCAGGGAGGGGTAAAAGGAACAGGGTCAACAACCCTGAGTACGTGGCGGATATAATTAAAGCCTTGGTGGACCAGGTGGCGTCATCCGCGAGAAGCTTAGCCAAGCTGACGCAGGATAATGTCACCACCAAGGTGGAGATTAAAGCTGCAGCTAAGGCACTCAGGAGTTTAACCAACACCAGGTCGAAAGCGAGAATGATCCTCAAGGAGACGAGGACGGCGGGCACTCAGACGGAAAACGATGGGAGTGAAGACCCAAAGAATCCGAGTAAAAAGGTGTCCAGAACCATGAGCTTTCAGACCGGCGGAGACGAGGCCGAGGAAACTAGGAAGCTACTAGAGGAAGCTATAAAGGCAGGTAACTTCGAGGAACTCGAAAGCGTACTTGGAGAGAAAAGACCGAGGTACGTTCGACGGACTTCCAACAGGTGAACGTCAAAGGCAGCTATGCAGTCCTCATGGCGCCCGAGGAGGCGAATAGCAATCCGCTGATATGCAAGCTCTTGACGAGACACGAAGGACTTGGGAAACTGCTCCAAAGTAAGGAAAAGCAGGCAGACTACCTCATGGAGACATCCAAAGTCTCGACCAGGAAAGGCAATAAAGAAGTAGCCACTGTGGTTTACTTTCTCCCGGTCGAGCCAATGGAGAAAACGAGAGCCTCTGGTAGAACTAGCTGGAATCAGGTATACAACTGTCGCCAGGCAGTCTGCGTACGTGCCTGACACAAAGGTTTTTTTCCGTGACGTCACTAATCCTGCACGTGCAGCTTAAGTGTTTATGACTGGGTATTTCCTCGCTCCAAAATCCGAGCCAATCAGAGCATAGGATCCGAGTTAAGCCGTCACCGAACCCGGCCAATAGGAGAGCCGATCGGAGTGGGGGTAAAACACCGGACTTCGAATAAAAACCCGAGCAACTAGAGAATTGGGACAGTATCCATCAGATCAGCAACCAGCAAACAGTCTACCAGAATATATCTACGAGAAAATTATCAAGTGAGTTGAAAGAAGCTATCGGTCTAACCGAGTATACAAAAAGAATTTATGCACGCTGCATATTATTGTTTTATACATATATTTCTTTGTTTTGTTTTATTTACAATAACTCTTGCAAGTAACGCTGACACCCCTTAGCGGTGCTTGTGATTGTTATCTGTACTTGTCATACGTATACACAGTGCGCTGATCGCCTCGGCGTGCCTGTGTCCCGTTCGCTGACGGTTTAGCGGACCTCGTCGATACGTATCCACGATCTTTTCTTCACGTTTGTCGCCTCACGTCAACGCCCGTTTTCTCCACGATATTCGCTTCACGTCAACGCCCGTTTTCTTCACATCTTCAACCGTCTCATCTCTTCGCTTCAAGTCTACATCCGTTATCGCTACGTTGGCACCGTTCTACGTCCGTAGTCGTCTTGCCCGCCGCCGCCACGTTCGTACCCCCTGTTACGAACGCACGGCTCCACGCCGCACCAAGAAGCCAACGTCCACGCCGATTTCCGTCGTCGCCTGTTCTGTAGCGCCGCTACAGACCGCTACGACTCAGACGTCATCAACATCAAGGCCTAGCACTCACACGGCAGTTCAGCCGTTTACGCTGGCCCCCAAGAAGAGAGGAACCGAGTCGCGCCGTCTCCACGCCGCTGCGTGGAACTACCGACGGAACCTACGGGCTTGTGAGGCCACCAGGCCATACCAGGACCTAAAGAAGTCAGTGAGGAAGGCCCTCTACGAGGTAGACGACCCCAGGACCCGCTGCTTCCCACCGCCGACACCATCACCGCTCAAGGCAACAGCTCGCCCGCTCGTGCCGCTGTCACCCTTGTCGGTCACTACTCCTACTTCGGTGGCCACTCCACCGATCACTCCAACTACCCCAGGAACAACAAGGAAGAATCGGAAACTACGGCGCCGCCTACTCGAGCTGTTCGGCTCTTCATCGTGAACACAGTGTCGAGCGACACTATCCAGCGACGAACGCCGATCACCGCATAGACCCGTCTTTTTCCTTCTCTCTCTTCCTTTCCTCTTTATTGTTATATCGTAATTATTATTCATTTTTATTGTCATTGTTATCACTTCTAGATATATATATTTTTCTCTGTTAATAAAAACCATAAACCTAAACTGTCCGACTATTATTTTTCAAACCCTGGGGAACCAAGTTTTATCTTTCAGGGCATCTAGAACGGACGCGCATAGTTCAGACTCACCGCAACGCTAGCCGCGGCCGGTAGTAGTGGCCTCTCACGCAGGGTTCGATCCCCTGGCTGAGTCCGTCCCGCAACACAACCATCTGAAGTAGTTTAAATCGATGGCAGAGGAGCATCCGGTCGAGGTAATCCAGCTTGTACCATCCAGAAGCTACGAGGTGGAGAGAACGAGGAAGATCAGCGAAGCGCTTTTCTCTGGCAGCAGTAGGAAGATCCTAATCTGGACGGATCTGGGACAAGGAAAACCTAAGCCACGCCAAAAACCGAGCGACGGATCGGTCACCATCAAAGCGGGAGGAAGGACCTACCCTGATCTTCTTAAATCGATGAAAGAGAAAGTGGACGTTGGTAAGCTGGGAGTATCGATCAAGAGGATACGGGAAACCGACAGCGGTGATGTCCAACTAAAACTGGAGGGAGATGAAGCCAAGGCAGAGACCGTCCGGACGGAAATCAGCCAGAGGTTTGCGGACTGGGAGGTCACTCGTAACAGACAAAGGAGGTCAGCTATCTTCGTCATCGGGATAGAGGAGACGATGACGAAAGAAAAGATTAAGACGGCAGTCTTCAAAGAACTGGGGACGCTCGGCGAGTCTGCGGAGGTAGAGGCATCGGCGGTTAAGGTCGGCAGATATGGCGAACTTACCGCGATGTTTGAGCTTCCGAGAACCTTGGTGAGACCTGCTGAAAAGAATTTAAACACTCATCAACGTTTCGCCTCGCTACTCGGCAAGGATCTCGCTATAAGGCAAGAATCAAAGCTTCGCCTCGCTACTCGGCAAGGATCTCGCTATACGGCAAGAATCGTCGTCCACCTCGCTAAACGGCAAGGGTTCCGACAGTCGCTATACGGCAACTGAACCCATCCTAGCCTGCTAACCTATTTCCTACCTCTCAGACCACCATGGCTCAACGCTGGCTGGACGAAGAGGAAAGCCTTCCAGGCACCGCAAAAGTCGCACCAAGCTACCAACAGGACGCCGTGTCAGCATCAACAACGCGGTCACCAAACCAACCACACTACCGCCCTCATCACCGAGGACAGCTGCCAGACCACCGACCAGGCCCTACTGCGAGCCACTCACCGACCTAGCCACCTCCAACGCAAAGAAGACCGCGGCGCTGACATCAAAGACCATCCATCCGCCAAAGTTCCGCTCAACAGCCCCCAGCGTAGCCAGCCTCGTGAGAGCTCGCTGCCTAGAGCTATTCAGCACGGATACACCGCCATTCACACCAGCTGCACGCCGTGTACGGTCTATCTTTCCTACACCCGCATCCTCTCACAATACTCCGGCGCTGCCACCAAAAACCGTCTTTCGCATCCCACCATGCTCATCGGAGAAAAAGCATCCAGGACCCGGGAAACCTAGGGTAGCACACGACCTGGCATACGCGTATGCCAAGGAAGTGGGCATTGACCTGTTGTTGGTTGCAGAACTCTACCGAGCCCTGACCAGTAAGGATCCGTGGATAGTTGATACGGCAGGGGATGTGGCGGTGTTGCCGATGGCAGGACGGCTGCAAGTGTCCAGGATTGTGCAAGGGACAGGGTATCTCTGCATTGGCCTACGCAACTATGACCTCCTTTGGTATAAATATCTCCGAATATATCCCTGGAGGAATACCGGCATAGGGTAGAAAACATTATTAACCACGTCAGGACCAATGGCAGAAAAGCAGTTATAGCAGGTGACATCAATGCTAAATCGCCGATGTGAGGTTCTCCGGTAACCGATGCGAGGGGAGAAGTTTGGACGGAGTGGGCTGCTGCGCTACACTTGGTGGGTCACATTTGTGGTGGAATTCCTACGTTCGTGAGAGGAACGAGCTTTTCCTTCATAGACGTGACCTTAACAACCCAAGGACTAGCAAGGAGCGTGTCAAACTGGAGAGTTCTAGAACTGGAGAATCATACCCTGCACCGCTACATCAGATTCGAGGTGATAGACGAGGAGTGTGTTCAAGTCCTCACTGGCGCTGATAGTGAACTCCATGACGGAGAAGCAGAGGAGTTCACACACCGATGGCGCCGAGGCATTAGCGGAGGCTTACAGAGCTAGTGTTACTCTGGTTCCAAACAGCCGTAAGCTTATGCCCTACTGGTGGGATGAGAACATCAGCCAACTCAGAGTCCTGAGTACGAGAGCAAGAAGGAGATTCACGAGAGCACGAGCACGTCGAAATGAAGTGGATCTAGGACAGCTGGAGCGAGAATACAAACTTTCGCGTAGATCACTCAAGAAGGCGATCGTGGAGGCAAAGAGAAGGCACTGGCACGAGCTCTTACTGAGAGTGGACGAGGATGTCTGGGGTACTGCCTACCAAGTGGTGGTGAGTGGGTGGTAAGTTTAAGGCCTGTCGAGTTAACCGAGGACAGAAAATTCGAAATCCTGAGCCACCTGTTCCCGTAGAGGACAGAAGATCAGGCTAAATCCCGGAGTAACTCGCTCTCTAAGGTGTATGAAGCCCTTCTTCAAAAAAGGCTGGACGAGGAAATTGAAGGCAGGGCGCTTCTGAGTCCTCAACAGTTTAGATTTCGTCGAGGTTTATGACACCCCTCTAAGCAGCAGAGCTGAATGGCATGTCCTGGTCACTTTGGACGTAAGGAATGCCTTCAACTAGGCAAGGTGGGCGCTGACTCTCGAAGAACTCAGGAAAATGGAGATTCCGCACTATCTGCAGGCTATTCTGGCGGACTAACTCTGTGATAGACAAGTTCTTACATCAAAGAGTAAAGACGCCAGAGTACTCAGGGCAACAGCAGGAGTCCCACAGGGTTCAGCCCTTGGACCTACACTGTGGAACATCCTGTACAACGGAGTGCTCAATCTCCAACTACTGGGGGATTCGAAGTGTATCGGATTTGCGGACGACCTGGCATTGATCACGAAGGCGAAGAATGAGGAAAAGTTGACTTATTGCGTCAATGTCAACCTCTGGAGGATCAGTGTTTGGATGGACGCTCACAAGCTTCATTTAGCCCCCGAAAAAACGGAGGCCGTGATACTGAAAGGAAAGCGCAAGAGGGATGGAGTAAGCTTCAAGTTGGCGGGCAGAAGTATCTTACCAAAACCCCATATCAAATACCTGGGGGTGACATTCGATGCAAACGGTTCTTTCGCGGAGCATGTTAAAAGCTCTGCGGCTAAGGCTGAGAAGAGAGCCGGCAGTCCTAGAAGACTGATGCCAAACGTTGGTGTCCCTAACTGGGCCAAGAGGAGAGTGCTACTGGGGACAGTGCACTCCACACTCCTGTACGGAGCTCCCTTATGGAGTACCATCCTCCAGTATGAGAAGTACAGCAGGATACTGGAGAAGTCCCAACGCAGGGCCCTGTTAGGGGTGGCATCGGCCTACTGAACCGTTTCTACCGTGGCCCTACATGTAGTCACCGGTGTACTCCCGGATTCTAGGACACTAACCCCCGGGACACTAACCCCCGGGACATTAACCCCCCGTCAATAACCCCCGGGACATTAACCCTTCATGTCAATAACCCCCCGTGCCATTAACCCCCCGAACAATAACTCCCGGGACAGTAACCCCCAGGACATTAACCCCCCGTCAATAACCCCCGGGACATTAACCCCCCGTACCAATAACCCCCCGACCATTAACCCCCTGGCAATTGGTTAATATTTTAAATGTTTATTTTTATTTAAAATTTGAACAATTATTAATATAATATTAAAATAATTTTTACTTCCTCGTATGTATAGAGAGTAGGGTACAGTGATGAGTCAGATTCCTCCCCCCCCGGATTTTGGTGTTTCTCCACGTTTCACATACCTGGGAACCCGAAAAACATGTTTTTTGGAAAAATGTCTGTCGGTTTGTAGTGTAATTGTTTCGCCAAGCCCTTCACCAAGTTTAGTCCCTAACTACTCGACGGATTTGATTGATCTGTCATTTAAAGTTTTTTTTTTGTGAATATCTAGATGTATTTTTTTAATTATACTAGGCATTAAAGTTGATGTTCATATAGAGGTCATATGAAGACCAAACTAGAAAAATAAAATTTTCTCAAAAATGCCTGTAGCGTTTTTGTTAATTTTTTTTGTGTGAATGTGGGTTAACTGAAGTAATAATATGTGCCCAATTATATTTCCAAAAAAATGTGGGGGTTCACTGTAGGACTTTTTTTTATTGAAAAATGTGCTTTATTTTGGGTCATACGTGCTATTGTTTGTAATTTTTTAGTTGCCATTTTCAAGATATTTAGATTTTTTTGAAATTTCTAGGTCATAAAAAATTCAATGGCAATTGATTTACATTTTTAAATGTTTATTTTTATTTAAAATTTGAAATTTTGAGATAGGTAGCTCGCTACGCTCGGCTTCTTCTAACCAAACCCTTACTAACCTAACCTAACCTAAGATAGTGTTTTGTCATTAAACTAGAAGATGAGTAGCTCGCTTCGCTCGGCTTCTTCTAACCAAACTCTTACTAACCTAACCTAACCTAAGATAGTGTTTTGACATTAAACTAGAAGATGGGTAGCTCTCTTCGCTCGGCTTCTTCTAATCAAACCCTTACTACCCTAACCTAACCTAAGATATTCCTACGAAACCCTAGACAATTCTGTATGTAATTATATTCGTAGATTCTTAGAGATTAAATGTGCAAAATATTGTTGATATCAGTCAAAGGATATAGGAATATCTATAGTTTCTTGTTTATGCCTAAGAAATCCTAGAAATTTCTATATGTGTTTTTATTTGCAGTTTCTTAGAGAATAAAACTGCAAAATATTGTTGATATCAGTCAAAGGATATATAAGTATCTATAGTTTCTTATTTATACCTACGAAATCTTACACATTTCTATATGTAATTATATTCGTAGATTCTTAGAGAACAAATCTGCAAAATACTTGTCAATCAAGAGACCTGAATAGTCCCCAGTTACCCAATCACGAGAACCTTAGGAAAAATGACGTCACCGTGTTACCCAGATCACTAACACACGTTAGCTAATTATATATGTTAATCGTACATTTGTTATATGTTATTTGTTCAATTTTGTTCTAATTTCAAATGTTCAAATTTTAAATAAAAATAAACATTTAAAATATTAATCAAATGCCAGGGGGTTAATGGTCGGGGGGTTATTGGTACGGGGGGTTAATGTCCCGGGGGTAATTGACGGGGGTTATTGTCCAGGGGGTTAATGGCACGGGGGGTTATTGACATGGGGGTTAATGTCCCGGGGGTTATTGACGGGGGGTTAATGTCCCGGGGGTTAGTGTCCCGGGGGTAAGTGTCCTGATACCGTACTCCCGTTAAGACTCAAAACGATGGAGAGAACGGAGGTATACGAGGAAGGCGGCGGGAAGGAAGCTCTAGTTGCGGCCAGAGCCCGTTCGATCCAGAGATGGCAGGATGAGTGGCAACGCAACACCGAGAAGGGGCAGTGGACCAAAAGGATAATTCCGAACATCCAGGAATGGCTGGCCTGTAAGCATAGGGTCATCGAATACTATGTTACGCAGGCACTTACAGCACATGGATCCTTTACAGTGTTCACCAAACGGATCGGGAAGGAGCAAGAGGACACTTGCGTATACTGCGGAGCCGTAGACACTGCAGAACATACGCTTTTCGCAAGCGGAAGATGGGACGAAGAAAGGACAAGAGCGACAGTCGCCATTGACGAGTTCCTGACACCGGACAATCTTCTGCAAGTGATGTCCAAGTCCAGAGAGAACTGGGAGTCAGTGAGGCGGATGATGACTGACATCTTGAAGGTGAAGGAAGCGTACGAAAGAGAGAGACAGGGTCGAGTCGAACGACCTAGCTGGGCAGGGCAAGCCCGTGGCCTACTCTCCAGACGGACCGTCTGATTGGGCATTGTGGCAACTTAAAAGTCGGGTCACAAACACACGCATCCGGAGAGTTAGGGCGAACCTCCAGTCACCTGGCGAGGTCTCAGTGGCCCGTGATTAAAAACATGGGAGCTACTGACGGGGACGCCCTGTATTCGGACCGGCTCACCTCATAAACAGGTCGAGGTCCGAAACGCGGGACAGATGCTCTAAGCCCGATGCTTTCTCGGGCGTTTTCGGGGGGGGGGAGATGGCAGCGGAATCTGGCCCTTCAGACCTGGGAGTCCAGACTCAAGAAGAAAGAACATGATCCTGGTCACACAGATGCAGAGTAGGAAGAAACAAGGGCTGAGGCACAGGTCGGAGTCTCAAACCGCCGTTTCACCCGCGGGGCTTCCTGCGGAGGGCCACGGCAGCTCAAAGGTCGTGTTATAGACACCTGCATCCGGAGAGTGTGGGTACGCCATTTAGTTACCTAGCGAAGCCTCGGGGATCCGTGCGTAAAACCACGCGAGTCCTCAATGGGTACGCTTTGTATTCGGACCGGATAATCTAGTAAACAGATCAAAGTCGAAAAACACGAGACGGACGCCTACAGCTGGACACCTGAAGTTGGCGGGCCCTAAGGGAGGTTTGGTGGGGGGGACTCGAGACTCGGGACTCGAGACTCGGGACTCGAGAGACCTTGTGCTCCGTTGAGAACACACCGGAAGGAAAATACAGGATGAACAGGAGGAAGTACAGGAAGATCCAAGAGAGAAGGCAAGAAGATCTAGCCAACCTGCCATGAAGAATAGTCAACTACAACAGTTCCGTGGTAGGGTTTGAGGCAAGCAGGGTTTTTTAGTCGGTATGCCACTTTATGGAGAGTCCGACACTACCTAGATATGGTGTCTATAAAAAATTTCCCCTGGATAAAAAAAAAAAGGTTTAATTAGACTTAATAGGGTCCTATAACTGTACACGCAAGGAAATCACAGTAATTATAAATAATTCATAAAGAGTTACGAATTTAGAAAAAAATAATATAACAGAATTAACATTTACCTAATATATGTTTATGTTTACGTTTATTCACAAAATAATTGTACATATACATACAGTGACATAAATATATAATGCCACGATATGCACATTAAAAAATTAATTTAAAAAAAAATACAATAATAATACAAAACAAACAGTCGCGAGGAATCACAAAAAGCTAAGACAGACAATCTTGTTGCTCCTTGTGAATCCTTGAGAAAAAAATAAAATAATAATATAGACCAAAAAAAAAGTATGAATAAATATAGGAACATAAATATTGGTTTTCATTTAAATTACAAAACTATTAGGTAAAAAGACATTATTGCGTTTACTATTTATTGCTCAGAATATTCATCTCTCAGCACTTTTTTCCAGAGCTTACATACTCGTATTAGGATATTTCACATGTAATAACCGTTTCCGTGTAGGATTTCTTTGAGGCAGTCTTCCGAAACACCATGCAAAAATTTCTTGACTTTAACAATATATTGATTATGATTACGAGAAAGCATATTCATAAAATTATCTACCGACTCCTTATTAACAAAGAAATTAAACAAAACAGGAATGAAGTAACGAAAATTAGATTGACCAACTTTCTTTTTAATACCAGCGGAATAAGATAACTGCGATTTTTTTAATCTAGTTGAATATGCGTGAAGAGGCATAGATAGTAAATCATGGAGATACTGTTTATTTTTATAAATATATCTATAAATAGATGAACAATATAAGTGATTTATGGTGAAAATATTAAGTTCCATAAATAGTTCTCTACTTGGATACCACCGACATTTTCCATACATAATTTTTAAAATCATTTTTTGTGCGGTTTCTATTTTTTTAATTAACATCTTGCCAGCTCCTCCCCACACAAGAATACCGTAACTAATTATCGATTGAATAAATGAGAAGTATATGATTTTGAGATTATTTATTTTCATTTTCTTTTTTAAATTAATAAATATATAAATGAATTTTCTAATTTTATTGATTAAAGCAGTAATATGACAGTTCCAATTTAACTTCGAATCTATCTGAACTCCTAAATATTTAATATCATTAACCTTTTTTATAGTAGTAGAACAATTGCAATCATTTTTTGAACAGTTTAATTTATGAATGATGAGTTCATTGATAGGAAAGGTATTAGAATTATATCTAGAAAAAGCGATAAAGTGCGTTTTTTTATAATTTAATGTTAGAATATTTTTATCTAACCAGTTCTGAATATAAGCTAAAATATCTACTATTTTACTTGACACTTCTTGCCAAGTAGTTCCGGAAGCATACAGAACTGTATCATCCGCATAGGAAATTAAACTACCTTCTAAAAAATTATATTTTAATAAATCATTTATGTAGACCAGAAATAAAATGGGACCCAGAATCGAACCCTGAGGGACCCCACAGGACACTAATCTGGAGTTACTAAATTCACCACCTATTTCAACCATTTGATGTCTATCTCTAAGATAGTTTTCAAATAAAGAAAGAACAACTCCTCTTACACCATATTTTTCTAGCTTTCTAATTAAAATTGGATGACTTACTGTATCGAATGCCTTTGCGAGATCTAAAAAAACAGCAATAGAGGGACGAGACTCATCTAAATTTTTGTACACCTTTGATATCAGTGACGCTAGAGCATCTTCTGTACTTTTCCCTTCGCAGAAACCAAACTGATTATCAGTAATAATTTTATTGTTATTCAAAAAAGTAACTAGTTGTTTTTTAATAATTTTTTCGAAAACTTTAGAAAAGCTTGATAACAAGGAGATAGGTCTGTAATTACAAACATCGTCCAATGAACCACTCTTGTGTAAGGGTTTAACAACAGAAACCTTTAGAATTTTGGGAAAAATTCCGTCCAGGAAACAACGATTCACAAGGTCGGACAGAGGAAGCGCGATGACTGTTGAAATTTTTTTTTAGTTGAATCGCAGAAATTTTATAATTACCAACTGAATTCTTTGATTTGAGAGAGTGAATGCTAGATATAATGTCCTCAAGATAGGATTCCAAAACATCGAATTCGCTGAAGGCGTGATATTATCGTCAAATTCGTCATCCATATGAACTATCTTCTCTGAAAGATTACGTGGCACATTAATAAAATAATCATTGAACTTATTTGCAATATTGACATTTTCCGTAATAACGATATTATTTTCAGATTTAAGTTTTGAGATTGTCTTTTTCGATGTATTTATGTTCAGTGCCTCTTTGGTAATATTCCATATGTCTTTAATGTCGTGGCAATTTTCAAATTTATTTTTATAATAATTGTTTTTCTCTATTTTAATAAGATTATTAACGCGATTTCTAATGAATTTATATTTTTCAAATAGATTATTATCTGATTTGTCTTTCAGATGTTGCTTGAATAATTTATCTCTAATATTAATTTGATTTACTAAGTCATCAGTTGTCCATGGTTTCTTCTTTTTAATTGTTTTCAATTTCAAAATTTTATAATAAGAGCACTCTTCAAATAAAGTTTGAATAGTGTCGATAAATTTTTTAAAAGCAGATTCTACATTTAAGTTATTTAAAAAAGACCAGTTCCTATTAGCAAGCAGATCATGTAGTTTATCATAATTGACTACTTTAATTGTTATATTTTTATTGCATAAAATGTTCTCGGAATTATTATTTGTTTTAAAATTAAGCTTGAGAATAACTGGAAAATGGTCAGAAATTTTTGAGGCCAAAATTAAAGGCAAAATATGAATATCGTTCAAATTACGCTTAATGTAGAAATGATCTATACATGATTTTGATGTTTTATCTATTCTAGTTGGTTTTGTTATGCATGGATAAAATCCGAATTCGCACATTAAATCTTTATAAGAGTCTACTATATTATCATCAGTTAATAGTGTATTGATATTAATATCTCCAGCAACCAATTCAATATCACTGTCACAGTTTTCAGAAAAATAAATTTTTAAATTATTTAGAAAATCCAAAGAATTATAAGCAGGAGACTTATATATTGAAGTTACTGATATTGTTTTATTAGTAAACAAGTTACATCTTATGAAAATGAAATCATTTATTCTTATAATTTTAACAGAATGATTAATAGATTTTTTTATATATGTAATGACCCCATCACATTTATTAAAATTACTCTTGTTATAGTAAATATCGTAACCATCTATATTGAAACAGTCAAAAGCTCTGCATAAGTGGGTTTCAGTAAGAATTATTACATCAAAATTATCCTTCAACATTTGTAACGATACTTCCGAAGCATCAAAGTTTTTTTGTATACTGCGAATATTTGTTTGAAAAATACTAATATTTTTATTACCTGTAACATTGAAATCCGTGATGTGAGATGAATACTCTGCAATATTTTCAATAAATACATCATTTACAGTTGGGATTTCCTGCAAAATGTCATCCATTTTGGAAATTAAAAATTTCTAGATGTTAGATTACTACAATAAAAAATAAATAAAATAAATAAATAAAAACAAATAAATAAAATATACTAAATAAATAAAGATGTTATAATATATAACTAACAACGTGGTCTTTAAACGCTGCAGTATATTTATAAGAATAACAATAAATGAGTTATATGAAAACAATAAAAAATGGGAAAAAAATACATATAGTATTAACAGAAGCATGTACATTACACGAACATTAAAGTATAATATAATATAATATTTGTACTGACTGTACTCACAAAAAGATAAATAGATTGGTAAGAACCTGCAATAAAAAACATGTAAAATTCTTGGACATATTGACAGCGTCCTTGAAAGGTGAATGACCACTATATTAAAATGAATACGATTTTTACATAATTTAGAACAAATATATCATGCAGGAATAACAATTATATCTGTCAAAAAAGCCCAAAAATTCTAACAAAATAAATCAAATATGTAGCGCACACTGCACACATATTAAAATTAACAGTTACAGAAGAAAAAAATAAATAAATAAATAAGGAAAATGTTTACTTATCATGTGCAGTGTGATACAGCATACTTCATTCATATCAGTTATGCGAGCAATTTTATTTTCCAATTTACAATACACGATTCCATCTCTTGTCCATACATTGCGAAAACCGTATTTGTTAATGGCAGCATGCATTATTTCTAAATTCTTTTTTGTTAGATCTTCCTTAAGAGAAACCGAACTTCCTTTGAAATTTTTTTTATTATTAAAAACTTTAGCACGATCATTATAGCGCACAAATTTAACAATTATCGGGCGAATTTTGTCTCTAGATTTTTTACCAATGCGGTGCGATCTATCTATATCACATTTATTTATGTTCACATTTAACACACTTGTACACAGATCACTTATCACCCGATCTGTATCTTCCTCTTCCTTCTCTTGAATCCCGAAGAACCGCAAGCAATTTCGTCTCGAGTATTGTTGTAGATTTTGGGTGCCCTTAACGGCTTCAGAAAGTTGCGCCTCCTTTTCTACCAGTCGTAATTCCATTAACTGAATTTTGTTCTCCATTTCCTTATACTTCTCTTCAAATTTTTTAGTTAAGTTATCACTTATAGTAATAACAATTTTATTTAATATTTCTGGAGAACGCAAGACATCTTTGACCATGTCATTTAACTCTTCTTTAGAGATAAAACCCACTGGTACGGCATCCTCACTACTAGCACCACTTTTGGATCTTGTACTAATTTTTTTATTGGAATTATACATCGTAAAGTTTTTTTTCTTTTTTAAAAATTTCTCAACCAAAAATTACACGATCTTTGCTAATTACTGCAGCGTTTCAAAACACGTCTACTCTAGCTGACTGTTCATCACTGTATGAATCTGTACATACATTTTTATTAGATTTTGATCGATTGAATAGCATGCATCACAGTATTTGTTTGTCACCTGTGCTGTTCGGACGTGACTGACGCGCGAGTAACAACCAAGTTTCAGTGCAACGTTTTTACTGTACATATAAAATAAGTACTATTTAAAAAAACAAATAAAATAAAATCTATACCATCATTTAACTAAATTAATCGAATATTAGCTCTATTCATTAAAAATGACTGGTGTCTCTTGTGTTTCCTGTGGTGAATCTATTTCCCGAAAAAGCCAAAATTTGCAATGTGCTGGGAAATGCAAACAATTTTGTCATTTGTCCGCAATAAGAGCCTCGCTGAAGCTCATAAAGGGCCCACGGATAACAACGAAATTGTGCGTCAACTGCAAACTTAACGAATGAATTAAAAGAAATAAAGAATCAACAGCAAGAAATTATAAAATCAGTAAAATACTTTTCAAATAAATTTGATGATTTTGAATAAAATTCAAATAATGGGAAGTGAAAATACAAGCTGTAGCTGAAATTGAAGAATGAGTTAATATAACAAAAAACGAATTATCCGTACTAAAAAATCAAATTGAAGACCTTGAACAATATTCTAGACGGAGCAATATCGAAATTCAAGGAATCCCGGAGAAAAATAATGAAAACATTTTTGATGTGATAAATAATATTGGAAGCATTATTAAATGTGAAGTGTCTCCAGCTGATATTGATGTTTGTCATCGTGTCCAAAATTTCACTACAAATTCTTCTAAACCTAAAAATATAATAGTTAAATTCCTTTCAAGGACCAAAAAAGATGAATATTTTGCAGCCTACAATAAATCTAGAAAAATGCAGTCAACCACTACAACTGTAGCAGGAGCCCCCCTTTCCAAAGTGTTTATCAACGAGCATCTAACACCATATAAAAAATTGCTTCTTTTCAAAGTGCGCGAAAAATGCCAAATGCTTAACTACAAATATGTCTGGGTGCGTGACTATAAAATCTTAGTGCGTAAATCAGATCAATCACAAGTGCTTAACATAAAAAATAACGAGGATTTGAACAAAATTTTATAATTTATGTTTTTTTTGTTTTTCTCTCGCCAATTTTCTATTTTATTATTAATTTGTATAATTTAATGTCCCTACATGTGTCTCTCTTTATATTACCAAAATGTCAGAGGTTTAAGGTCAAAAACTGTTCAATTTTGAAATCAAATACTAATTAACAATTATGACATAATTTGTCTAACGGAAACTTGGTTGATTGAATCAATAAGTTCAGAAGAACTGTTTGATTCACGATACATAGTTTTTCGTCGTGATCGTTATAACCATTGCACAAATTCTTACAAATTAGGCGGAGGTGTTCTCATTGCAATAAAAAATGATATTATTTGCGAAGAACTGTCAGATATGCAAAGTTCCACCGAAGATATCTGGGTCAAAATCTATAACAAAGTAGGCTCGAATAAATATTTTAATATTAATATTTGTTGCGTGTACATTCCTCCTTCATCTGATTTTTCGTTATATGAAAGCCATTTTCAAAATGTTATTAATCTGTATCTTCGCAATAATAAAAATATTGTTTTAGTAGGTGATTACAATAACAGCGACATAACTTGGAAAACAGAATCTAACTCTAACATACTTGAACCGCTTGATATAACTGGTCCGGTGAGTGAACTCATGGTCGATAGTATAAATTTTGTTGAAATGAATCAATTCAATCATGTCAAAAATTTTAACAATAATATTTTAGACCTAGTCTTATCTAATTTAAATTTGAAAGTGATAGATGAAAGTCATTTTCCGCTGAGTAAAATTGATTTGTATCATCCACCTCTCGTAGTTGAGCTTGACAATAAAGTAAATAAAAACATGTCGAATATTCCTCTAAAAAAATATAACTTTTATTCTGTAGATTACGACTCAATAAATGCCGAGATTTCGAGTTTTAACTGGTCACTAAACTTCCTTAACTTAGATGTCACTTCTGCTACAAATAAATTTTACAATGAACTTTATTCAGTAATAAATAAATTTGTCCCAATAAAATATCACAACAAACAAAATAAATTTCCCCACTGGTTTTCGCATCACCTGATTAAACTTATTAAACGTAAAGATAAATTTAGAAAAAAATATAAAACAAGTAGACAAAAGGCAGATCAAATAATTTATAATGACCTTAGAGTAAAAATTAAGCAAGAGCTAAAAAACTGTAACAAGAAACATTTATCCTTGATCGAAAAAAACATATGTCTTGATGCAAAAAATTTTTGGGCATTTGTTAAAGAAAATAATTCTCATAATAACTTACCTAACATAATGAAATATGAAAATACATCTGCCAAAGATCCAAAAGACGTATCTAATTTATTTGCAGACTTCTTCCAATCAGTGTATGAACCTCCCATAAATCTAGCTAGTAATTTAAATAACACTAGTGACCTCAACCATTCTGTGAGTAACATTTTTAATATATCCTTATCACAACAAGATGTTCTTAATGAGATAAATAAATTAGATATAAATAAGTCCGTAGCCTGTAATTGGATCCTTCTGTTGGCTGTCCATGTATGTATTCCAAATAAATAAATAAATAAATAAGTAAAATCTATCTAATTATTCATAAGGTATGTTATAAAATCTCGTTTTTGTAGTTTTCGCCTATAAAATGCAACTGAACATAATGAAATAAATATTTATGTAAAGATCATATATTATTTTTTGATTCTATTGTATTATTTTTTCTAAATTCGTAACCCTTTATGAATTATTTACAATTATAGTAGTTTTATCTGCGTGTACAGTGTAGGATCCTCTTATGACTGTTATAATGGGCATCGTATAAAATAACACGATTAATAATAATGTAAAGGGTGTGATTTGACTTAAGAGGATCCTGCTCTTAAAACGCAAGGAAATCACTGTAACTGTAAATAACTCATAAAGGGTTACGAATGTAGAATAAATAATACAATAGAATCAACAAATTATATATTATATTTACATACATTTTTATTAAATTTTGATCGATTGGATAGCATGTGTAAAATATGTCTAATTATTAAATATGTTATAAAATCTACTTTGCAATTTTTGCCCAAACCATGCAAATGAATATAACCAAACAAATATATATGTAAAGATTATATATTGTTGATTCTGTTGTATTATTTTTTCTAAATTCGGGACCTTTAATGAATTATTTACAATTACAGTGATTTAGTTGCGAACTTGTATACAGTAGGATCCTCTTAAAAATTGGGATAAATTAATTAAGAAGATTTAAACAGATCGGTAAATAACTTATAAATTATTTTTTACCTCTGAAATATTTTAAAATCTTTAATCTTATGTAATAAACTAACTACGTAATAAATCCTCCGAAAGCATTAATGATCTTGAGTAGATACACTGGAATCGTTCTAGGCCACTTTCAACCTTTGGACCCTGACGTCATAGGGTCACGTGGTTTTCGGAGAAAAATTTGAAAAATATTCGATCGGGGCGGTCGCGCGCATTAGGACGGGGAATTTCAAATCGAGGGGGGTCTCAAGGAAGTGGAGATTCGTACCCCCCTCCCCTCCCCACAACCCCTGAATTTATGTAACTCACCCCACAAACCCTGAATTTATTAAACCCTACCCACAACCCATGAATTTATGCAACCCTTTTCACAACTCCTCCGCAATCCCCTTTCCACAACGCCTCGTAAATCACGGTTTGCTGAGACGTGTTCGTGCTGCAAGACCGTCGCGCGTGCCAGGTATGATCATTTCCAAAAATAAGAATGATAAAAAGAGATTTTAATAATGTGATTCAATTCTGTAATGTATGCTGTTTTAGAGTAATTAATGGATGACTCACATTCATAAATTTTGATAGATAAATTTGTAATAAGAAATAATGATAATAGAGTAATTTATTAGTTTTTAAAATTTGCAATAACATATGAGTCATTTACTAAATTATGATAATATAGTAATTTATTAGTTTTTAAAATTTGCTTCAAACAATTAACCAGTTTCTTTAAGCCAGAATACATTGCGCTCATTAGTGTATTATTATATTATATTATGGATATTCCTACAACACTAATTGTGGAGTCCTTAGACAAAAAAAATTTAATAATTTCAATGTTGGAAGTTGTTATTAAACATTTATTCAGGTAAGTAAAATTATTTTATATTTAAGTACACTCTTAATGTGTGAAAAAACCGTTAAGCGAATCAAATATAAAACGGCGTCCATGTAACGTGAACGGAAGCGAGAGAGATGATGTGTGTAGGTGCTAAAAAAAGCGTTATAGTGTATCAATGTAAAACAGGATAACGTAAATTGGAATATAAGATAGCTAATTAGTGATTATAAAAAAATATATTAATTTTATTTATGTTTATGTTAATTTTAGATTTGGTGTTCGAAATATTATAACAAAAGACCACAAGATTTATATTTCATTATGCTATTCTCCTAAAAAAGAAACACTTGACAAGAAATTTGGTACATTACCCGTGACTTATCTACGAACTTATGTTGAAACTCCAGAAGAGTATGAAATTTTAAAGAAGGTTCTTAAATTATATCGTTTTGATATGAGTGATGAATCTGGAGGCGGTAATAACAATTGCATTGACAGCAGTAAAGGTCTCAAAGTTTTGATGGCTCCAGATCCAGTTTCTGAGTCTCCGATTAAAAAAATAACTTGAGACGTAGACTTAACAGAAAAATTGCTTATAATAAGAAAACATTTTTTTTTTTTGATTTTTTTCAATTGCATTGGCATTATGGGAGTTACGAAGGGACAACCTAAAACTAAACTTTTGAAATATCTCATTTACTATTGACTTAACAGCAAAAACGCACATGAGAAAAGCTGTTTAAAATAAAAAAACAAATATATGTTGTTCTATAAATTATTCAATTGGTTGAGAAGCTGGGGAAGGGAGGAGGGGGTGGACGCTAAAACTAAAATACTGGAAATATCTAGCTTATTATTTACTTTACATCAACAATTTATAAAGACAATTTGTTTTGATTGAAGAACTATTGTTTTCTGTTTAGTGTATCTTTTGAATATTTAGGGGGACAGAGGAATCGCTACTTATAAACTTGAAATATCTGTCTTATTATTGACTTAAAATTAAATATGTGTATAACAAAAGTTGTTATAATAGCAATAATATAAATAAATAAATAAACAAATCTTTCCTCAATATCTCAGACCTATAATGAGATATCGACTTGGTTTTTGCTTCCTAAGGTTACCCATACTTATGTACAAAAACGAAGTTCAGTATTTTGCTCTGATCATCCCATAAACGGTAAAGCTAGATTCAAGGTTAGTTATAAAACCCTTCGTATGGCCTGTGTTTTATTTATTTTTGGCACATAGGCGTCTGTTTAGAATCTGTATATGTATTAAAACTCAAAAACGCCTAAACCGATTTTAGTGTTATTTACAACAGCGTATTGCAAATTTGTCTGGAAAGATTTTAAGTTATATATCATCGCGGTATGACACCAGGCTTCCGATCAATTAAGAAATATTTAGAAAAAAGTCGAAAAAATCTTCCATATTACAAAAAACTATAAAAGATACGCATATTCAAAATATATATAGAGATTGAATTTCGAAAAATCCTGTCTTAATGGGTGCTTACATCATGGAGGGAATATACTTTGCGAATATCATGTATCTAAGTCTCAAATAAAAAATACCCATTTACCCCTTTAGGGGTGAAATTTTGAATAACTGTCAAAACTGTTTCGAGATATTTTAAAAAGACATCTATATGCCAAACAGGCATTTTATAACTCAACAAACATAGGAAATACGACGGGTTCTATAATTCACCTCGATTGTAGATTCAGTCTTTCAGGGGTTGATTAGTACAAAATCCTAAAAATAAGTTTTTCAACATTTATATGGGTAGTCTTTGTAAGCAAAAGCAAGGCGATATATTACTGACCTAAATATATTGAGGAATCCGTGAAAACTCCTTAGGGTTTCTTAGGGTTTCTTAGGATTTCTTAGGGTTTCTTAAGTCATAAAAGGGATATACTCCCAAAATTTTATATTTCTTTGTCTAGACGACATTCTATCGAATAAAATATACCAATTTACCCCTTCAGGGGTGAAATTTTAAAAAACGGTCAAAACGCTTTCTAAATATTTTAAAAAGACTTCTATATGCCAAAAACGAATGTTATAACAATAAACACAGAAGATGCGAAGGGTTCTATAATTCACCCTGATTTTAGATTCACCCTTTTAGGGGATGATTAGGACAAAATTCTGAAACAAGTTTTTCATCATTTATATGGAAACCTTTATAAGCAAAAACCAAGGCGATATATTATTGGATCTAAGAGATATTGAAGAATCCGTGAAAACACATTTCACCCCTTTTCTCCCCTTAGGGGTTGATTTTCCAAAAATCATTTCTCAGGGGGTTTGTAATATCTTCAATTTTACAGGGTTGTTAAGTCATAAAAGGAACATACTCACCGAATTTTATTTTTCTCTGTCTAGACGACATTCCATCGAATCAAAAATACCAATTTACCCCTTTAGAGGTGAAATTTTAAAATACGATTAAAACACTTTCTAAATATTTTAAAAAGACACCTATATACCAAAAAAAAAAATTATAACACAACACACACAGGAAATACGACGGGTTCTATAATTCACCCCGATTGTAGATTCACTCTTTTAGGGGTTGATAGTACAAATTTCCGAAAAATAAGTTTTTCAACATTTATATGGGTAGTCTTTGTAAGCAAAAGCAATGCGATATATTATTGACCTAAAAGATATCGATGAATCCGTGTAACACATTTCACCCCTGAGAGGTCTAATTTCGAAAAATCATTTCTTAGGGGGTCCTCAAGTCATAAAAGGGATATACTACCCGAATTTTATGTCTCTTTGTCTAGACGGCATTCTATCAAATAAAAAATACCAATTTACCCCTTTAGGGGTGAAATTAAAAAAAAAACGATCAAAACACTTTCTTAATATTTTGAAAAGACACCTATATGCCAAAAATGAATGCTATAACACAATAAACAAAGAAGATGCGAAGGGTTCTATAATTCACCCTGATGAGGGGTCGATTAGGACAAAATCCTGGAATAAGTTTCTTCATATTTACATGAGTAATCTTTGTAAGCAAAAACCAAGTCAATATCTTATTGGACCTAAGAGATATTAAGGAAACCGTGAAAACACATTTTACCCCTTTCAACTCCCTTCACAACCACTTAGAGGATGAGTTTCGAAAAATCCGTTCTTAGTGGGTGGTTACGTCATGGAGGGAATATACTCGCCGAATTTCATGATTGTAGGTCCAGTGGTTTGGGCTGGGCGTTGATTATGAGTAGGTAGCTTAGTTACGATTTTATATATATAGATGTTAATATATCTTAATATATTATAATATTTCTTACATTTTTAATAGTTTTACGTATTTATGTTTATACTAGCAGATAACCCGCTGCTTCGCTACCGAAAAAAATAGTCCTAGCCCACTTAGATCGGGTCCATTTCAAAATCGGTTCAAGACTGGTTGCTGCGAATCGTTTTACGTTCAAATATATTTATTTGTTTTCATCTACCATTGTATTAATATGTGTTTCTTATACAAATAATTTAAGTATTATTTGACAGAATGTGCATTATCGTTTCAGAATGGTGGTGGCACAACCTACAGAGTGTGGACTCCGCTATTTGGAATATTCGGG
This sequence comes from Liopterus haemorrhoidalis, assembly GCA_963971575.1. Taxonomy (NCBI): domain Eukaryota; kingdom Metazoa; phylum Arthropoda; class Insecta; order Coleoptera; family Dytiscidae; genus Liopterus; species Liopterus haemorrhoidalis. The sequence continues at coordinate 36,417,092 of OZ020614.1, read as the reverse complement.
CCCTGTACGCCAAAGTATTTATAACACCATCCTGACACGCAAACACAAAACCTTCTGTTTCCGATCTCAAACCAGCAGACTTAAGAAACGATAACGTGAGTTTGGTGGACAACTCTAGACTTTTAATATGTTTGAAGAACACAGAGTGCATACTTTTACTCATGTGTTCTTTTGTCAACATGTCTGTCTCGCCTCGTTTCACCGAACCGGTAACTCTGTTGTACTCCTCCCGAGAGAGTTGTACTCCAGCGTTTTCCCTGGCGGGACTCAAGTCTGCCAGGTTAAATCTCGTTGCTGCTCTTCGCACTGCCTGGTAAAGAAACGCCCCTTTGCCACTAAATTCGTGCTCACTAACGAATTGTAATAGTGGGTCCTGACTTCTGAGGATACTGTTAGCTGTAACCAGGACGAGTCGATCGTGCAAACATTCCAGATTTAGTAATCCCCGACCCCCATTTTGACGAGGGAGGTAAATGCGCTGCACAGAATATTTCGGGTGAAGACTTGAAGACGGTTGATGTTCATGATCTTTCTGGTTCTTCTGTCGAGATCCTTAAGTTCATCAAAATTCCATTTGATTACACCAAAAATGTATGAAATTAATGGGACAGCAAGCATGTTTGTGGCAGCGATCTTGTTCTTGCCAGACAGACATGATCTCCATATCTGCCTAAGTCGTGCCATATACTTGCTCCGAAGAGCCTGCTTAATAAGAGTGACATCTTGGACACCTCTCTCACTGATGCCTAAAAATGCGTAAGACCCTTCGGCATTAAGATGTTTTATAATGCTCCCATTAACCAATTGAACGTCTTCACCGTTGTCTAAACCTTTTCCTCTGTAGATATGAAAAACAGCGCATTTTTCCAACCCGAATTGCATACCTATCGCGGCAGTGTACTCAGCAACAGTATCTAAGGCGGTCTGCAGATTCCTCTCGTTCGAGGCGTAGAGCTTCAAATCATCCATGTAAAAGAGATGGGTAATTTTGTGCTTACGCTTCGACGGAGGATCCGCCATGTAGCCACTGCCACGCCTAAGCTCGACCGATAGAGGAAGAAGTGAGATGCAAAATAAAAGCGGGCTTAGGGAATCTCCCTGGAAAACGCCACGCTTGAAATGTATCCACTCTGTCGACACTGCGGTTGATCCGCTTGGGACAACAAATTGTGTCTTCCAGAAGGACATAAGTTGTCCAATGCATCTTTCTATCTCCGGGTGGACTCTTAACATGCGCAGTAATGTTAAAATGAGAGCGTGTGACGTAGTGTCATAAGCTTTTGCGTAGTCCACCCAAGCCATTGACAGGTTGCGTCTGAAATACTCCGCGTCATGACAGACTGACCGGTCGATAATAAGGTTTTCTTTGCAACCTGCTTGGCCCCTCTTCGATCCCCTCTGTTCGTAGATGTCTGACCAAACAGAGGCAATGGAGCTCAGTACCCGCTCGTTTAATACGCTGGTGAAGATCTTATACAGCGTATTGAGACAAGTAATAGGTCTGTAGTTCTTCGGGTTGGTTAAATCACCTTTTTTGGGGATTAATACTGTACGCCCCTCTGATAACCAAGGTAGTATTGGTATTTCTCCACGAATAAAAGAAGTAAAATTTCGTGCAAGATGGCCGTGCACGCTAGTGAATGACTTCCACCAGAAAGCAATAATACCATCAACTCCTGGTGCGGCGAAATTGCGCCCTTTCGAGATAGCACGTGTAACTTCTTCCGTGGTAACAGGGGGGCATGCTTGAGGATCTGTCAGGTGTTGTGAACAGAATTCCTCAAATCTCTCCAAAACTGGAGTGTCTTGCACGATCGCCTCGTGTTCATAAACTTCCCTCCAGAAAGTCTCTGTCCTGTCGACTGATAATAACGGTTCAGAAACCTAAAGTTTGGCCATGAAAAATCGTGACGGGCTCGTGAGGAACAGAGTATTTTCCTCCATGGTCCTAACCCGGTTGATCAGTTTCTTTCTAGCCAGGGCTAGTGCTCTCAGTTTGTTCACCGCTTTCTGCTTTAGCAGGGTGAGAGTGGACAAATTCAGTGTGTGATGCTTTATGCGCAATTGATGTAATATGCGCTTAGTATTCGCACTTAGCGGCTTAATACTTCGTAAAGCATCAATAGAACACTGAATATGAGAAGCTTCCTGGCGTGAACGCGTCATTTTCTTCTCTAATTGCTGTATACGCAGTTTGCTGTTAAAAGCCTTAGAGGCCAAAGCTCGTTTTGGCGTCAGCACAGCTGCTGCAGTGTATACAGCACGGTCGATTTCCCAGAGACTACTGTGAGGGGAAATTTGCTTGCCAATAAGTTCATTTAGTTGTGTGAGGTCATCAGCACGAACTTTGAACTTATTGTGTTCAAGTCGGGTGCGTTCAGAATGAGGCGAGAGAAGGGCTAGAAAATGCTCGCGAAGATTTTTTTCCGGTGAAGAGGATGTTATTCCTGCATTAACTGGGGAAGACCCAGTGGCTATCTGCCCACCTGCCGTTGGTGGGCTTGCAGGTGTCGATGGCTGTACCGGGATTAGGGACAATTTTCTCGACTCTCTTCGTCTCGATCGCCTCATCCTGCGTCGCAGGCGTGCTACTTGGACGCGCAGATTTTGTTGCGTCATGAAGTCCAGCTCGGGATGAGTTTCACACCATTGTGAGTGGACTCTGACTATGTAGCCCCTGCGATGGGGTGACGCTGCCTCGTAAACCTGAAGCAGGTCTTCCTGCTCCTCGGGTGTCCACCTGTGGCGGGTCCGGCCAGCGAGATTGTAGCTTCGCCCAACTGTTTGTGGGTCCCCATCCGAGAAGGACCCGTTGTGGGAAGCTGTATGGTTTCTTGTTTTATCTTGAACAATTTTTTACGTTTCATGGGAAGGTTGGCCCCATGAAACGTTGGCAAGATTCATCGACCAGATGGTAGGGTCGACGTTACCCCCAATTGGTTCCTGCCGTGGTAACATTGTGGTAGCGATCCGGAGGGAAAGGGCGCTAAGCCTTTTCGGCCAAAAGACCGCCGTACCCGGTTATTATTATTATTATAGAAGGGGGGTTTGTAGTCTCGCCAGTACCGTTCAGTGTGCCCGCAATGCGTTCGGCACAGTCGAGACGCTCTTCTCTTACCTTCTTATTATTATTATTATTTTTATTATTATTATGATGGGGTTTGTCAGGTCTTGACAAGCGTCCACTAATCTCAAACTTCAGCAATCTTTTGAGCCGCGTCATACTAGAGACTAGTGGATCTAAATACACACGACTGCATCCCAAACCCTGGCGATATGCAGCCGCGGAAATTACGCCAGATCCAGTGCCCGCACAATGCGGAGCGACCCGAACAGCATTGCTTTCTGCATCCTGCAGATCAAAGGGTTGGCAGAAGATCTACAGGCGGGAATGCACTCGATTTCCCTTCGATAGGAGGCTTTCATGCCACCCAAAACACCGACTATCAGGACTACAAGCTTAACTTGAACCGGGATACAGCTTTCTAGCTCGGACAAGAGGTCCATATACTTGGACCTGTTTTCCTCCTCCTTGAGAGAGATATTCTTCTCAGCTGGACTTGAGAATTCGATCACAAACATCTGTTTGGTCTCGATATCCAGGAGGGTTATGTCCGGCTTAGTGGCTTATTTATTATTATTATTATTATTATTTTAAAGAAAAATTAACTGTTTAAAGCAAAATTTACATTTGCTCAATAGCTCTGTAGTGTCAAAGGTTGCGTGAATAGTTCTAACGTTCCAAATTTATTCAAAGTCGTATGTGATTTTTTTCTCGGCCTACTCTGACGATTTATTTTTATTTTGAATTACATGTTTATGTCAACCTGTATTTTGCAATAAAGACTTTTTTTCGAGTCTCCTGCCATATTTCAAGTAATTTTATCTCATCTTTTTCGCTCAAGAATTTCTCAAAGTGCTTTTTGCAGATGGTATGCTCGTATTTGCAGGAATTTGGTGAGGAGATAGTCAGGTATGGATCGTGAAATGAACCTCTCCAAAATGACAATGTTCCGTGTACTTAAAAGTAATCTAGGGGTGCCGGCTTACCGACGTGGTATAGGGCACTTCCTCACACCTGAACTTAAGCATGACAGGATGACCAAGACAAAACGGATACTTGCGCTTTACGCGGAGGGCAGTCTTAGGAAAATTATTTATCATAGATTTTTTTTAAATTTTACATCGGCCTATTTCTGCAACGAGACTAATCTTTGATGCCAGGGGGCGAGCTCCTACACCTGGATATGGGGTTAATGATTGTGAAAATGGGAGTAATGTAAACATATTATTCTCGCCCGCATAATATCACCAACGGAGACTTGAACTTGCAACCTCACAATTCAGACTGATGTTATAAGTCAAAACTGCGATTTAAAGAGCTCGGCCACTCCTTTGGCTTATTAAAGAAAAGAATTTTTCAGTGTGCATTTAAGAGAATCAAGAGCATCTTTTGCCCTAAGACACTGCTTATATCTATAAGTAAACTCTCCATGCTGTTACAGCACGATTGCACGCGTGCCGATGGTCGCACCGCACGCTTCATCACTCGTACATTATCGCCTGACCCGTGCCGACACTCGGAAACCGCGAATCATTTTAATCCGCGCATTTATAGCGTTTTATTATAAAAATTCTATAAATGGGAGCATATTATTTTCTGATTGGCTAAAACTATTCTCTTTCCACAAAACCTGCTCTATTACGCAGTTAGACCATATAAATACAGGCAGCAAACAGGCTCTAGACACCACAGTTGCCCGAGTGACTTCGTGCGGTAAACACGTCTGTGTTGATAGCTGGTGTTTTTTGGGTATTTTCCCTGACTGAGCATGCTTCTCTACTGTAACGGTGAGTATTAAAGTGCGTGCTGTCTGCATATTCGCGATCTACAGTTTTATAATAACCGCAACGATCGGCTGCAGACTGTTTTGGCAGGTATAGCCGCAACAGTTTTTGTTATTAGATTTCATCTCATAATATAAACCCACATAGCTCTGAATAGAGCTAACGGGATGACTCCCGGTGATCGCGCTGGCGCCGCCGGGAGGGCTCCAGCCAGCTCTCCTGGCGCACACTCTTGACGGGTGTCGAGCTGTGCCCGAGGTACTGTTGCCCAACCAGCGGGGGTCCGTGATAAGGCCTCCGCGAAGTCTCACGGTGCAGTGTCTACTGTAAACGTGGAGGTACATCGGAGTGCTGATCCTCCAGCCTCGAACTCTTCACCTCCGTCGATTGCTTCGAGCACCAGGACAGTAACCTCCAAATCAAGTAACTGCAAGTCTAAGGGCAGTTCCTGTACTCTCGGACGTCGCGAAAGTGACTCCGATGAGTCACCAGCTGGCATCCCCGCCGCTGGCAACCTGCGGGATAAATTCCGCAAGTCGGCTTCACCAGGTGCTTCCGTAAGCAACAAACCTGGTAATAAAACCAAGTCTTCTTATTTATTTATTTTACATTGTTTGGAACACAAACAAGACAAACCCAGTGAAGTGTTCGCTATCAAATTTTTTACACGTTTACATAAAAGGTGATAACAAGTTGTAACATATTAATGTATAAATATACAATTGAATAAGGAAAGAAATATTAAAGTATTGAAGTATAGAACGGATAAAATGGAAAAGATATAATATCAGCCAGAACGTATGTGCTTTAATTTATTAATACAAAGGCGTTTAAATTGAATTAGGTTTACGTTAAAATGGTCAATATCTGAAAAATTGTTATTATAAGAGGTGCAAAGTCTATTTATTACTGAATTATCGAATGATTTGGTGTTTGACAAGGGTTAATGAAAAAGTACCGTACCACGGGTATTGCATCTCGGAATTCGAAATGTTATTAATGATAATAATTCATTAGACGAAATATTATTAGTTACAACTTTATATAAGGTCAGCATGTCTGTAAGCGTGCGACGATCGCTCAAATGTAACATGTTAAGGGAAAGACATGCCGCATCATAGTTTACATATTCTGTAGAGGATTTATAGCAAAAATATTTAAGAGCTTTTTTTTGAATTCTTTCCAATTGACTGATGTACTGAAGATAATTAGGATTCCATACAACAGATGCAAAGTTTAAATGACTAAATACAAAGGAAAAATACAGTGACTTAAAGACAGCAATAGACTGAAATTTTTTAGTTGAACGTATTATAAATCCCAACATTTTCAAGGCCTTACAACAGATGAAGTCAATTGTAACAAATTTAAGACGACGAGCTGAACGCCATTTTTGTAACGAATAATAAAATAAAATAAAAATCAATCAAAATCAACAATAACTAAAATGATCAAGTAGATGTTAGTTGATCTGGCAAGTAAAGCGTTATCCAAAATAGGAGGTTCCACCAAAAACGCATTCACTAGACATTCACTAATTCCGGTTAGCGACTAGCTGGGTAAAGTTAGAGATTCTATTCTCAAGGACTGGGAGATGAAATTTTAACAGTCTATATTTATTTATAAGGGCGCCATAAGTTTAGATTGACGTCACTAAACCGGAGATAAACTTAAATCTTTTTCTAGTAGAAGTAGTTCTTACCAATTATCCCCAAATCAAGATTAATACATTGTGACTCAAAAGGACTAACAAGCAATACTCGACAAATATGATATAAAGTAATCTTTATTAAAGAGTATCGTACATCATAAATTTTCATAAAAAAAAATAAAGCAAATGTGAGATTTAATAAATGAACTTGAAGTTAAACAGATTAGGCTTTCCAGAGTGGAAAGTCTAAATACACGAATACTGAATCAATTCACAAATAATACAATAAATATTAATCAATATTGTCAAACAATTCGAGACTACGTCTCGATCTATCTAAATAATGTGGTAACAAAAATTGTCAATTAATAAGACCGGAGTCTTAACCTAAACTACATCAGATCAATTCTGAACTTAAATTCTAATCGAAATATCGAATGACCCAAAAATAACAAACAAAGTTTAACTGTCATTACGACAAGTGAAATGGTACAATTCCTAACCAATAGGCTGTTTTAACTGTGATGCCGGAATGTAAGCATACAAGTACTATTATCTACGACGAAGGTTCATAAAATGAGACCTTTATTTACACCCTAGCCACTCGGCTAATTTAACCGCACGCCGGGATGCGAAACGCACAGGTTGCAATGGTAGGTACCAAATCGTAACGAAACAATCCACGATTGTGTCAAAACAAGACGTTTACGAATCGAAATCAAAACAAATATTCGAAACGTCAAATCAAAATAGCACGTAACCCAAAGGTACGGCTCGCAAATCAAACACTATCCTTTCGGATGTATCCCTGATATAAAAGTGGTCGCTTGGGGAGAGAACGGATGCGATATCCCGTAACTGAACGATACACAGTAACGTCAGACTACCTCCTTCCCCAAATGAACAATAATATATCTCCACTACTCTAAACCACGGACAACAAATGTACAAATAAACCGAAATCGTACTAACACGAACCGAAATAAAACTCAAATTTCACTGACCAAATGGCTCTACGACAGTATTTGGAGAGACTAACCTTAATTACACTTAAATTAGAACCTGAGAGCTCTCTTACATAGATCTATTTAGAAAGTTAAGGTCGTTTGAACGTGGCAACAAACAAATCACAAACAAATTAACTCGTTTACACTAAATAAACACAAATACACGCCAAAAACGTGTGTCACAAGTTCTATAACCACGTACAAATGAGCTTAAAACTTTCGGTAAACACTTATCTGTATACAAGTCGTCTTCTAGATAACGATTTTGCATAAAATATAACTACGGTTGAGTCTTCCAGATGCTCCAGTGAAACATTGCCTGATGTATCTCCGCTAGCCCCAAAATAACTCCAACGGAATAATATTTCGTCTCCCAGACAAACAACGGCTCTATAAATGCTTTTCACGTACTCAGCAGGGTACAATAACAGTTTCCAAATGATCCTACCGGTCCAAAATAACGCTAGAAAATTAACGAAAACAACTGATAACCATGTGCTATATCTGGAAAATGAAAAACTTACGCGTTTAGATGTAACACGCCTTCAATATGACAAAATGCTTATGTCAGTCGATGGAAGAACTATATCTCGATCAATTTATGCCTTTTAGTTGAATTAAATCCGGCCAGTTGAAGGGATGATCCAAGATAAGATAAAACATCGACCGCTTCTCTCGGAGTCAACAGCACAAAGTGCCATATTGTTTCTAAGCAATCTATTTTATCGATCCAAAGATCGGTTAGTTCACACGTTCTACATAGATGGCAGCACTGGTATCAAAACCACTTATATAAATATTGTGTTACGAAATAATTTACGTAACACAATATGACGGTCAAATAAGAGTTTTGAATCTAGAAGTACCCCAAGATCTCTCACACAGTTGGATGTTTGGAGAATTTTGTTGTTCTAGTTCTATTTCTAGTAAAGGTTATAATCTGGCATTTATCATAATTTAAATATAATTTATTTATATCACAAAAAGTTTGAAAGTTATTAAGATCTTCTTGTAATAATTGAGAATCGGAAAAACTCTCAATTTTCTTATAGAATTTTATATCGTCGGCAAACAAGAGTATCTTGGAGTGTTTTATAACTGAGAGTACATCGTTTATAAAAATTGTAAATAATAATGGCCCAAGGTGAGATCCTTGAGGCACTCCAGATGTAATATTAATAAAGGAGGAAGTATATCTATTTATTTGTACGGCTTGACTTCTGTTGGAGATATAAGAGATGATCCATTGTAAAAGATCGCCGTGTATACCGAACTTCAGCAATTTGTTAATTAAAATATTATGATTAATTTTATCAAACGCCTTACTGAAGTCCGTGTACACTGCATCAATTTGCTTCCGTTGATCCATATTTTTTAGTAAAAAATCAGTATATATTGTTAGATTAGTTTCAACGGACCTGCCGCGATAGAATCCATGCTGTTGTGGTATAAGATGATGCTTTACTGATTCATATATAAAATTGTAAATTAGAGATTCTAAAATTTTTCCAAAAACACACAATTTGGAGATGGGGCGGTAATTTTTTATCAAACTTTTGTCGCCAGATTTAAAGATGGGCACAATGATAGCTATTTTCCATACATCTGGAAAAGTATTTTCGTTGAGGGCTTTGTTAAAAATTATATACAAAGGTAAAATGAGGCTGTCTGTTAAATTTTTAATAAATAGTGATGGGATATTATCTGGGCCTACACTTTTCTTAGTATCATGATTAGCAAGGGTAGATTTAATATTATCTTTTGATATGTGTAGTCCATTTAGTGATACGTTAGTATTATTTGGGCAATTGTTATTAATTATTACTTAACTTTGTGGTTCGAAAACTGATTGAAAATACTGTGAGAATAGATTGGAAATTGACTGCCCGTCTTTGGCTGTTTTGTTATTGTGATGCATTATGTTAGGGATTGTGGAACTGCGTTTTTTATTAGAAACAAAGTTCCAGAAATATTTAGGATCAAGCGCTATGCTTGAATTCCCATTTCTAATATATTTATCATAATCTTGTGAGATTAAATATTTGGATCGACCTCTCAGTATTGTAAATGTTACATAATCTAACTTACTATTATATCTTTTCCATTTTTTATGCCATTTATTTTTTTCATTCACACATTTAATAGTGGAACGAGAGTACCATGAAGGAAATCTATTATTAACCTTAATTGTACGAGATGGAACATATTTATCAATTAATTTATTAAGAATGTTATAAAATTTGGATACAGCAGTATTAGTATCACAATTAAATAATAGAGTCCAGTTGATTTTATCTAATTCGGAATTAATAGCAGGCGTATCCATAGAATTAAAAAAATATTTAGTATAGCTATTAAATCCAATATAACGTATATTAAAGTTAATACTAAATTCCAGGCTGGGATGATAAACATTCTCAGGTACGAGAGGGAAACTAGATTTATTTCCATTTTTAATTACGTTTTCGTTACTTAAAATTAAATCTAAGACATTATTTGATACATTTTTAATATTAGAAAATTGAAAACAAGAGCAAAGATTATACATTTCAAAAAATGAATTAGATCGGTCATTATTTGTTGTTCTAGAGGGTAAATAATAATTATCTTGACTAGTCCATTTAATTCTAGGAAGATTAAAATCCCCAGTAACTATAAACAAATCATCTGGATTCATATTTATTAGGGTGGTTAAATTATTATTAAATTCAATAAATGCTTCCAGACTATGATCTGGAAGATAAACACAGCACAAGTAACATTTAGAACCATTAGCACTAGTAACACTAACCCACAGGTCTTCGGCATTTGTGCACCAGTCATATTTAGGTGTGCATTGGATGTTTGAGCGGACAGCTATTAAGGCGCCGCCGCCGTCTTTTTTATTGCAGTTCGTACTCTGGCGATCTCGATGAAAGACTTGATAGTTGTCATTAAATAGTTCAGAATTTAGAATAGCATTATTAAGAAAGGTTTCAGTTAGACAGATAATGTCACTTAGAGAATTCAACAGATTTTTATTAAATATATCTGATTTGGTTCTAAGACCACGAACATTTTGATAAAATATATCCATGATTGTATTGCCCAAAGTGTATATTAATTGTTAAACTGATCCTTACTTGACAAGTTGAAGGTCCTTTTCTGATTTGATTAAAATAACTTTAGAGGTGTCGTTTTTTCGGGTAAAAATTTTACCGCTTCTGAACCAGACGTACTTGTAGTTTTGACTTTTAGCTTGTTGACGCGTATTTTTGAATAAAAGTTTGTGGAAGGGTGACATATGTTCGTTTATGAATATGTTAGAAGCAAGTCCTTCAATTTTTAATCCAGGAGTATAAGTGGAAGAGCGGCTATTTGACGAGCGTTTGTAAGAGATACTGGCTGCCAGTACATCGCTTACTTTGGCACGAGACAAAAAGCGCACTACTACGCTTCTTAGCCCATTTATGTTGGATCTGGGTTGAACCCGGTGCACAACTTCTATATCGTTTTCTGAGATAGGACAGTTGATTGTATTTCCAATGACGAATAGGGCTTCCAACAGATTTTCATTTCTGGACTCGGGTATTCCATAAACTTCGATGTTGTTACGTCTCGAGTATTGTTCGAGATCGTTTACTCGATCAGACAAATTTTCAAGGCGCTCGCTAGTATTTTTTTGATCTTGATCAATTTTATCAATTTGGTTGATTTTTTTGGTAATGCTGTCGAGCGCTACTTGGAAATCCGTTACTTTATCCGAACAAAAATTTGTTGACTGCACCAAAGAATCATATTTAGAATTTAATGAATTAAGTTGGGATTTAATAAGTTTTAATTCCATTAGTATAGACTTAGAACTAATATTCTGACCTTCATCTTCTTCAATAGATTGATGATCTTCTTCGTGACGAAATTTGACACAGTACCAGTTTACGCCTGTTTCTCGAAGGATGTCAATGGAACCGGATCTTATTTTTCCGCATTTTTCATGGAAGAAATTCTTACAGTTCCCGCTGCATTGAATACCGACCGCAGAACGACCTACTGGTTGATTACAAATCACACAGATTTTCGCTATTGATATATTGTTGACGGTCACTGGAACGATTGTAGCGGTGAACACTGGTTGAGTTGCGCTCGTGGTAGCACCGAACAGCAATCTTAATCCTTTGTAAAGACTTGTCAAATGTCGCTCACCGTAGATAATATTAACTATTTCAATATTATTCAGTCTTGTGTTAATATTTATAGCAACAAGATATAATTGTTGAAAATAAATAAATAACAAGAAAGACAAAATAATTGTGAAAAATTTGGTATATCACAACTTTATAATTTTAATGATAAACCAAGAGTTTATGATTAAAACACAGGAGCACTTAAAAAAACGTGTGTATGAAAAAACTGATTTTACACTGTTGTTCTTCAAAAATATCGCAAGCTGGCGTTCCCGCCGCCATCTCTACGTCTTCTTTTTCGTCTTCGTCGGGCTGTGTTCTCTCCAGCCAGCCTGATGCAGCATCTTATAGTCGCTTTAGCGGCTCCGTAGTGTCCCCAGTTGGTGTTCCCGCAGCCGGAGACATCCCTAAGTCGATTAAAGGCTGCGCTTCGCAGTCACGACTGGGGAACCGCGCTTTCGGTGGTCTTATCGATGACGCCGGTACGTTCCCGAATCCTGGTCGTGCTTCGGAATCCAGGTCGAGTACTCCTTCGTCCTATCATTCCGATAGTGACTCGGGTAGCCGCTCACCCACTGACCGGTTCAACAAACCGATTTCGGGTCGTTCTTCGGTGGATTCCGACACGCTCTTCAACGAGCATGTAGATGCCGCTTTCTCTTCTTCAGAGGAGAGCGACATGGACGTCCACCAGGACAACTCGGTGAAACGGTTGCGTTCTAATTTTTCCACTATCTCCGGGAACTTGATTTCGTCGGTAAAACGACCTAAGCGAGTCCGTGAGACTGTGCATCGTGTACAAAATGTTCAGATTCCGGCCATGAACATAGATACACATACTCCGGCCAAGTCAGGCCCCGCAAATGAGAGTAAACCACCTACGGTTACTCTCACCAGTCGGCAACACGAGGATAGACGGCATTAAGCAGTGTTTCAACTGCCAGGGGTTGTACCACATCGCTAGCGTCACTCCAAATCACGCTGCTCGTAGTGCACTACGAGCAGCGGTGAACACGCGTTCCAGCAGTGTCTCAACAAGGTTAACAAGCCTTGCTGTGTGAACTGCAAGGCGCGCAACGCCCCTGCCGATCATGCCGCCGGTTCTCACATGTGTCCGTCACGTGTCTCGACCAGACGGCCTAATGATAACCGACAGAGGAGAACAGCTCCTCGTCCGAGCTTCGTACCCGCTCCTGCTCCAGCCGTTTCGGCTTGGAAAAATCCGTTGCTGTACGTGGCAATGTGCAACGCGACGCCTGTCGCGTCCCCTTCCTCAGCGGTGGTTTCTCAACCTGTTCCACCAATGCCGGCTAGCACCACTGCGACTGTTATTCCTGACACAGGAACAGACGCAGACGGTTTTAAGAAGCAGAGGAAGCATGGGAGGAGGAACCGTGCGGCTCAGTCTGCACCTGTTCCCCCTCCGTCTGCCGCTCCTCCGAACAAGCCCAAAGCGTCAACCGTTCGTCAGCAGGCGACGCAAGCACAGAGGCAACCTGCCAAGACCTCACCACACCCGGCGAGACCAGCGGTACCTTCCAGACTTTACAGCAGTTGCTGAATCAAGCGGCCTCATTGCTGAGCAATGCCGCTCTGATTATTAGCCAGCTGTCGAGTCAGCTTGCCTTCTGGGCCTCCACTGTTAACACTAACAATGGCCGACACCAGAAGTAAGACGCGCCCTTCTTCTCTCGCCATCTGCGCATGGAACGCAGAAGGCCTCACTCCCAAGAGAGATCAGCTGGAAGTGTTCGCCAGCGATCATAACATTAACGTCATCCTAGTCAATGAGACATTTTTGAAGCCAGCTAATAGTGTTAAATTAGAAAACTATTGCTGCTACAGAAATGATAGGCTTACTGGCCCTATGGGCGGTACTGCCATATTCGTCCGGTGCAGCATTGAACACTGTCAAGCTCCAGACCCTCCGCTACATAAGCTTGAAATTACCACCATCCAAGTTACCACTAACTTGGGACCGGTGTGGCTGATAGCTGCGTATAAACAACCCAAGAACGAACTGGACCCCGCTGACTTCGTCCAACTTTTAGACCGTCGCGGCTCAGTTATTATTGGGGGACATCTGAACTCCAAGCATATGTCTTGGAATAGTAGGAGAAAAAACAAAAATGGACGCATTCTTAGGGAATTTGCCGACAGCAAAGGGATGAATGTTCTGGCTCCTAAGGACCCGACTCACTACCCGCGCGTACCCGGACACGTTCCTGATGTGATAGACGTCTTTATCACTAAAGACGTTCGTCACCAGACTGACGTGTTCACTTTCTCTGAGATGAACTCTAATCACAATCCTGTGATTATGCATCTAAACGGTTCCTCGGACCATACTGGAGAAGTAACTATCTCCAAAACGCACTGGCCATCTTTCACAAGACTGGTAGAGGAGCGAATTGACTGTCATATGTCAATCGCATCCACTGAACATGTCGACTCGGCAGTTGATAGTTTTGTCAACACGCTGAGAAATGCTGTGAAGGAAGCTACCATCCGGAGAACTATTAAACCTCCGGCTAAGCCACTGCCCATGCATATTCGGTCTCTCATTCAGGATCGGAATTGGTCTCGCCGCTGGTAGCAGCGATTCGGAGATTCGGCCGATAAAACTGAAATGAACAGACTCGATCGGGAAGTCCGCCAAGTCCTGACGGATTACCGGAATGAGCGGTGGTCTAGCGTCCTAGAACAACTGTCTCTGGATGACTGTTCACTATAGAGGATGGCCAAGGCACTAGGGAAGAAACGGGCTTGTATTCCTTCTATAGTCACTGCCAATGGGACGGTCTACGGCCGGAAAGGCAAATCGGAGGCATTCGCCGACAGTTTGCAGACCCAATGCAGTCCTAACGAGGACATTTTAGATCAAGATTTTGTCTTGGGAGTGGGTGAAAAACTTCAATCTCTTTCAGAGGAAGTTTTCACCCATGACGAACACGACTTCGTCAGTCCTGGACAGATCACAGAGATCATCAAGAGGCTCAAAGTGTGTAAGGCACCCGGACCTGATGGTATTACCAACCAGATGATAAAACATCTGGACAGGAAAGATCTCGTCGCATTGACGAACATCTTCAATGCGGCTCTGAGACTGTGCCATTTTCCACGCGTGTGGAAAAAGATAGATGTCGTCCTTATCCCGAAACCGGAACATGACCGATCGCTGGCTAAGAGTTATCGGCCGATAAGTCTCCTATCTAGCCTCGGCAAGATCTTAGAGAAGCTGATTTTGTTCAGACTTCTGGAGCACACCGATGCCAACAATTTTCTTCCTGATAAACAGTATGGGTTCCGTAGCGAACACTCTACTGTCCATCAACTCGTGCGTGTCACTGAGTTGATAACAGATGGGTTTAACAGAAATCAGTCTGCCGGTACAGTCTTTGTGGACGTCTCCAAGGCCTTCGAACGCGTTTGGCACGCGGGCCTTGTATACAAGCTGCACTGCGGTGATTTCTCTCCATCTCTCATCAGGATGATTGCCTCTTATCTCACTTCTAGAGAACTAAGAGCTAAGGTAGAGGATGTTTACTCACCGTGGAGGCCAGTCGAGGCTGGCGTCCCACAGGGCTCGTTGTTGTCGCCTTTGTCATTCGCTCTTTATACGAATGACATGCCGAAGGCTGAGGGAACAGTCAAATAACAATATGCTGATTATACAGCATATCTGGCTAGATCTTTAGGTCCAGCTGTCGCCAGTCAGTCTGTTTTTACAACTGGTTTTTCCTCGCTTCGGAATTTAGATCTCAATCGGAGCGCAGGATCCGAGATAAGCCGTCACTGAACTAGACCAATGAGAGACCAGCACCGAACATCGAATAAAAACCGGCCGTTTCACTCAAACTAGATCAGTCTATCGACAACCACCAACAAGCAAACATCTATCTACAGTCTACAAAATAACCAGCAAGTGAGTTAAAGAAGATATCGGTGTAACCGTACAAAAAAGAATTTATACACTCTGTGTATTATTATTACTGTATATAATTTCTGTGCTCACACTAACTTTTACAAATAACGCTGACGCCTTTAGCGGACCTTGTAACTGTTTGTGTCATCGTATACGTATACACAGCGCGCTGACCGTCTTCGGCGTGTCTGTGTCCCGTTCGCTGACGGTTTAGCGGACCTCGTCGAATACGTACCATCGCTTCACGTCCACGTCTGTTATCGTCACGTCGCTTCAAGTCCACGCCCGTCACCGTCAAGCCACGTTTACGTCCGTAGCCGTCTTGTCTGTCGCCGTCACGTTTGTACCCCGGCTACAAACGCACGGCCGCCGTCGCACGCTGAAGCTAACGTCAACGCCAATTTTTGCCGTTGCCCGTCCTGTAGCGCCGCTACAGACCGCTACGTACCCGGACATCATCTCCACAGAGGCCCAGAACATACACGGCAATTCAGTCGTCCACACTGGCCCCCAAGACGAGAGGCACCGAATCGCGCCGCTGCGTGGAACTACAGGCGAAACCTACGACCTTGCGGAGTGTCTGAGGCCTATCGAGGCATAGAGAAGTCTGTGAGGAAGGCTCTCTACAAGGCAGGCGACCCAAGGATTCGCTGCTTCCCACCGCCTACACCGTCTACGCTCAAGGCAACAGCTCGCCCGCTGTCACCCTTGACGGTCACCCATCCAACTTTAGCGGTAACCACTCCGGTCTTGTCGGTCACCACTCCAAACTCTGTGGTCACCACTCCGAAGTCAGTACGCTCTTCAATCGCTCTGATCACTGCAGGAATCTCAAAAAAGAACAGAAGATTACGTCGGCGTCTCTTCAAGTTGTTCGGTTCTTCTTCACCGCCGTAAACACAGTGTCGAGCGACACTGTCTCGCGACGAACGCAGACCAACGCATAGACCCGTCTTTTTCCTTCTCTCTTCCTTTCCTCTTTATTGTTATTATTGTATGCTATTTCATTGTCTTCATTTACTTGTTACTACTATTTTTCATATTTCGTTAATAAAAACTGTTACATCCAAACTGTCCGCTTATTATTTTCAAACCCTGGGGAACCAAGTTTTATCTTTCAGGGTGTCTAGAGACGATGTGCATAGTTCTACCTCGCCGCAACGCTAGCCGTGGCCGGTAGTAGTGGTTACTCCCCTAGGGCTCAACCCCCCTGGCTGAGTCAATCCCGCAACACAGCACTTATCACTCGAAGACTCCAGCGGGCCTGCGCGAGTCTCGAGAACTGGTGTACGCGTTGGCGCGTCGCCTCGAACGGTGCGAAATCTAAAGCAGTGTTCTTCTCCATAAAAAAAAGACTTCCGTCAGGTACGGTTAAACTCTTTGGAGAAGACATTCCTTGGTGTGATAGTGTCAAATATTTAGGGTTAATATTTTACCCTAAATTGACTTGGAAGAAGAACTTATCTTACTCCATAGCCAAAGCCTCTCGAACCAAAGGAATGCTCTCTTCGCTCTTACGCGAGAAGAGCTCCTTCAGCATCTCTTACAAGACACGGATTTATAAATCCGTGATTCGTCGTGTCTTGACATACGCGTCTAGTGTCTGGGCTTATGCCAGCACCGCTCAGTTAAAGTGGTTGCAGACATTCCAGAACAAGTGTTTGCGGAAAATTGCTGCCGCCCCTTGGTTCATACGGAATGAAGACATAAGACGAGAACTGGGTGTACCGAGCTTGAATGAATTCTTCTGCGCTTCCGCGGAGAAATCTTTCAGAAAGCACAAGATCACGCAAATGCTACTATAGCATCTGCGGTTGATTACGATCCAGCCCTAGTATGGAAGTATCGTAGGCCACGATGCTTCCTTAAGGACAGGCCTGAGAACCAGGCCAACTCATTTTCAATTCAACATCGCCAGACACGTGTTGAGGGCTTTAGCCCGGTACACATCCAGAGGCAAGACTAGCTTTAGACACCAGTCTCAAACTGGATCTCAACACCCAAACATCATCAACATCAACTCGCTCACTACTGAGTTCATTCGCCCACTGCTGAGTTCATTCGCTCACTGCTGAGTGCCACGCTTCATCATTAACATCACCAGAATTTAACACCCACACATCAGCAACGACAACTCGCTCACTGCGGAGTTCTACGTATCATCATCATCGTCACTCGCTCACTGCTGAGTCAACTCGCTCACTGCGGAGTTCTACGCTATCATCATCATCGTCACTCGCTCACTGCTGAGTGCTACGCATCATCAACAACATTCACCCCCCCCCCCATTTCCTAAAATTCCGTTAACATAACGTAATCCTGGCACGTCGACGAGGTAAGGGATCCAACGTACGCTACGTACAGCGCACGATCTTCCGCCGTTGCCTGATCCCACTAGAGGCGTCAAAACCGTATGGCAATGTCCTGAGGGCCATTCAGCGACATCTACTAGAGAGAATAGACCCTAGGGCCCGGTTATTCGCGCCGCTAACGCCACCGAAGGCAGCGCCCCATCAGCTAACAGCGCCCGAGTCGAAAAGTTAAGAGTTAGCTCAAACGCTTCAGGAAGTCGTTAGGAAGCCAGCGCCACCAACCGCAGCTCCCGCAGGGCTCCCAAGGCCGAGAAACACCGACCTGCGCCAAAATTACCATCAGAGTACTCTAACAACTCACTCCGTCGTCAGAAAGCCCACGCCACCAACCGCAGCTCCCGCGGGGCTCCCAGGGTCGAAATCCGCCGTCCTGCACCAAAATAACCATCACGGTACTCTAAGAGCTCACCCCGCAGCCAGGAAGTCAGCTCCACCGACCAAAACTCACATTCGACCTCCAACGCTGAAATTTGTCGACTTTTCTCGAAAAGGCCTTGTTGGGAATCAAAATCTTCAGGGCAACGTCACCGACCTCGTGCCGTCAACCACCACCGCCAGGCCTCCAGGTCCAGCTTCAGCCACCCCCAACACCAACCGCCGCACTTAGGCCCGGTTCATCGAGCTGTTCGGACCCGAGACGCCTCCGAAAACATCAACCTGACCGCACTCGGTATTTTCGCCCCCATCCACACCGCCGACCGCCGCCCCCAAACCTTCAGCTTCTTCGGAGTCACTCGCCACTCCCTTGGCCTTCTCGAGGAAGCCCATTCCACGTACCCCTGATATCAAGACCGAGCAGCAGTGCCGTCTAGAGGAGCAATACGAGGAGCTCTTCGGGCCGGTCACCCCATCACCACCCGCTACACCAATCACGACGCCGACGAAGGACGCTCGAACGCCGACAACTTCCTGGTCGTTGTCGCCAATAACCACCCCCTGCCATCCACACACCCCAACCCTTCTCCCACTCAATCCACTACCCCCAACGTCTTCACGCTTTACGCGAAAACGTTTGGAGTTCTAGACTGTTATTTCCCCTCTGCCAATTACTTCGTAGTTTATTTATTATCAATACCTATCATAGTTATGTATATTGATATACTATATCTTTTTCATTTCAATATCTTTCAAATACCATTTTCGTGTTTAATTGAATTCTTTGTGTCAATAAATGTATTAAACCATACTTGCTTGTCTCATTTGAACAAACCTTACTACACGTTTTCAGAGAGGTTTTATTTAGGTTCACCAGCTCTTCAAGCAGGCCGCATATTGTCCTCTACGACTGAGCAAAACCAGGGTGAGGTGTTTACGGGTGAGACGAGAGAGAATTTGCACTACTTCTCTCAACTCTCACGGCGGTAGGGACTTCTGGACCTCTTCCGATGCTCCTCCCCGTAACAATGCGTAGCATCGTGCGGGTAACGTCGTTCTATACTCCCCACTGGGAGAATGCCCAAAGCTATGAAATTAGCTACACTATGACACGACAAGCGTTGCAAGTTATTGAAGTTGCCAATTATTGAACTGCGAATAACTTTAGTTTGCTGTTATTATGAGACAGTAATAAGATGATGAATAATAACTAAACATGGATTAAAGTGATAAAGTTTTACGTATTTTGAATACTAGAGGAGCTTTGATAGTCGGAGAATAACTTTTATTCAAAAACAGTGGTAAGCCTTTACCTGTAATGAATACGACATCTATAACTGAAGTTAAAAAGAATGAAGTTAAAAGATATTTTAATAAAAATATGCATGAAATAAATGAGTGGATTTGTGGAAATGTACGTAAAGAAAAGTGCCTTTTTCGATCTTTTATCAATCAAGAATGGCTCGAAAAAGGTGTCGTTGATTTAAAACATTTACGAGAAAAGGCAAAAAACATAACTATAGTGCAGAGCATATTAAAAACTATATGAAATTCAATATTTTAGGAAAAACCGACATACGAAATCAGTTTGATTGGGTATTTAGAGCTTCGATTGTAATGTATACTGAAACCGTATCTTGTGTCTTTTTTTAATTTAATTTTTGATTGCTTCTCCAGTTGCTTAGTCCTGGAGCCGCCATTGTCATTGATGGAAAAGATTTTTAATATTGATGGATGCTACAAGTTCACAAGAAACTCGTGAGAAAGTACCGACAATCCAGAGTGTCTATTACCCTGCTTCAGTTATGGTTTGATGGGCCATGAACTGTGACTGTACCACTAAGCTTCATTATTGCGAGAAAAGGGTAAAAACCTTGGTCAAAGTCTACCATGAAACCGTGTTAGAGTCGATAATTATATAACTGAACAACTCCCTCCTTGCTAGTCACCACTGGAGCTTCCAGCAAGATTTAGCGGCAGCTTATAAGGCGAAGACTAGCAGCAGTGGTTTGGAAGCAATGTATCGGACTTCAATGTATCGGCCGTCTGAGCAGTCCTGACCTGAATGCCCTGCCTTAACAATTGTGGTCCGAGTTTAAGGGCATAGCCTGCAAGATGAGAAACCCCATCTTTTTGTAGAAACACGTCATAATTCTGTTGGCGAGTGGCCGCAGAAGTTTCCGAGCTGTGTAATAGCCAGAGGTAATAATTTTAAAAACAGATTGGTGTTTCGCATTTAACATACATCTGTATTATGTACTAAAAGAAAATTTAAATATCTTTAAGCACCTTGTGGAATTTCATTGAAAACTTTGTGACAAATTTACGGTCAGGTCCATAGGTATTTTATAATAAATTCAAATAAAATTATATTTAATTATTGAATGTGACAATCTAAACAAATCCCTACAACTCATATTTTTAATTACATTATCACTAATTAAAGATTTTAAAAAAATTAACCTCAAAACCAGAATGAATCGAATGATAAACCGGTTACTGAACCGATTCAAATTTCTAAATATTGAACAAAAAACTGTTAACCAAAACTGAACCGTATTTTACGCTGGTTCGAACTCTTCGTTTGTGATCAACTGCAAAAAAATGGTATGAAGTTCACACATTTCAGGGTTTTGTAGGTATTTAATAAGTGTAAGTAGTCTACAGAATGCTGGATGGCTTAGACATTTTTTTTTTCTATAGTAACTTCAAAATCAACAGATTCTTGATAATCATTTTTATTCGATATTTGAGTACTAATAGCTTCCATTTAATTTGTTTAAACTAAATATAAATAATTTGCGAATATAACGTCATAAGAAAATGTAAATTAGAATATCCTAGCGGTTTTTACTTCGTATCCAAGTCTTCATTAAATTAATAAGAAATATATTGAAAATGGCTTCTAAAGAATTAAATTCTTTTTATTTTTCGAGCACTCACAAATTACAGAAAATGATAATTATATGTTGATTTAGATTTAACTAAATAACAATTTTGGTTATAAAGTGATACAGTTACTGCGAAAACTCAATGAACGCGTAATGTGACTTCTTTCCTAAGTCACATCCTTCTTTCTTAATGGGTCATATTGGCGGAGGGATACTATTGACGTAGATCGCGTCCTCCGCAAAATATAGTACTGTTACAGTTTATATTGTTTTAAAAGAGTTTCGTTTTCAGTTGATAACAATTTTTATTATATTTTAATTATCAAAAGAAAAAAAAAATACACTACCTTAGTCATAAATAATTGAGTTGGTATGAATGTTTGAATTTGTAAATACGAAGCTCAGATAACTCCAGTTTTATATTTAATATTATAGTGTTATTTCAAGCATAAATTATTTCAACGGCTACAGTGAGTTGTATCAACTATCTGCTTCACTGGTAAATTATTTAATATTCACCATATTAATAATAACTTCAGTTTTATATATAAATGCATGTTGGGATTCGCGTTAGTTAAGTGACGTCACCTTGCTAATCATCTATACCTGCACATTTATGCAAGTCTCAACCCAGTATTCCCAACTATATCAAAAATTAAAATAAATATAATTGAAAAACAAACAACATTATTCTCCAGTATTTAAAAATTTAGAAAACATGGAAGAGACATTAAAAAAATTAAACTCAAATATGAGCATTATATTAAATGAACTCAAGGCTACAAAAGAGGAAATCACTGATATGAAAGTATTAATTTTTGATGTGAATACTAAGATTACCTCTTTAACCGATAAAATGGATGTACATGCAAATAAAATGGGAAATCTCGATGCTGCTGTCCAAAATTTAGAAAATTCATACTTTTATATAGAGAAACAACTAAAAAAGTAAAATCTGGTATTTTACAATATTCCAGAATCTGAAATAGAATCAGTAGAGACCCTAGAAAATAAATTTTTGAATATCATTAATAATAAAATGCACTCAACGTTGACAGTATTGACATAGATTATACGAAAAGACTTGGGCGTCCTCGTGACACGCCAAGACCTGTCTTAGTAGAATTTTTAAGCTACAAGAAAAAAATTTTAGTCCTAAAACATACTAAAAATCTGAAAGGTACAGATATATGGATTAAAAATGATCTTAGTAAATCTGAATTAGAAGAATTGTCCATAAATAAGAAAAATCTATACATTCTAAAAGAAAAGGGATATAATGCAATGATAAGAAATAACAAAATTTTTATTGATGGGAAATCTACAAATTCAACTCAAATCGCAGCAATAATTCAAGAAGAAAGCCCAGAATTCACAGTTGAGAGTCAAGATGAATTCCTAGAAACAGAAGAACAAAGCGGCGACGAAGAAAAGATGCCAAATAATGAAAAAATAAACAAGAAAGAACCCATAAAATACATATCAATTAACAAACCGGTCAACACAAGGCCACAAAGACAATCCACAAGAATTAACAACATTAAAAAACAATCTAAAAGACAGACTGGGACCGTACCTCGAAAAGATGGAAGCCTGAAACAAGTCGTCCAATATAAATTTGGTATTGGATCACCGTCAGCACCACCTCAATCGCCGGTAGCATCAACATCAACAACGGCATAGCATATTGTTTTTTGGAATATGTCTGGGTTCAGTAACATTCACAGTTTAGATAGTGATATTAAGGAAATAATCGCGAATTCACATATTTCATGCTTCTGTGAGACTTGGCTTACTCACTTTGTCCCATCACATATCCCTTCCTTCATGGATCACTTTCATAACTATCACCAACCAGCAGTCAAAGAAAAAAGCCGTGAACGGTCAAGTGGAGGTTTATCTACTTTTTTACGAACTAACGCGACTCTCTTAGAAAAAAACCACATGTGGATGTTCTTAAAAACTAAATTAGATAACGCATCATTTATAGTAGGAAATGTGTATTTAAAACCAAGTATTCATGATGAAACCTGTTGTACAATGCTTGAAGAATACCTAAATGAATTAATAGAGATCTACCCTCATGAGCCTACTTTAATTTTTGGGGATTTCAATGCACGAATTGGTCAAACAAACAATATCGACAGTCTTTTTACAAATTCGTCTAATCTACAGGATAATAGAAATGTCGTAGATCCTGTAGTTAATAAGAGAGGAAGATTATTAAATGATGCCCTACAGTCTCTAGGGTTTCTAATTTTGAATGGAAGAACTGAAGGTGATATACCTGGCTAATATACATTTATGAACAACAATGGCAGAAGCACTATTGATTTAGTTTGGATAAACATCCCCGCTATTAACTTTATAGAAAAATTCCAAGTCTACATTCAACGACATTCGAACACTCTCTCTGTTTGCTGTCTCTAAAGACATCTGTTTTTAATCCTGACATTGAACCCATGTTACTCAGGGGAACAATTCCACAATGGAAAACTAAGTGGGACAGTGCAAAATCAGAACTTTTTTGCTCAGACTTGGAAAATAGTTCATTAATCTATTTCCATGCTCAAGATGTAAATGATCTTAACACGAATATTTTAAATGCTATATTGTCAGCGGCCGAAGCATCAGGCATTCGTTACAAGTATAAAACGATAAAACACAACAACAGGCAAGAATATAAACCTTGGTACAAATTTGAATGCAAAACAGCGAAAAAAACCTTACGCAAACAACAAAAAATCTGCGAAAGAAGTAAGAACATGTAAAAAGATACATGCAATTAAAAAAAGATTATAGATATTTAATCAATCGAAATACAACCATATTTACAAATGAAGTAAAGCAAAGGTTAAGTAATGTGAAGAACAGTCAAGAATTTTCGAGAACAACGAAAATGTTACAGCCGAAAAGAAAACTCGCTATTAATATTAGTGTAGAAACATGGAAAAATACCTTGGAAGACTTTTATCCAAAAAGAAATTTTAACTATATATCTTTCGTAGATGCTCTACACCCTTTTCTAGACGAGGATATCACTTTAGGAGAATTACATCAAAGTATATTGGCGTCTAAAAATAACAAATCTCCAGGAAATGACATAATTAGTAATTAATTTCTCAAGAACCTAACTCCTAAATGGGAACACAATGTACTTAATATATTTAATGAAATCTTTAAACAAGAGGTAATGCCTGATTCATGGATCTGTTATAGTGTCATTTCTTCATAAAAAAGGAAATCCGGCTGACACGCAAAATTACCGAGCAATAGCCTTATTAAACCACATTGCTAAACTTTTTACATACATGATAAACAACCGTCTAACTGTCTGGGCTGAAGAAAATCAGATAATTGCAGAAAGTCAAACAGGATTTCAGCAGAGGCGTAGCACATTAGATAATATATTCTCATTATCTTCTATCATACATATTCATCTAAGATTAAAGAAAACATGCATTTATGCCATTTTCGTAGACTTCCGAAAGGCCTTCGACTCGATCAATCATAACTTATTATGGATTACATTGTATACAAAGGGTGTTAGCGGAAAAATTATTCGATTAATAAGAAATATGTACGAAAAAGCGAAGGCGAAAGTCAAAAAAAACAATAAAAAATCTGAGGAAATTGACATCACACAAGGTATTACATGGAGAAATATTAAGTCCATTTTTATTTTGCTTGTACCTAGATGATATAGAAGAATATTTTAGAAAGCAGGGAGCAGTAGGATTAAATATTGATGGTAAACAAGATCTTCTCCTGCTTCTTTATGCCGATGACATTGTAATCCTCGAATTCTCCTATTGATGTTCAGCGTAAACTATCAATACTTGAAAAATATGCTAAAAAAAAAATGTTAGTAGTCAACATAGAAAAAATTTAAATTTTGCCCATACGCTGAGGAAGACTGAGAAAAACTCAACCCTTTATGTTTGAAGATAAAAATATAGAAATGGTAAACAAGTTCTGTTATTTAGGCATTGTTTTCTCATCCTCTGGGAAATTTCTTGAATCAACAAAACATCAGATCAATAAGGCTAAAATGGCTCTCAGTACAGTTCGAACTTATCTCACCAAATCAAAATCACAAGACTGGGACAGCAAAATGAAATTATTCGATTCCATAGTCCAGTCTACTTTACTTTACTGCGCTCCAATTTGGGGTCTACAATATACTGAAAAAATAGAAGTAGTTCAAATAAAATATTTGAAGCAATTACTGCGTTGCCCAATATCCACACCGAACCATATGCTTAGATTAGAGACCGGCCGACAGAAACTATCTGTCAGTATTTGGGAACAAGCGTTAAAGTAGTTAACTATGTTAGAAGATACGTCAGATTGCTGATTTCCAAAAATCTTATATCGCAGACTATCAGTATTGGATCAGTCAGAAAACAATAAAATAGAATACAACTGGGTGACTCAAATGAAACAATTTCTGATTCGAAATAATCTGATCTCTATCTGGCAAAATCTGAGCAAATTAAAACAGCATGTACCGGGTATTGTGGAAACTTTCATGAAGAAAGAAATATCTACTGACCAACATCACTTAGCAGCCACCAGGTACAATAACCATTACAAACTACTTAAAGAAAATAATGTAGATTGTGAACATTATCTACATTTCAAGGCAAGTATTAATAAACTGAGGGTTGTTAGTCAAATAAGATTATCATCTAAAACCGGTCTTCAAATATAACACAAGTTAGATGCAGAGAACAAGTTAGATGCAGCCAGCGTGGTGGCCGAGCGCATTTAGTCGTGCGGTTTGTACTGGTGGAAACCCAGTACGATTGTCCGGTCTGTGGTTCGAGCCTACTTCGTTGGTGATATTATTCGGGCGAGAATAATATGTTTACATTACTCTCATTTTCACAATCATTCACCCTTCATCCAGGTGTAGGAGCTCGCCCCCTGGCATCGGCGATTAGCCTCGTTGCAGAAATAAAGGCCGATGTAAAATAAATAATATAATAATAATAATAGAGAACAACTGCACTATATGTTGTCTTCAGGAAAAGGAAGATTTATGTCATTTTTTCTTTCGATGTCCCATTTACAACTCCACACGACAAACCTTCCTTTCTAATTACCTAAAGAATACAACTACAGACTCATACCTCGAATTATTCAAAATCGACGAACCTGAAAAACCGAATAAAATTTATTTGTACGTAATTAATGCACTTAAAATTAGAGATTTTCTAACATGTGAATAGTTGCTGAACCATACATATCCCATACTTGATATTTTATTTATTTGTTTTAATTATTTATTTTATTTATATATGTTTTAAATTTTTATTTTGTTTATTTATACAATTTATTACAATTACATGTATTTTTTTTTTAAATTGTCTATTCTATAATATTGTATATCTTTTGCATTATTTATAAGTAGGTTAGATCTTAGGTTAGCAAAATGAAATGTAAGGTTACAAAACTAAGATCACATATATTGATTTAATGTTTATTTAAATTATTGCTTATAAAGTTTTATTTCATACTGTTTATATTGTTTATATTCTATTATTTATATTTTTATCATTTATTATTATTTTATTTTCGTGAATATATTGTGTATGTTTATTGATTATGTAAACTTCTGCATGGTATTGTAATTTATGTAATACTGAATTGTTACGGTACAAACATATAATACCAGCCTTTTGTCAGAAGTGTACCATACTTAAAGACAAATATATCATATTATTATTATTATTATTATTAGTCATTAATACAAAACATCCATAACATTATTAGCCACAATTTAGCCATGAATTAAAAAAATAATTAATTTTTAAAAGCACGAAAACTGCAATATTTTCCAAAACTGGAATGTGATTAAAAATTCCTCTCGTACGTTTCCAGCTCAGATTAATGTAAGACAAAACCCTAAAAATGGCTCCTGTGTGAATGCTCTTCAGTAAATATAAAATATTTAAGAATATTAGTAGATGGAGCTGTAGTAGATTTTTGTAATCGCAGAAATTGATTCTTTATATATATATAAAAAAAAAACAACTCCAGTATACGTTTCCGAATCCATATTTTCTATATAAGAAATATATCATTTAAAATAAATCAGTATATTATTTGAAGATCAAAGCAAAAATAAAAATACATTAATTTAAAATAAAACGACGTTTTTAACGATCGTTTTTAAGAAACACTGTTCACGATTCAATTACGTTTTATTACAGATGAGTTATTTTTCGTTATTACTAACCGATAAAACGCAATCGTTCTCAATCATTTCCTTGTGTAACAGCATTTTAGGAGGAATATCTGAATTGCGTCTTATATTCTTTTTCCTCTGAATGCTTTTATAAAGGTTTTCTGAAATTTGATATAAAGGAGACAACTAGAACTTACTCCACAATAGAGTATACAACTTTAGCCAAGCTACTTGCACTGTCCAACAAGTTCAAAATTAAAAAATTGATGTCAATATATGAGGTTCTTTAGCTTGTTTTAATAGTTTACGTAACCTAAATTTCTTTTATGTATACTTGATGAAAAACAAAGTCTACTGTGTTTAACTGTAACTATGTACATAGAATCTGCGTTATTGAACTTTCAGTTATGTTATAGACAAAAAAGTGTGTCAACTTGGGATCTTTCGAGAAAAGATATATTATATATTCAGTGTTCCCCCGGCAAATACTTGTTTTGTATTTTAACACGTATATTTTAATCTACGTTTTCCAAAATGAAGATACAAATTATAGAATACATAGTAAGATATACCTTAGGTATATGTATTTAAAGGTAGTAATTTTAATTTGTATGTGCATTTGCTTGGCAATATAATACTTTATTATTATTATTATTATATTATACTAGCTGGAGTACCCGTACTTCGTACCAGTGGCGTATTCAGGGGGTGCACTGGGGGCAAGTGCCTCCCTTAAAGGCCAGTGAAATGAAAATTTAAAAAAATTAGAATAATTGTATTGTAAAATTACGACGTTGTACAACATAGACAATGTTTTATTAATTTATCATTTTTATATTTACATCAATATCATACAGCAGGTGTATCAATCTCATTTTGGTCATTTTTCATGCAAATGAATAATATGTAGCGACGAAATTACAAATATCCTGAAGGACTACATGTTTTTTTTTTTTTTTCCTTAAAAACCAAGCACATAAAATAAATTATCTTCTTATAAGGAGGCATAGTGAAGTAAAAATTAAAACTAATATTTTTTCGCACTACACCTGTATACGCATGTAGGCGGCCAGTAAAAAAGACGCAAAGGGATAAATGTGAAAAAAATGCAATTATTTTAATGCATTTTCTTCCTTCCACAAACTATGGTAATAATATGTACTTATTACTTATGATTTTTCATAGTTACCATTTAGAATATTGTGACAATTTAGATAGTTTTTTTAGATAATTTTGTCATAAAAACCAGTCAGTTTCTCACTGTTGTTTTCATTTCGTCGTCTACCACCCAGAAATTTCTTGAGATGGGAGAATAAATGATGATCACGTGGCGCAAGATCCGGACTATAATATGCGGAAAAGTGTCCCAGTGAAATTCGGCAAGTCAAGTGTATAAGTATATTATATGTAATGAATGTATATGTGGGCCGCCTCGATAGGAGTCCATCGACTTCAAAAAACATCCATGCCAAAAATATTGAGAAATACTTATCCATATCATCAAATTGTATTTCGTTTACTTTATTCGCGTACCAACTACGTATATATGATTATAATGTGGTTCTTTTTTACTAATTAACAAAAATCAGCTTGATACAAAGGCCATGGCAAAATTTTCAACCAGGGACCCACCCTTGCTTGAAAAAATATGTTGCGGGCCACATGCCAGGTACCAGTTAAAATTAAGGGTTAAATTTATCACTTAAAGTAGCAGTGTTGCAAAATTAATTAAAAGAGATTTCGAAAATATTCTAGTAAAGAGTTGGAAAAGTAGTGATAGACATGTAACTGTCAGTGAAAATTTATATAATATTTGGTTGTAAATGGATTCACCTCAAAATCTGTCAACAGGGGTCCCGCAAGGTAGTAATTTCGGTCCTTTGTTATTTGATTTTTTATTTTTGATACGTTTATTGTTCTGATGATCCGCGGACGTGTTAATCTTTCAGTCTATCAGTTTACCTTTTATCGAGTTAATTAGTTGCTGTAACTGATTTTTGAGAACAGTACCGTAAGTCGTATTTAGCTACTTAGAAATTAATATAGAAAATTACGACGCTTACATGTTTTTCCAACATTATTAGATACTTTATATGCGGAAATTAAAACTGGATTTTCTGAAGCGCTTTTAAACGTTTTCTATTCTAAATTAAATCTGTTCGTGTGTAGACAATGCACTTATTAAAGTAAATGACTTAATTCACTTAAGGTAGTCATAATTTTTTTTTTTTATTTATTTATTTAAATGGCCTTAGTTACCAGGACTATTAGCCAGTAGTTACAATTATATTACAAACAACTTAACATAATACATATTACATAATAGGTAACATAACAAATATATAACAACATATATGGTATAATAATGTATAACATTCAAATTTGGGGTTTTTTAGGTTACAAGTTTACATTAGCTGATTTTATGAAATCATGAATAATTTGATATATTTTTATGGACTTGCTTACTAGAAGCGTTAAGATGTTGGTAGGGAATTGGACTTCTATGCTTCTTAGGTCCTTTAAAATGTTATTCTTCTGATTCTCGTATATTGAGCACGCAAAGAGTATATGATTGGTGTCTCCTATGGAGGCGTTGTCACAGCTGCAATATGACTCAGGTTTGTTCAGATGATATGGTGAAAGATTATGGTTGAATTTAAGACAGCATATAGTGCGTATAAAATGTCTGCTTGTGTTGGAATAGAACCAACGTTTGAGAGGTAAGTTGGGATGTATCTTCCCGTAATATGAGCATTTTTCTGATAAAGAGTTGACGTAGTCCTGGTTCCAGGTTCTTAGGAGAGACGTTTTGATGACATGATTTGTTTATATGTTATGTGAAGGGGCATTTAAGAAAAGCCCATTGTGTACGGCGTCTTTGGCCAAGTGGTTGACTCTATTGTTATGTTCGTAGGAGGAATGGCCCTTTATCCAGCAGACATATACGTTTATACCCTGTTGTTTTAAGCTATCGATATGTTTTAAAATAGTGTACATTAGTGTAGTATTGGTTTTGTCAAATTTTGGGTATGAAAGTTTTTGGATTACACTTTTTCTATCTGAGAAGATTACGAAGTTTTTATAAGATAGTGATTTTATATGGTTTACACTCAGCTTGATGGCTAACATCTCTGCGGTGAAAATAAACATATTCTGTGGAAGTCTTTATTGTCGGTAGACGTTGAGTTGTGGATCCAAAAAGGCGCATCCCACGCCGTCAATAGATTTCGATGCATCTGTGTAAATATGATGGGCATTAGGCCAATTTTTCGTAGCTTTATCCAGTGTTGTTCCAATGTTTTCGCCATGGTCATCCTTTTCGTTCAGGTCAGGGAAGAAGTGGTCATTGGGAAGCGAGAGTTTGAACGAATACTGGAAACATGGTAAGTTGTTAGAAGAAGTTCGATCCTGATTTACCTCAGATATTTGTAGAAAACTTTGTACTAATGTAGGGATCTTCTTATTTTTCCAGTAAGATGAAGTGAGGACTTCAGTAGAGGTCTGCGCAATTGAAATGGTATTATTGAGCTGAAATCTACTAGACAGGAACTTAGTAGCCAATAGTCTGCGCCTAAGATAGAGTGGCATTATGTTTGTCTCTGCTAGCAAGGCGTTGGAGGGTGTTGAATGCATGGCGCCGATGCAGCATTTTATGGCTTTGTTTTGTAGACTATCTAATCTCTGCAATGAGTGTTGAGTTGCATTCCCAAAAAATATAGAACCATAGTCCAGTATGGACAGTATAAGATTTTTGTAGAGCATTAGTGTTGTACTGCGACCTGCTCCCCAGCTGGCATGTGTGATGGCTCTCATAATATTTAGGCGAGGTTCACATTTTTTTATTATATGTGTGATGTGAGTCTTCCATGTAAGTTTATAGTCAAGATGGAGGCCTGGAAATTTGACTACTTTGCAAATTTTGTAGTACTTATTGTCGAGTAGCAGTGAGTCAGGAAGGTTATTTATTATGTGTCGCGTGAAAACTGATAGTACAGTTTTATCTGTTGACAGTGTAAATCCGTTTTCTAGATTCCATAGATTTAGATGTTGTACTGCGGTATTGAGTTCTAGCGTTGTATCGGTGAAGTTTTTCCCGGTACAGTAGATAAATATGTCGTCAGCAAACTGCAATAACTTCATATTAGGGCTGAATAGATATTGTAGATCTTGTGCATAGATGGTAAATAGGATGGGGCTGAGTACACTTCCCTGTGGAAGCCCTATATTTGTGGTTCTGGGGCCTAGTAATTTGCCTTTAAATCTGATAAAGATAGTCCTGTTGCTTATTAAGTGTATTATGGAATTGATGATTTGAGAAGGCAGACCAATTGATAGTAATTTTCTTTCCAGGACAGTTATTTCAACATGGTCAAAGGCGCCTTTAAGGTCAAAGAACAAAGAAGTCAAGTAGAGGTTATGTGAATGGCTTATATCGATAAGTTGCTAGGTTATTATACGTGTTATGGCCCTTGCGGACTCCATGTTGGTAATGTGGTAAATTATTATATTCTATCCACCATTCTAAGCGTATTTTGGTCTTTCGAAGGTTTTACTAACGCAAGATGCCAACGAAATTGGCCTGTAGGAGTCTGGAAGATTTGGGTCTTTTTTATCTTTTAGAATGGGGATGACAACATATGTATTCCATTCCGGTATTGGCTCCCCTCGTAACCTTGCATGATTAAGTACATCTAGGAAAAGATATCTTGCTTTAGAACCTAAATTATGAAGCATGCTATATTGTATGTCATCCAACCCAGGTGCTGTATTGTTGGCTGTCTTTAAGGCGTGTTGTAATTCCAAAGGTGAGAATGGTTCTGTTAACGAAATTTCTGAGTTATTAATATTATATTGTCCTTGGTCCACAGCATGTTGGCGGAGTCAGTTTGTTGAAAGATTCTTGAATCCAGTCTTCATTATAGGTCGGAGTTTTAGCTGTTTTGTTGTAAGAATTGTTCACAATCTTAATTTTTTTCCATACGTCAGAGATGTTTGTGTGTTTCTTGATTGAAGAGCAAAATTCATTCCATGCGTCCCTTTTTTTGGTTTTTGAAAGTTTACGTACTTGTGCAATGTTTCTTTTATAGTTGATAAAGTTATCATATGTGGTGTCGATTTTGTATTTGGAAAAAGCCTCTTGCGAGAGGCTGATTTGATTTTTGCAGTCTAGGTCAAACCAGGGTTTATGTTTAAACCTATTAATTAGTCTGGTCCGCATTTTAGGAATGGTGACTTCTGAGGCTTGAAACTATCGATTGGAATATTGGCGGCTAGCTCGTTCGTAATCGCTGAAAATGATGCCCAATTTGCTTTTTTGGTGTCCCATTTTCTTGTTGGAAAAATGTTAATTTTTCAACTTAGAAATTCTTGGTATGCCAGTAAAATGACGAAGTGGTTGGACCCTAGGGTATTGGCATGAGTTTGCCACTCAAATTTAGGTGTAATTGCTGGCGAACAAAGTGATAGATCTATTGCAGATATGAGATTGCTCTTTGGGTTAGATAGGGTAGTTGGTGACCCATCATTTAAAATAATTAAATTGCTATCGTTAACTGCATCTATCAAGCTACCTCCTTCTCTGTTAATGATGTTTGAGCCCCATCCTACATGATGTGCATTAAAGTCACCACCCAATAAAATTGGCTGATCAAGTTGAGAGAAAATTAGGTTCCAGTCTGTAGTAGTTGTTTTGTACGACGGGCTACAATAAATAGAGCCAATGATGAGGTCTTTGTTGTCGATATTAATTTTAATTGCGCATATTTGTATTTTTTCGCTGTTAGGATGATGGTTATTTAAAGTCGAAAAAGGAATGTTATTCTTAAGTAGAATACAGCTTCCACCGTAACCATCTTCACGATCCTGTCGGATAATGTTGTACCCAGATATTTTAAATTGTTCATATGGTAAGAGCCATGATTCTGATATTAATGCGCATGCAATTTTTTGAAGTGATAAAAATGTTTCAATTAGAACCTTCTTGGATTTAATGGAACAGGCGTTTCATTGCATTATATTAAAATAACTAGCCATTTTATATATCTAGAGAATTAGATAGGGTATTTCTAATTTCGACCATATTGGGTGAACTCCCCTGAGCAGATTGCATCAAAAAGTTGGAAACAATAGAGCATAATTTGTTTAAAAGTACGGCTGAACTAGGATTTGAACCAGTAGGATTTTTATTCGTCTGGTTTGCCATGAGGTGAGGTTGAGGGGGGTAAGGGTTATGTGTGATAACCCCATTGTGAGAAATGTTTTTAGCTGTGTTGGCATCCGAGACAGAATAACTGTTATGTCTAGAACTAGAGTCTCTATTCAAATTGGAAGTTTGTGGCCGTGAGAAATTGGCTTGTTGACGTGTTCGTAGTTTCGAATTGAGGTTGTTGAAAAAGGATTGAAGGTTTGTATCTGTAGTATCGTTTTCTTCTGTTATTTGAAGTTCTATTTGAAGTTGAGAGATAAGAAAAATCTCTATTATTTATTGTCGTTGCTTCAGTAGCTACATTAGCAAAAGATCTGTATTTTGACTTTGCCTCCTTAAATCCTACATTATTTGTTGCCATATATATTTTAATTTTGAACTGTTCTTGGTAGACTGGACAGTTTTTGTCAGTTGACTTATTTGCTTCTCTACAGTTTAGGCACGCAATTGAAGAAGATGTAGTAGAGCAGTCAGTAGATATATGGTTTTCGCCACAACGCCAGCAGCGGGGTGAGCTCCGGTACTGTTTTAGAACGTGACCAAATCGGTAACATTTCAAACATTACCTTATAAATATAAGGGCGAACGTAACACTTAGCTCCATAAATTGACACCGAATCTGGAAGGTATTGACCACGGAAAGTAAGAACAACAGTCTCAGTATTGATAATATTGGGAGTTTCACTAGTGGAAATGTTGCGTGTAATACGACGTATGTTTGTCACTGAAATATTTGACAAAATTACCTCAATTATTTCTTCTATAGTTAGTGATGAATCTACATTCCTGATTACACCTTTTCGGTATAGTACAGTTTCGGGAATATAGGCACGCAAGTTGTTGCTAGCTAAAACGTCAGAATTGATAAGATTTTTTTATTAGGAGCAATACTTTCAATTATTAAAAAGAAAGGTCCTTTGTCGTCTTTATTGTATCGGTTGTTTTTATTGAAGTTATATGGCGATTTATTATTTGTATCCATGGTGATGGTAGACGGATCAGAATTATTATTTGACTTGTTAGTGCCGTCACTTGTGTCGTCATTTTTATTGTTTGGCTTTTTTGTTTGCGAATTTTGGTTAACATTGATGTTTGGTCGTTTATTAGTTGTTTTATTATTAGTCTTAACTGAACTGTTATCTATTTCATTGTTCCGTACTCCTTTATTGGCAGGAGATTTTTTATTGTTGGGATTAGGTAATTGTTTCCCGCTAAAATTTTCTGTGATATTATTTGAAGCATTAATATCTGCGTTGTTGGCAATTTTTATCGCCTCAACAAAGGATTTTCTAAATTCAGATAAATTAGATGAATTTAGTGGGGGTCCTGGACCCTCACTGTCTGCATTCATCTTGAAAAATAAACAATAACTATTTAAACGCTCAAAAACTTAATTTATCTTATGAATAAACTATTATTTGAGATAAAAATTTTGACAGTTCAACTGATTTTGCAAGTCACACGCAGCTTATTAAGATAACTCTAATCACCTAATTAAGACCGATCGTGGTCACTGAACGAATGGTTGCACTGTCATAATTGTTGCATTCCTTCACTCACTGGAGCTAATTATTCTTTTGAAATCATATTACGTAGAAGTGGTTGGTATAAACGTTTTTTTTTTTTTTTTTGGTTTATTTGGTCTTGACATTTTTGCCCTTAACCAGTATTGTGTTATTTTTTGAGAGTTCATATTTTTATATTATTTTCAATTATAAATTTGTAGATTAATGTATATATTTTTATGTTGTTAAGATTTAGAATGAAGGGTATAATAATTGGAAACGTCAAGTTGTTTTGGAGAAGTTTTTGAAGTAACACTCTTCGGCTATTGTAATATTTGGGGCAGGATAGTAATAAGTGATGGGCGTCCTGGGTCGACTCGTTATCACATATGCATTTATTGGTATCAGACATGTTAATTTTATGTAAGTGTTGTTTTGAAAGGTTGTGATTAAATTTTAGTCTACAGATAGTTGTTATTAATCCTCTTTTTACATCGGGTGTAAGCCATAACGAGGTAGGTAGCTGCGGATGGATCAGACCATAGTGTCTGCCTTTATGTTGTATAGAATTTTAATATTCTGTGTTCCATTCATTTCTCAGTATTCGTTTGTATTGTGATATCTCGTCATTAGGGATAAAATAACTGTATAGAGGTGTCCCTGTGGTTATGGCTTCTTTAGCTAAGGCGTCCACTTGATTATTATGTATTATTCCAGAGTTGCCTTTGACCCATATTACTTTTACATTCATATTTTGATGCTCTAAGTTTTTTATGATGTTTAGTATTTTGTATATTATTTCCGGATTTTTATTGCTGAAATTAGGATGTTTTAATTTTTGTATAATCGATTTGGCATCACTAAAGATTATAAAATTTTGTGCATTTGTGTATGTATTTTTGATGTGATAAAGACACAGATAAATGGCCATAATTTCCGCTGAAGCGACTCAGCTGTGATTCTTCAGTTTGAACTTGTTGGTAATTTTCAATGTAGTGTCGATGAATGCACATCCAACTCCCTGTTTGTTTTTTGAAGCATCTGTGTAGCAGTAGCAAGAATGGGGCCATAAACTTGTTATTTTTAGTGTGAATGCCGTATTTTCCGTGGGTTTATTTTGTTTAGTTCGTCTTGAAAATAATTGTTAGGCAATGATAGAGAATAGTGATATAGGAAACAGGGAATAGATTGTCTTGTTTGTTCCGGTGGCAAAATGTTGATTATATCCATGAAGCTTTCTATTATTGGTGGTGTCGTTTTTCGCGACCAGTAGTTTAATGTAAGAAGATCTGTAGCTAAGTGTCCTAACGGTATTTTTGTTTGTAACAACATTCGTTTTATAGTGAATTTATATGATAAAAATTTCCTTCTCAATTTTAACGGCATGATGTTAGTTTCCGCGTGTAGTACATTTATGGGGGTAGAATGGAGGCCCCCAACGGCAATTCTCAATGCTTTGTTTTGTATTGTATCTACTAGTTTGGATACATTAGCAGTGGCACTACCATATAGAATACTTCCGTAATCAATAATTGATAGGATAAAATTTTTATATATCATCAGGATGGTCGAGGGGTCAGCACCCCAGCTAAATCGAGCGACTGAACGTAACAAATTTAGGCGTGATTCGCATCTGGTCACTATATATCTCAAATGAGCTCTCCAGGTGAGTTTACAGTCGATTTGAAAGCCTAAGAATTTCACAATCGGTACTATGTTGAACGTTTGATTATCGAGTGTAACATAATTAGGAAGAGGTGTCCGATGACGGGTATAAATTGATATTAGTGTTTTGTTTGGTACGATTGTAAATCCGTTGACTTTTGACCATTTATTGAATTTCTCCATGGCAAGGTTTAATTGGTTTCTTGTTTGGTGTATAGTTATTTGTGAGGTATACAGACATATGTCGTCTGCATATTGGATTATTTTAATCTCAGGTTGAAAGAGATTGTTCAAATCTGCTGTATAAATATTAAAGAGAATAGGTGATAGAACTGCTCCTTGCGGTAAACCTTGGTGAGATACCCTCGGTCCTATGAGCGAATCTTGATATTTAATATAAACTTGTCTGGTTTTAAAAATCGAAATAACGGTGTTAGTTATTTTTGTTGGTATCCCGATTGCCATCATTTTTTGATATAGTGTTTTAATTGATACATGGTCAAACGCACCCTTTAAATCTAGTTATAATGCTGTTAAGTATTTGTTTTCTGAATAGTTAATTTGTATATCTGTGACGAGAGTAGCTAGGTTGTCCATTGTACTGTAGCCGCGTTTAAAACCAAATTGATACAATGGTAGTAAATTGTGGTGTTCTAGCCACCATTCCAATCTTACTTTGATCAGTCGTTCGTAGGTCTTTAGTATGCACGAGAAGAGAGAAATTGGTCGATATGATGTTGCAGATGTGTGGTCTTTGTTTGGTTTTAAAATTGGTACTATGTGTTGAGTTGTCCATTCAGGTAATATTTGTTCTGAAAACCATGCATGGTTATATATATTCAATAGTAAAACTTTTGCCCTAGATGCTAAATTGTTAAGCATTGGGTAATGAATATTATCGTAGCCTGGACTTGTATTTGTAGTCTGTTTCAAACAGTGGATTAATTCGGACATTGTATATGGGTTACCTATTTCATTATTGTTTTCGGAGAGTTGTAGATATAAATTTTCTTCTGTAGAAGAAGGGGTAAGGTTGATCATAAATTCATCTAGGACTTTTTGCTCAATATAAACTGAAGTACTGCGAGTTGTTTTGTTTTTATTCAGCATTTTTATTTGACGCCATACGTCCGCTATGTTGGTGTTTTTATTAATTTTGGTGCTGATTTTTTCCCATGATTTCCTTTTCTTCTCTTTGAAAATTTGTTTGGAGCGCGCTATAGCTCTTTTACATTGGATAAAATTTTCTAGAGTTGGTTGAGTTTTGTATATGTTGAGCCAATGTTTTTTGTTCTGTTTTGCGTTATGACAATCTTCATCCCACCAAGGACTGGTTCTGAATGAATTTACTTCCTTTGGGTATCTTTTTGGAATGGTTTGGGATGCCGTTTTATATATTATATCTAAAAATATATTGTATTTCTCTCTAAGGTTCAATTTGCAAAATTCTTCGTAATCGATTTCTTCAGCCAAGTTTTTAGAGATGCTAAAATATTCGTTCCAGTTAGCTTTTTTTGTATCCCAGATTGATGATGGAAATATGGTATATTTGTAATTAATGTCATAATCGTAAATGAAATTGATTAAAAAATGGTTAGAACCAAACGTATCATTGATTACTTTCCAGGTTAGAAAAGTTGATAGCTGCGGCGAACAAAATGTAAGATCTACTGCGGATTTTTTTTTTGGTTAGGCGCTTGTAACAAGGTTGGTGTTCCATCGTTTAATAATGACAAGTGAAGATCGTTTAATACTTCAAGTAGTTGTCGGCCCTCATAATCTGAATCTTCGCAACCCCAAAGTTCGTGGTGCACGTTCAAGTCACCTGCTACAATAAAAGGGTGTTGGAAATTAGAAAGTATGTTTAACCAGTTATTTTCAGATATTTTATGATTAGGCGCGCAATATATTGAAACAATTGTAGTGTTTTTATTATCTAGCTCAATTTTTATGGCACATATTTGCAATATATTTGAATTATGATTTGAACAGTCGATTATTGTGTACTTTATACCATATTTTATAAAAATACCTGCGCCTCCCCAACCATCGTTGCGGTCGGCTCGTATTAAATCATAACCGTTGATATGAAATGTGTCTGTTGATTTTAGCCACGTTTCAGATACTATAGCGCAATGTACTTTACGCGAAAAAAGTAAAGATTCGAATTGCGGTTTGTTAGATTTGATGGATCGTGCGTTCCATTGTGCAAAATTAAACTTGCCCATTTGGTTGGTTATTAATTAATGAGGAAATATAACAATCTTTAAATTGTGAAAAGGAAAAATTTGAACCGTTGTTTTGTGAAATGAGCTGTGAAATAATAGAATAAATGTGTGTGATAAAGTTTTCAGAGACTATATCTTGTGACTTTGAGGATTTTAGGTGAGGTTGTGGTCCGTACGGATTCCTCACTATTGCTGGTTGAGCTTGAGGTTTCGTGATGGTTGGTTGTCGACCTGGATTTGGTTGATTATACTTATAGTTATGTACTTTGTGATGTATTATTATTGTTTTTAGGTTTGTTAAAGTAGTATGAAGTGTTGTCCATATTGTCAGATTGACCGGCATCTAATTCAAGCACATTGTATCTATTTGTATTCGGCAATAATGGATAGTTAATATTAGATATAACAGGTGGCTCTGATATGGCTTCAGAAAAAGTTTTGTAGCTTGTTTTAGCTTCCATATAATTAACATTATGTTTTGCCATGTACTGTTTTACTTGTTACTTGGGTACATGACTCCGTGAGATGATTTTCTCCACAGTTTTTACATCGTAATTTTGTGCGGCATTGCCGGCCAACGTGTCCAAATAAAAGACAATTAAAACATTGTGTTACCCTATATACGTAGGGTTGAACTGTACACCTAGCTCCATAGATTGAAACATTGGGAGGCAGCAGTTGTCCTTTAAAAGTTTTAACGATAGTTTGTGTTTTAAATGTTGTCGGTACTCCATTTTCAGTTATTTGTCTAGTAATACGGCGTAGGTCCTTTATAGAAATTGAAGACTTTATTACGTCTTTTATTTCGTCGCCCAGTAAGTCGGTATCGACACCCCTTATGACACCTTTGCGAGAAATAGCTGATTCCGGTATATATCCTCTGAGTTCATTTTGTTTTAATATATCAGAATCTAAAATTTTATTAGCAGTTATGTAATTATCCACCTCGACCTTAATTCTGTTACGTCCCGTTTTAAATATATTCTGGATTTCATTGTTATTCAAATGCATTTTATTAGTGAGCAGTTTCCCTATGCTCATTAAATGCATATTACTAATGTTTTTATCAGAGTTGCTTTCAATGAGTATAAAAAATTTGCATTTGTCATTTTCGGAATATCTATGCATTTTATTGTAATCATATGGTGTTAACTTTTGAGTGTTGCTTGTTTGAGCTACGCTCGGTACAGTATTATCACTGCATTCTCCGTTCAGGCCGGTTGAAGTAGATACGGCAGTCTGTCTTACCTGCATGATCGCTGGTTGTTTGTTTATATGTTCAAAATTTATTGTTTCACCTGCACGTTTTAATTTTGCCAATGGAGTTACTTCCATATCTTCAATTTGTTTATTATGAAGCACATTTAGTGCACCACCTATAACTGTTGCTGTTGTAACGATCTGCCCCGTGTCGGGGGGGTCGGGCCCCCTGCCCCCCTCCATGGTACTTATATCACACACTCACTATACACAATTTATTCAGATTTATAAGTGTAAAATGTTCATTCACAAATAAATATATCAGTATTTCACTAATGAGAGCCAATTACATAGATTAGATAACCTTATTAGCGGAAACACACGTCTTGTCTCAACCGTGGTCAGGAAAAAAACTGGTATAAACGTTACATTATCTAGTTAGTTTATGTCTCGCATATCCGCCATATTTAATCCCAGCTTATTGTCTTTTAATATCGTTGTTATAATTAAAATAGTTTAATTAAATACTGTGATTATTTCTGGAATTTGGCTCCAGGGATACTGAAGTTAAACATTAAACTGAGATAAAACTAAGATTGTAACCAAGACATTAAAATAGAACGGAGCAAAATAAGGTTGTAAATTGCAGTTGAATTAATGCGATTCTCACGCCAGAGAAATGAGATGGTGTTTGAAATTTTACCGTTATTGTTACAGTTAACGGGACACAACAACCTGTATTTTTTTCACATATAAATAATCACAGTTATTGTATTTTTATATAAGTAAATCATCATTTCTATTTAAGTGATTTTTACCAATATTTTGATTTTGATTTGACTGTATTAGATATGCGCAAAAGTTTTATTATATTTTTCCTATGCTCTGGTACGTCTATTTAAAATAAAGTCCCGCTGATTTACTTTTTTAAGTCATGGTTCAATCTAATATACCGGGTGATAACTTTTACCGTGGAACATAAGAGAATAATATTGAAATCTACATTGTTTGTGATTGCTGTTCCTTTTATTAACTTAGAAGGTCCGCAATGGTATCAATAAAAACTAAATTTTACCCACTTCTAATGATACTGAAAACTTTTGCAATCGATTTAGATATTTTCACAGTGGCGAAATTCATAATGAAAATATGTATGGGGTTTCAAATGAAAGCTATTGACACGTAGATTAACAAACAAAATTTTGCTTTTGCAAAAAAATATTTTTACGAGATATTTGCCCAAAATGTGGCAAACCGAAAAAGTATACCAAGAAGCAGTGACGGCTCTAGGACTAAGCAACTGGAGAGACGTTTAGACGAAAAGTTTAAATAAATAAGTCTACCAGTAACACAGTTTTGTTTTATTTGTGATATTGGAGCTGTGTAGGCACTAATAGTATTTGGGACAAAATAGTTGCATGTTTGAAAAGTGAGAACGCTGCGTTTTGAAATCTCTCGAATAATAAAACTGAGTGCAGTGAATAAAAACATACAATCTGTTAGGATTTAAAGATTTAAAAGACTTAAATTAAAAATGAAATAAGAATCTTAACATCTTTAAATAAAATGAAAAACGTTAAGATTTAAAGATATATAAAGAATAATTTTTCTTGGGAGGGCATTACTCATTTGCCCTTACATGAAGGCTGTTCTTGACAAGAAGATTTATGTGTATGTGATAGGACGAAAAGTATGTGCTAATTTTGGTGCATGATATTTCTAGACCGGATGTTGCCTATTCATCCGACTTGGCGCCTTTGGATTTTCATTCATATAGGTCGATGCAATACTCTGTAGTTGAACAGCATTTTCGAGATATTGTTGTGGTATGAAAATGGATCGGTAACTAATAATAAG
The DNA here is from genome assembly GCA_963971575.1 of Liopterus haemorrhoidalis. Classification (NCBI taxonomy): domain Eukaryota; kingdom Metazoa; phylum Arthropoda; class Insecta; order Coleoptera; family Dytiscidae; genus Liopterus; species Liopterus haemorrhoidalis. The sequence continues at coordinate 36,375,007 of OZ020614.1, read as the reverse complement.
TACATATTAATAACTATAGCAGTGGTTCTCAAACTATTTAATGTGAGGGTACCCCAAATTGATTATGTAAAATTTTCGGCACCCCCAACATCATGTGCATGAAATTATAAAGACATTTTATTAATCACAGGAAATCATTTTTTTTTTTAACTAAAAATGGGTATATTCTTCAAATGAGAACAAAAGGTACACAAAAATACAGGATTATTAAGAAATTTTGTTAATCTTAAGAAACCAAGATTTGAAATTAAAAATAAGTTCTTAAAATGAGAACAAAAGTTAATAACAATAAATTAATGTAATACATGATCTTGATGTAATTTAGGTACATAATTCCTTTATATTTGGGCGTATTTTGAACAAACATACTCGCATTTTATGTTCTACCGACTTCAATCTTGCCCTATTTTTAGTTTTGATGTTAACCAACGTAGAAAATCCTAGTTCACACAAGTTGAGGTAGAAAGTTGAACCAAAACTTGAAGTGTTCTGGCTCCTATGTTGTCGTGCTGTCGTATATGGTAGTATCGCTCAAAGTTGTGGCGCTAATTAACATTAAGAACGCGCTATTACCGAGTAGTGATTATAAAACGATCGGAAGTTAATACAGGCATCCACGAGTTGTACTCGTTTGCATTCATCTAGTTGCGAAAATTTTCATTATGTGTATAAAAATACATGCGATGCTAAATTTCACACAACATTCGCGGTATCTCAGGATGCCGCGGCACCCACTTTGAGAACCACTGAACCAGAGGCTTTGTCGACCTCTGAGCTGAGCACAGCATCGCAGGAAGAAAATTCTGAAATGAAGTCTGCTGGGATTGATGTCCTTATGTTTCTTAGGAAATCTTCAACAAATGAACTATGACATCTTTAGCAAAAGATATGTGTGAGATAAGTAATTAATAAATTCACCATGTAAATCTTATACAAAACAAGTTAGTGTCTTGTTTACAAATAAAAATAGCAATCTGGTACTGGATTCATGTTACAAGTAATGTGAAAAGTCCTTACAAATTATTTATAATAAATATATATATATATATATATAAATACTCACATAGGCTCCATGTGGATTCGTCTAAATAAAACATAAAACACAGTTAATACATGGATCAAAAAGAATTTGAACAGTTTCCGGAAATAATTATATATACGATCCTATCTAAAAGCATCTTATCCAATCCGATTAGCCCAAAACCAATCCACTTACGTATAATTTCTGCAGATTTCAGTGATTAATTTTTGTATCATATTTTATTAAGTTTCTAAAGTTATCTCTATTAATAATTAAAAATAATATACTATTTTATCACTATGTGAAGAAATTTAAACATTTAAACAAGAACTATTCACTTTGTCCTCAGCATATCCTAACTCTTTCGATACATACATATCTGGGAAAGGTGAATGTTTTCTTAGCTTATGCTGAGAAAGTGCTTGTTATCTCTTGTTTATAATAGGTACATAACACAGAGCATGGGCATATCCATTTTTTATCCAGGATTTCACAAAAGGTTTTATTGATTTAAACACATGTTTGTAATAAACAGAATAAATAGATTATTGTGATTTTTTTTTTATGATTTGGCTATGTTATGTATTTTTTATAAACGAGGCTTTACTCTATATCAATGGTTTTCTCTATATCGTCAACCTTCTTAGACCTGCGGAACCCTACAGTTTGAATACTATTTCTTTGGAACCCCAAGGCAAAAAGCCACAATAGGCTTCTTTTTTTAATTTTAAGCTCAAACATTTTAAAATAATAATTTAGATGTTTATTATTGAATCTAGTCTTGCTCAAAATTAATATTTTATAACTGACTATATTCCTATATTTTTTAATTGTAGTGGTATTACTATTTTACTTTTTAAATAATGCATTATCTACCTAATATAATTTTAATGAAAATTGTAGATAAAAATTGAATCGAATAATTAGCAATATGCTGTTTTGAATCTTACTTATTTATTTATTATAAACATTTATTAGCAATCATTATAAACATAAAATCCAATAATACAGTACAAAGTACATATTTAAATGGTTGGTGATATAAGAAGTAAATAATAATCACTACTCAACAAATTTTAATTTTGTCGGGTAAATTTTACTGTTTTAGAATATGACCTCCTGATGACGAAAATGGTGAATTTGTGGCACCCACAGATTTAAAGTTATTCAATTTTCAAAATTTACCAAAATCATTGTATCCAAGCAGAGAATCTTAAAAAAAACAGAATAAAACCATTTAATTAAAGTTCCGGAACCCCTGAACACGTTCCGCGGAACCCCAGGGTTGAATACCACTGTTCTATATTAATAATAACAATACACAGTGTATCAAATAGATTTTATGATCCAGGTCGAATTCCCTTGTGCCGCTGCTCTTAAACAGTAAATTTCAGTGGCGTGCGCTCTGGCTATGCGGGTCATGTGCCGCATACCCACTTAATATCGTACTACATTTATTTTTTTCATTAAAAAATTTATTGAAATAAAAAAAAATTCATTTTAATTTTAATTTAAACATTATTTTCTGTATTTTTCAAATTAGATTAGAGTAATTTATACAATTTTATATAAAAAGTGTAAGTAGTAGAGTGCTGCAAACATGCACCTGAATGCAACTGCTGTTCTTTGCCTATTACATTAAGTCATGTCTAGCGCAGTATCTGCCGCTGGTTTCTCTCAGTATCCATTCCATATTATATTATCGATCGTCAATAGTATCAGCGTTTAGCGATATATGATCCGATGTGCTTACAAGAATAGCGTTTATTAGAGTATTATTTTATTATTTGACAAGGCAGCACCTTTTTTTTTAAGATGGGTCTCAATTGACCTCGACCATAAAATCTGTTTGGTACATTATACAGAATGTAAGGGTAAAAATGACATAAGGCTAGTAATGGGTAGTATTGGTATAAGAGTAGATAATGGCGTAAGGGTAGATAATGGATAATAGCATAAGGGTAGATTATGTATGTGCCGTTCATAATTTAAAGTGTATGGGTGAAAATTAGGAAGTAAAATTTTTTCAACCTACGTTACTCAGCCTTTATTTTAATAAAAAGAAGAGATGCAGCTTTGTATATCCCGTTCTTACAAGTAAAATTTAATATCGACGTTAAAAAGATTGATTATGCTGTGATTTATGTTAGATAGAGAATTGAATATTTCGTTTAATAAAATAGGTTTTTAAGTTAAACTGTATTTTAAGGACTGCATGGCAGTCGAAATAATTATCTGATTTCTAATAAACGTAAATATTAGATATTAGTGCGAACCACGAACTTTGGGAGAGAATCTCGACGTCAGCCTCGTGAACGTGAACAAAAATGACAGTTAGATTTGTAATTAAGCGTGAGAGTACAAAATTATACATTGTACGTGACTGGACGTGAACAAAAAGAAAAACACATGACTCACGATTATTTTTTTACAAGGCAAAAAGATAAAATTTCAATATGTCGTCTTATTCCTACAAAAAGTCACTAACTAACTTAATTTTATCATATCTTTCAACGATTAATGTCACTAACCACTAGAGGCATTGGTAGTAGTTATTTTCGTATCATAAAAGTCACTAACTAAAATATAATACAGATATTAGAGGGCACACATCAAAATAATTAATTTTTTGTATTAAGACTAACGGTATTATGACAATAAAATGGCTTATTTTAAAACAAAACTTAGAGAATAATAGTTAAACACTAATTTAGAAATAAGTAGAGAAATATTAGAAAGAGAATATCAATGGGTAAACATTTTTTTTTTTTTTTTGTTAAAATTAAAAATATCCTAATAAATAGATAAAAATTCGCTGAAAATGTTGTTGAATAGATTGTGTTTAATTTTATTTTAGATTGTTAGTTTTGTATAAGAAAATACACGGTTGCGCGCCCCCTTAACTAAAAATTTTGTAACTTGCATCATTTAAAACAGGGGTCCCCAAAGTGGTCGATATCGACCCCGGGATTCGATATGACATTGCTAGGAGTCGATTCTGGTTTGGGGGTCGATTGGGGGTCGATGGAAAAAAGTTAAAAGGTTGAGGCTGGTTTTAGCCATGATAATTCCATCCTGACAAAACAAAGAAACAAATTAGATGTAGAATTCCATGGCGATTTAAGGCTGAAAATAACTAATTTTGAACCCGACATTGCTAATCTTGGAAAGAGTCACCAACGACACCCATCACATTGACAAAGACAATCAATTTTTATTATAAATAATATTATTATACTTGATAAATGTAATATAAATAAAAATCACTGTACAATAAACAATATAAGAAATCACATAAGCGTATTTTTTGCTTGTCCTATTATAATGTATATATAATGTAATTGTAAAATAGAGGGGGTCGAGAAACTCTTCTGGGGGTCGACGGTCAAAAAAGTTTGGGGAGCCGTGATTTAAACCATTCAATTTAGTACTTGATTAAGTATTTGATTTAGTAGCATGGCAATTCAAATGAATAGAAGGCACATCTATTGACTTGATCAAGTTGTTTACTCCAACCACTATTTTAGGTACATGCCGTTTACTAAACAAGTGTAAACAGATTAGTTTTCAGTCAAGTGTTCACTTGTTTCCAACAGCCATTTTTATTATAATTGAGGAGGGTCTGCACAAAATTCAATAAATATGGGAGAATGGTTTTCTCTGAATCTAAAAAACCTAATAAATCACGGTTGCCTAGTTTACTAAAAATACTATTGTATATATAAATGTAACAGGCAACATTATTTTGAGAGTAAGTCAAATTCGACATATCTACTCCCATTATTTAGATCAGCCGTTCCCAACCTTTTTTCTCTCACGTATCTCTTGATTAGACTTTTCATTTATGAGTACCCCCAATCTTCAATGCCTACACCCATCCCTTATTTTTCTTACGTTACGTATAAATGTCATTGTCTAACCTAAAATGGTATTTATAGGCTTTTTTTTACTTAACATATTACTTTTTTTCAATTTTTTATATTAGCAAAGATCAAAACAAATAAAAACAGTATTAAAATAATTTTTACCCACATTAACTTATGATGAAAGTTGAATAATTATTCGTCAAATTTTAAATAGCAATTATTCATCTTGATATGAGATGCTTCCATAGCGGGTTTTAATAATTTTAATGCGATCCTTGAGTTTTTTCATGGATCCGAGTTTTTTAAAATCAGGTTCAAATGAAGACAGATATAACCTGTAATCAGGAGCTGCATCAAGCTTATTGCGATATTTATTCTTAATGTGTGCATAAAACGAGAATGCTCTTTCGACTGTTTGTGTGCGTGAACGGTATGTAACTGAGTTCTTGATTCCCTTCTTTCACTACGGCCCAGAAAACAATGACATTTCTTTTTTTTTTAATCAGATTCGAAAGAAGAATCATGGTGGGCGGGCCTAGCGACAACTTTAACTTAAGTCTCTGTAAAACTCTGGTGTTTTTCGCCATTATATTATTTTCGCGTACCTCCAACCGGTACTCCGCGTACCCCAGGTTGGGAACCGCTGATCTAGATATTTAACAAATAACAACAATAAACAATAGGATCCCAACACCTAGATAGGCGTATATGGGGCAGAGAAGGTAAGTTCTCCGTTTCTAGACCGCCGGTCATAGGTATGAAAGCCACGTGGTCAGTGTGACGTTTCGACCGGTCCTATTATCCCTGTATAAACAGGTACTCACTTTAAGTATGAAATACTTGAGGCTGAGTCGACCTCAGAGCTGACTGCACATTTTAGGATGATAAAAATCCAAAGGAGGTGAGGGGTCTCGAACTCGGGTCCCTGTGCTCCGTAGACAACCGTCTTACCACGGAGCCACGGCAACTCTTAACAAATAAAAATCGATATATCGGGTTTTGATCAGGTTACTTGGATTTGTCAGGTTTTTATTCTATTATCTGCTTTGTTTTGTTTTTCGCATTTCCTGGTTAATATCATTCACAGAAGTACTTGATTCATCTATTTAAAAAAAAAAGATAAGCAACAATAACCAAAAGGTAATGCAAACAGTTGATACAATGCACGAAAGAAAGATAACGAATGTTACAGCAATCGACAAATGACAGTTTGGGACGAAGAAACTGTTTTAATATTTGTGGAAACAAATAGAGAAATAGATTGTGTGTGTAATACAACGTGTTTCCTCCGAGATAACATCATAGATGCATCGATAACATAAACAAACATAACAGTGTGTAGAAAACAGTATACAGAAAAACTGTTTAATTTGAAACCTTGATTTACTTACTTGATTTAACTACAAAACACGTGTAAATCCACCATAATAACAAATTCTTCAATAGATTTGTTATTAAACCACGTACCTATATGATGGAGTAGTTTTGAACTTGCTCGATTTGCACTGAACCCTTTAATACTGTTAACCAACAGACTGTACACTAGGGATGGGAAAAAAACATCGATGTATCGAAAACATCGATGTTTTTACCATCGATGGTCAGCTGGCGATAGTATCGATAAAACATCGATGTCTACTACCGATGTCGATGTTTAAACTTTTAAATTCAGAAACTACCGCTAGAGGCGCTGGAATCTTAAAAATTTAATTTTTATTAAAATTAGTACACAAAATATAAGCGCCATCTATTGTGATATAACAATACTAATAGTGTTAGTTCTTATTCTTCTTAGAAGTTAGCAGAATACGAAAAAATAAGAAGAAACTTCTAATTTTTGCAAACAATGCAAACGACCAAAGACACTTGCACACTTTTTCTATTTGAGTATTGTTGGCACTTTCCCAGTTGTTATTCCTCCAATCCCTGGATTTTTGTAAGTTGTCATTAGCTATTTTTTATATATTGAAATTGGCTTTTCCTGAACAAAATGATCAAAAGCTTCAATTAATCGGTAAAAGTAACTAGAATTGAAAATCTAGTTCCGCCTAAACCAAAGGAACAGACTTTATTTCAACTTAAAAAAGTATAAAAATAATTGTGTATGACAGTGTTATTTTTATGTTAAATAATATAAAATTAACATTAAGATTTTAGAAATGTAACAATAGTAAGGCTCCGTGAAGTTAGCAGTCCACTGAAAGCACTAACGAAAATTCGTCGGCCATCCGTTAGTGCTTCGTTAGTGCCTGTTAGTGCTTCATAAAAAATCGTAGCCACCCTAACCGTTTTCGAAAAAAAAGCAATTCAAAATGGACTGCTAACTTCACGCTTCGTTGGAAGCACTAACGAAAATTCGTCGGCCATCCGTTAGTGCCTCGTTAGTGCCTGTTAGTGCTTCATTAAAATTTGTAGCCACCCTAACCGTTTTTGAGATATTGAGCATTCAAAAAAATAAGCGTGAAGTTAGCAGTCCACTGAAAGCACTAACTAAAATTCGTCGGCCATCCGTTAGTGCCTCGTTAGTGCCTGTTAGTGCTTCATTAAAAATTGTAGCCACCCTAACAGTTTTTGAGAAATTGAGCTTTCAAAAAATCGACCGTGAAGTTAGCAGTCCACTGAAAGCACTAACGAAAATTCGTCGGCCATCCGTTAGTGCCTCGTTAGTGCCTCGTTAGTGCCTGTTAGTGCTTCATTAAAATTTGTAGCCACCCTAACCGTTTTTGAGAAATTGAGCATTAAAAAAAAATAACGTGCAGTTTGCAGGTCATGAAAAGCACTAATGAAAATTCATCGGCCAACCGTTAGTGCCTCGGTAGTGCCTGTTTGTGCTTCATTAAAATCGAAATCCACCCTTACCGTTTTTGAGAAATTGAGCATTCAAAAAAATTAACGTGTAGTTTGCAGGTCTTGAAAAGCACTAAAGAAAATTCATCGGCCAACCATTAGTGCCTCGGTAGTGCCTGTTTGTGCTTCATAAAATCGGAATCCACCCAAAGTGTTTTTGAGAAATTCAGCATTCAAAAAAATAAGCATTAAGTTAGCAGGACATAGAAAGCATTAACGAAAATCCGTCGGCCATCCGTTAGTGCCTCGTTAGTACCTGTTAGTGCTTCATTAAAATTGGAATCCACCCAACCCGTTTTTTAGAAATTGAGCATTAAAAAAATAAGCGTGGAGTTAGATGGTGATTGAAATACTATATTTATCTATAGATGAAGGTAGATTTATCTAAGATATATTAATTAATTTATTTATTTATTTATTTATTTTATATTGACCTATTTCTGCAACGAGGCTAATCGCCGATGCCAGGGGGCGAACTCCTACACCTGGATGAGGGGTGAATGATTGTGAAATGAGAGTAATGTATACATTATTCTCGCCCGAATAATATCACCAACTGAGAATCGAACTACCGATCGCACAATCCAGACTGTTTTCACCAGTCCAAACTACACGACTTAATGCGCCCGACCACTCCGTTGGCATACTCCGTTAAATCCTAAGATATTTGAGAATAATTTTTACTACAATTTTACGCCTTCACACATATTGTATTTTCAACCCTATCTAATTAATGTAGGGCGAACTTGCAAATGAACTTCGATGACAGAATAAGCACCCAGAATTATCTGATAAGTTGAAAAACGTATAAATGAAAAACAACTAATTAATTATATCACAAGTATAATTAGAAGAAGTCAATGTAATCTGTGTAAAAAAATCGTCTAAATCCGTTAATGTAAATAAGCAATTTTTAATAAGTGTTGGACTAAATATGACTGACGATTTAGGTATGAGAAATGATAAGCAAAAGATCTAGTGTAATAAGACACGATATTTAAGGAATGTTTCGATGTTAGTATTTAATATAATCAATATAATAATATACAAATAACAAATCATCAAAACACAATTTAAAATTTACTTCAACTAAGCAGAACTTTTGAACCAGCAGTATTGTTAATCCGGCAGCCCGCTCTACCACCTAACGATCAAACTGACTCATCAGATTAATTTATTTACCGTGATCTTCTTTCTGTGATTACTTCTGACCTATAAACGATAGGTTCATGGGTCAAAGGGAGGGTCAAAAGGGGGGGGGGGCACGAATATCAATGTTACCCTTATATGTTACACTTATATGCTACAGCATACGAACACAATAATTTTGGGTATAATAATTTTTAAATATATTTGTGACGAACGAACTAAATGAATATTAACATCGACTATCATCAACTGCCTTGCAAACTAAAATATATAGCACCAAAGACGCGGAGTATAATACCTTATCTATCTCAATTGTGTGCGGCTTGCTTTATATTTATTAAAAATATAAAATATAAAAAATATAAATAAACTGCAAAACTTTATTTTTATCTATTAAATCTTTTGCCATACTTACTTTCATTGACAGCAAAAACCGCTCTATTTTTCAATTCGATGGTCTACTTGCACTTTTCTCCTTCGACCGTTAGGTTTGTGTGCCGCGTCTTGAACGCGAGAAAGAAAATACATAATAAAAATAATTGGACATCTTCTTCTTCTCTATATATATAAAAGAGGAAAATTGTCTGTTTGTTTGTTTGTTTGTTCGCTATAAATTCCTAGGCCGTGTAACCGATTTAAACCAAATTTTGCACAGTTACTATTTAGAACCCTGTGGAATTGATTCTAGGTCAATTTATCGAAAATCAATTTATCGAATACAAATTTATCGAAAATTAATTTATCGAAAATCAATTTATCGAAAGCAAATTTATCGAAAATCAATTTATCGAATGCTCAATTTATCGAATGGCACGTTTATCGAAAATGCTTAGTAATATTATGTTATTTCGTAAAAACAAATTTTCTTATTACTATAAATTTTCGCTATAACTAGGGAATAGGTCATACCAGTAGCGTCATACCACACATGATTTGTTCAATTTACGGTGATTCTAAACAGGTGGCTTTATTATGTTATTGTGAGTTTGTTTTGTCATTAAACTAGAAGATGGGTAGCTCGCTTCGCTGGACTTCTTCTAACCAAACCCTTACTAACCTAACCTAACCTAAGATAGTCTTTTGTCATTAAACTAGAAGATGGGTAGCTCGCTTCGCTTGGCTTCTACTAACCAAACCCTTACTAACCTAACCTAACCTAAGATAGTGTTTTGTCATTAAACTAGAAGATGGGTAGCTCGCTTCGCTTGGCTTCTTCAAACCAAACCCTTACTAACCTAACCTAACCTAAGATAGTGCTTTGTCATTAAACTAGAAGATATGTAGCTCGCTTCGCTCGGCTTCTTCTAACCAAACCCTTACTAACCTAACCTAACCTAAGATAGTGTTTAGTCATTAAACTAGAAGATAGGTAGCTCGCTTTGCTCGGCTCCTTCTAACCAAACCCTTACTAACCTAACCTAATCTAAGATAGTGTTGTGTCATTAAACTAGAAGATGGGTAGCTCGCTTCGTTCGGCTTCTTCTAACCAAACCCTTACTAACCTAACCTAACCTACGATAGTGTTTTTATATTCAAACACTATGTCACTTTATTTACCTTTTTTTAAACCATATAAAAAATTTTATGCAATTATTTCTTAGTCTGTCTACTTTTATTGACCACTGTTTTTTTGACTTTCCGATCCCCTCGGCATTCCTCTCAAATATTTACAAAAATTTTTTTTTCAATTAATTGACGATTCGATGAATTGATCATTCGATGAATTGATTTTCGATTAATTGATTTTCGATGAGTTGATTTTCGATGAATTGATTTTCGATGAACTCGTCGGTTACTGTTTTGATGATTTGTTATTTGTATGTTATTATATTGATTATATTAAATACTAACATCGAAACTTTCCTTTAATATTGTGTTTTATTACACTAGATCTTTTGCTTATCATTTCTCATACCTAAATCGTCATATTTAGTCCAACACTTCTTAAAAATTACTTATTTACATTACACGATCTAGATGATTTTTTTACACAGATTACATATTTATTGACTTCTTCTAATTTTACTTGTGATATAATTAATTAGTTGTTTTCTTACCTTTTTCAACTTAACAGATAATTCTGGGTGCTTATTCTATCATTGAAGTTAATTTACAAGTTCGCCCTACATTAATTAGATAGGGTTGAAAATACAATGATATGTGTGAAGGCGTAAAATTGTAGTTAAAATTATTCTCAAATATCTTAGGATTTAACATATCTTAGATGCCAATGGAGTGGTCGAGCGCATTAATTCGTACAGTTTGGACTAGTGAAAACAGTCTGGATTATGCGATCGGTAGTACGATTCTCCGTTGGTGATATTATTCGGGCGAGAATAATATGTATACATTTCACAATCATTCACCTCTCATCCAGGTGTAGGAGTTCGCCCCTGGCATCGGCGATTAGCCTGGTTGCAGAAATAGGCCGATGTAAAATAAATAAATAAATAAATTAATATATCTTAGATAAATCTACAGAAAAATCTATAGAAAAATATAGTATTTCAATCACCATCTAACTTCACGCTTATTTTTTTGAAAGCTCAATTTCTAAAAAACGGGTTAGGTGGATTCCAATTTTAATGAAGCACTAACAGGTACTAACGAGGCACTAACGGATGGCCGACGAATTTTCGTTAGTGCTTTCTATGTCCTGCTAACTTAATGCTTATTTTTTTGAATGCTGAATTTCTCAAAAACACTTTGGGTGGATTCCGATTTTATGAAGCACAAACAGGCACTACCGAGGCACCAATGGTTGGCCGATGAATTTTCTTTAGTGCTTTTCATGACCTGCAAACTACACGTTAATTTTTTTGAATGCTCAATTTCTCAAAAACGGTAAGGGTGGATTTCGATTTTAATGAAGCACAAACAGGCACTACCGAGGCACTAACGGTTGGCCGATGAATTTTCATTAGTGCTTTTCATGACCTGAAAACTGCACGTTATTTTTTTTTAGTGCTCAATTTCTCAAAAACGGTTAGGGTGGCTACAAATTTTAATGAAGCACTAACAGGCACTAACGAGGCACTAACGGACGGCCGACGAATTTTCGTTAGTGCTTTCAGTGGACTGCTAACTTCACGGTCGATTTTTTGAAAGCTCAATTTCTCAAAAACGGTTAGGGTGGCTTCAAATTTTAATGAAGCACTAACAGGCACTAACGAGGCACTAACGGATGGCCGACGAATTTTCGTTAGTGCTTTCAGTGGACTGCTAACTTCACGCTTATTTTTTTGAATGCTCAATATCTCAAAAACGGTTAGGGTGGCTAAAAATTTTAATGAAGCACTAACAGGCACTAACGAGGCACTAAAGGATGGCCGACGAATTTTCGTTAGTGCTTTCAGTGGACTGCTAACTTCACGGTCGATTTTTTGAAAGCTCAATTTCTCAAAAACGGTTAGGGTGGCTTCAAATTTTAATGAAGCACTAACAGGCACTAACGAGGCACTAACGGATGGCCGATGAATTTTCGTTAGTGCTTTCAGTGGACTGCTAACTTCACGCTTATTTTTTTGAATGCTCAATATCTCAAAAACGGTTAGGGTGGCTAAAAATTTTAATGAAGCACTAACAGGCACTAACGAGGCACTAACGGATGGCCGACGAATTTTCGTTAGTGCTTTCAGTGGACTGCTAACTTCACGGTCGATTTTTTGAAAGCTCAATTTCTCAAAAACGGTTAGGGTGGCTTCAAATTTTAATGAAGCACTAACAGGCACTAACGAGGCACTAACGGATGGCCGATGAATTTTCGTTAGTGCTTTCAGTGGACTGCTAACTTCACGCTTATTTTTTTGAATGCTCAATATCTCAAAAACGGTTAGGGTGGCTACAAATTTGAATGAAGCACTAACAGGCACTAACGAGGCACTAACGGATGGCCGACGAATTTTCGTTAGTGCTTTCAGTGGACTGCTAACTTCACGGTCGATTTTTTGAAAGCTCAATTTCTCAAAAACTGTTAGGGTGGCTACAATTTTTAATGAAGCACTAACAGGCACTAACGAGGCACTAACGGATGGCCGACGAATTTTCGTTAGTGCTTTCAGTGGACTGCTAACTTCACGGTCGATTTTTTGAAAGCTCAATTTCTCAAAAACGGTTAGGGTGGCTACAAATTTTAATGAAGCACTAACAGGCACTAACGAGGCACTAACGGATGGCCGACGAATTTTCGTTAGTGCTTCCAACGAAGCGTGAAGTTAGCAGTCCATTTTGAATTGCTTTTTTTTCGAAAACAGTTAGGGTGGCTACGATTTTTTATGAAGCACTAACAGGCACTAACGAAGCACTAACGGATGGCCGACGAATTTTCGTTAGTGCTTTCAGTGGACTGCTAACTTCACGGAGCCCAATAGTAAGGTCTGTTCCTTTGGTTTAGGCGGAACTAGTTTTTCAATTCTAGTTACTTTTACCGATTGATTGAAGCTTTTGATCATTTTGTTCAGGAAAAGTCAACTTCAATGTATAAAAAAATATCTAATGACAAATTACAAAAATGAAAATTGCGGTTAGGTCCGCCTAATCGTTTGGAATAGACTGTAGGTACAAATTAGGATTATTATATTGGGTACAGTAATGTTAATGTGAAATTAATTACTATTAAAAAGGAATATTTCTATTTCAAAATCTAATAAATGCTTTTTGTGTATTATATGTTAGTTTTTTCGTATTTTTTCTTTACATTATTAAAAACCTATATAATATAAATAAATAGCTTTTTCTAATATTAATAAAACATCGATGTTTCCGATACATCGATGTTTTTCCTTCGATGTTTTTTCAACATCGATAGTAAGCGCCGATGTTAACATCGATGTTAAACATCGATGTTTTGCCTTCGATGTACAACCCTACTGTACACCGAAACCCGGCACTGGTAACGTCCACACGTATTCCAATAGTCCTGTTTATAACTGCACCTTTGCACCAAAAGATTTAGCTTTCCTTTTTTAGTGTTCCTTTAGTTTACCTTTGCTGTATGTAACATTTGAAATATAGAATGTAAAGGGTAAGATACTCTTTATGAATATGTTAGTTATGAGATATAATCATGTAAAAGAGAAAAGACATCTTCTACGGCTTGACTAAGTTAATTACGTTAAGCGATGCTTGTTTATAATTTGTTTCATGCTTGCTTTAAAGGAACGCACCGTCGGTAAAGTAAAGACTTAATCAAATTTACAAGTAATCAACTTGATAGCAACATTCACGCCAATACAGTGCACCTTATAAATATGAAAATGCGCATTTAGAGTTGATACCAGTAATGCAACAACCAACGCGCGTCAGTAAACAAAGTTAGTAAAGCAATGACGGAACGGTGTAGTTTGTGTACATTACCATTTCGGAATTAAAACTCAGATTATGGTCTAATTAATTTAAAATTATATTTTAATACCTTACGAACTTATTTCCAACATCGAGAAAACTATTTTAAAACCGAAATCTAAAAATCATAAACGTATTAAACTAGATATTTAAATGAAAACTTCCTTAAAATATTTTGAAGGAAATTAAAATAAAGCAGTATCAATGTTAAGGACTATTTTAAAATTTTTATCTTTAAGTCAGATGAAAAATTAGTAAAATTTCGAATAAAAAATTTCTATTTGTTAATAGAGCTGAAATTGTAAATTTCAAAATGTTACACGGAACTCTGTATTAAACTTATAGGTTTTTCTTCTTATTGTAGAGTCACAGAATGATAATAAAGCTTTATTTTATTTTTATATATTAATACCATATTAATATATTTTACAAATTAGGCTTTCTTCTAACATATTTTATTGAAGTAAAAACTTCTTTGGGCGCAGCATACAGAATGTTTTTGCTGGGAATGAATTAGTTTGATCCGACAGGTCCCGAAGTGAAACGATTATTCGGTTTCACCGAGTTTAGCCGAGCGAGAAGAAACAGACGCTCTTATTCGAGTAAACTCGAGGGAGCCGAGTCTAGCCGAACGAGGCAGAGTCAAATAAATCAAAAATTTCTGGCTGGTTCTGGTTTATATTCTAATACAGTGATTTTAACTGCAATTTTTTAATGTAATGCTTATAAAGTAATGCTTAATAAACTCAGCCACATTTTGTGGTCGATTTAAACTGCCAAATACTCATCTGAAAGTACATATATATATATATATATATATATATGTACTTTCTTTATATATATATATATATATATATATATATATATATATATATATATATATATATATATATATATATATATATATATATATATATATATATATATATATATATATATATATATATATGTATATATGTAGTTTTTTTTCTTTTTTCTATCTGTAGCTATTTCCTCTGGCCAGGTTTTAGGCTGAGTCTTATTAAAATCGGTTTAGTAGTTCCAAAGTTATAATGAAATTTGTGCTTTCGGGTTAAAGGAAATCCATGTGTTCCGTTCATATTCAAAGCAATTTCTTGAAATTATCAGCGACAACATAGGTTTCTTTAGTGGCAAACTTGGAACACAACTTATACACTAATCAGAATTGAAAGAATTTTTAAAATCTGTTCAATCTGTTCATCAGTTCCAAAGTTACGACAATTTTTACTGGGAAAGTAATCTTACGCCATTTTGAATCTCTCTCCCGAACTTTTATGTCTGTCACGGTTGTTCACGGTTGTAGACGAGCAAGATGCTATTCACTATCAGGGTTCGTTTTGTGATGACTATTAATAAGTCTTAGGGTCAAACCCTGAAGTTAGCTTGCGTTGAGTCGCGGAGTCCATGCTTCTCGCATGGGCAATTGATATAAGCGTGTTCGCCTATCAGTTCTAACAACAACCTTTGTCAGCTAGCGAATAATGGTAATACTAAAAACATTGTTTATAAAAAGGCTCTCAGATAAATAATCCAGTTCAATTCAATCCTGGCCTTTCACGTGTTTATAGTACTGTCTTCTCTCCTGTTACCTAATTACGATCAGGTATGTCGTAAGGTCGTGCGAAGCCAGTCAGAGCAGATAATATTATAAAAATATTGATGTGAAGTGTGAATTTACACACATTTCAGGATTTTGTAGGTATTTCATAAGTGTAAGAAGCCAAAATATTACTGGATGTATAGGAATATTTGTTCTATAACCACATCAAAATCAACAGATTTTTGATAATCATTTTTATTCGTTATTTGAGTACTAAGGACTTCTATTTAATTTTTTTAAACAAAATTTAAATAGTTTGCGGAAAATTCCAGCATTTTCTTCTGCATTTGCTAACGTTTTCATTAGATTAATAAGAAATATAGTGATAAATATGTTATTTGTTTTATAAGTATTTCCTTACTAGTATAGTGTGGTGTTTAAAATTCGATCCTCAGCTGTTAAATATATTTTATTATATTTTTAATTAAAAAAAAGACACACTATCCTAGCCATAAATACAAAAAATCTTTAATATTATTAAATATTTGGTTTCCCCATCAAACTCACTATGTTCGACAGAATGGTAAAACCCATTATGATGTACGGTGCGGAAATCTGGGGTGGACGGAGCAACTTAAAATGGAAAGATTACATCAAAAATATCTGAGATGGATTTTAGGAGTAGACAGAAACACACCAACATATATACTCTTGGAAGAAACAAAAAGGGACAAGATGAGAATAGAGAGTGGCAAGATAGCAATGAGATATGAAGAGCGGTTAAGAAACATTCAGGAAGACACAATTTTAAGAGAATGTTGGCGGGAAATGAGACAGAGAGAAAGGAATTTACAAAACAAGTCCAGGTGGGAGATAAATAGAAGAAAATGTCATGAAAGAAATGGGTATTCCACGATCTATATAGAGATTATGCGAGAAAGAGGTGAAAATGTGATCAGCGAAATAGAGAATAGAGATAGAGATGTACAGAGTCAAGTACAGCATGACAGAATAAGAAACTCTACTTACTTCCCAATGTACCATCACATTGTCACTCTTGATAAGCCAAGATATCTACTGAACTCCAAAGCAGAAAGAATAAGAATAATTGCCAGATTTAGATGCGGTAATGAAAGCACTGAAAATAAAATATGGAAATGAGGAAAAAAAATGCAGAATATGCGAAGAAAAAGAAGAAACAATCTGGCATTTGTTCTATGAATGCGAAAATGAAAAAGAGAGCAGAAGTATGGCAGAATTATTAGATGACCTGGGATCAGGAGAAGAAATAATGAGAAATATATTAAAAAGAATGAAGATTCAATGATAAAAGAAAGAAGATTGAATGTATATATGTATGGGTGTATGTGTGTGTATGTGTGTATATATATGCATGTGTATATATATATATGTATGTACATATGTATGTATGTATATGTATATGTATATGTATATGTATAAGTATTTGTTGTTAAATTTTTACATGGAGAGAAGATGAAACGTCTTTATTGGTGTATTAGAAATGTATGAAAATAGTTTTGGTTCAGGTTTATCGAATATTTGTACTGAGAAACCTATCATCAAATTTTGCCGCTGCAAAATTTTAGTCTCTCCGATAAAAACTATATGCTGTTATATAAAATGATTACGTATGGTTTCAAAATAAAATTCTTAAACTGAGCTATCTATATAGTTTGTAATCAGAATAGTAAGCAGTGCTATTAATAATATTTACCACAAGCTAATCGAAACCCATAACTGATTATTCATTCGGTACTAATTTAAAATCTGTCACCGATTAGTTTACGGAACACAGTTTTCGAGAAAGTTTTACTACTGATCATTACCAAAAGTAACAGTGATATAAACTCAAGCTCAATCACAGGCCGGGGGCGTAGCCCCCGGCTCTACAAGGTGGTATAGGCCGGCGTAGCCGGGCTGAGGCCCCTAGTAAAGTTCTATTCTATAATATTATCAGCCATAATTTTTTTTTTAAATTTATTTATTTATTTAATACAAAAAAATGACTTCAACAGTCTGTGAAAGCCACAGACCAATGACAGAAGTCATAGCATAGTAAATACAACAATGCAATTGAAAAAAATAATACAAATTAACAATACAAAATAGGACGAGATACATGCATACATACGTACACATATGCGCATGCATTCACAATCCTGTATATATATATATATATAAAATAGAACAGTGAAAAAGTTTGAACAAAAATTTAATGTATGTATCTTAAGCAACAGAAGCGAGTAAGAACACAAAATGCGAGTGGTATCCGTACAAAAATATATTTAAAAAAAGAAAGAGAGAAGTGAGCGGTATAATATTATACAATATTATAGTAAATTAAATATCTTAGTTCTAAAAGATGAAAAAGTTTCGTTAAAGAAATCAATTTCCGAGAAACGCGTATTGTATAGACCGGAAATTCTATAACACAGCGAGTTAAGTCCCAAATTTGTGTTCATATGATTCTGATGCAGGATGTTGATAACCCTTAAATTGCGGGTAGGTGCGTTAAGTGCAAAGTTCAATAATAATTCATCACAATCAAGCATATAGTGAAAAATTTTGAACAACAAAGACATATCAAAAAAGGTTCTACGATGAACCAATTTTGATATTTTTAGTGAAACCGAAAGCGAGTTGTAAGAAAAATGACCCAAGGATAACTTAAATTTGTAATTTATATATTTAAAGAATTTTCTCTGAATATTCTCAATTCTCTCGATGTATTTTAATATCAATATTCTATGATTCACCTTATCGAATGCTTTCCGGAAGTCAGTACTTATGCTATCAACCTGAACATTTTTATCAAGAGTTGTATGTAAATATTCCGAATATAAACTAAGGTTTGTCAATACAGATCTTTTATTAAAAAAACCATGTTGCTGAGGCAAAATTTTACACCGGAACTTATCAAAAAGAAAATCTTTGATAATTGATTCAAAAACTTTACCAAGTATACATAATTTAGATATAGGTCTGTAGTTCGAAACCTCATTTTTTTAACCAGATTTAAAAATGGGTGTTATATATGCTACCTTCCACATATCTGGAAAATGGCCGTCCTGTAGGGATTTGTTAAAAATCAAAGTTAAAGGTATAGTTAAGGTATCAGCCAAATTATATATGAACGCCACTGGAAGATTGTCGGGCCCCGCCCCCTTGTTTTTATCAAGTTTTAAGAGGTAACTGTAAACAGTATGTTCTTCTATTTCTTTAAGAGTAATTGAATCGGAATTATCAGTATTGTTAATGTCACAATAATTAAGATTGTAATTAAAATCAGTTGGCTCATAGACCGAGTTAAAATATTCAGAAAACATATTACTAATGGAGTGTCCGTCTGACGCCGAGTTCCCACTAAAACAAAATGTATTAGGATACGAATTAGACTTACTTTTTTGAGAAACATAAGACCAGAAAACTTTTGGGTTGGACTTAATACCTGCTTCAGTAGCTGAGATATAGTTGTTATAATCGATTTTTATAAGTTTTTTAACCTCTTTTCTACATAATGAAAACATTTTAAAATCAAGAACATTTTTGTATAATATCCATTTTCTATGATATTTATATTTTTTACGGATTAATTTCGCAGTTTCCCTTTTGAACCATGCCAGATAACATTTTGATTTATTGCGAGAAACTGGTACAAATTTAGCAACAGCTTCTTGAAGAACAGCATAAAATTTACTAAGTATAAAATTAATATCGACACCACTGTCAAAAATAGCATTCCAGTCTATGTTTGAGAGAAAATTATTAATACTGTCGTAGTTGGCTTTGTTAATATTTAGTTTTTTAAAATCATTTTTCTTCAAATAACTATCTGTATCAAATTTAAGTGAAATATTAAGTGTGACGTGACTAATATCTTCCTTCACAAGACTAAAATTACTTTTATCTACAAGTACATTCTCGGTTTTTGATAAAACCAAATCAAGAGTATGATTTTTATAATTACGAGTGCTATTGAACTGCTGAAGATTAGACAGTGATAGAAAATCAGTAAAAGCAGTGCATTTGAGTTCAGAACCACATGCTGGCTGGAGGAGGTTGGAGTCATTGTACCATGTGTAATATATATATTTAGATATATAATTATTAGAATATTTAGTTTTAGATCACAATGTAATTAATTAATATTTGGAATTATAAGTGGTGGGTATAGCCACACAAGGTTGGAAGGACAGTAATGAACTGGGTCTCTTACTTGTTAACTATTTTACTTGATTAAATAAATTAAACATAGATTTGAACCAAGCTCTCAAGTGTATTATTTAACAACCTTAAATTAAAGTTAAATTAAATATAAAACACCATGTAATACTAGGCAGGTTAAAGTCACCACATATTATGAAAATATCGTTATAATTGTTTAAAATTCTGTTGCATGCATTATCATAAAATTTGGTGTATTTTTAATTTAGCCATAAATTAAAAAAATAATTAATTTTGTCAAAAACACAAAACCTGCAATAGTTTTCAAAAACGTAATCGGCTCTAAAATTCCTCTCGTACGTTTGCTACTTAGATTAATATATATATATATTATCTATAATTTTTTCAGATTT
The DNA here is from genome assembly GCA_963971575.1 of Liopterus haemorrhoidalis. NCBI lineage: Eukaryota > Metazoa > Arthropoda > Insecta > Coleoptera > Dytiscidae > Liopterus > Liopterus haemorrhoidalis. Next base: position 36,354,622 of record OZ020614.1, on the reverse strand, counting down.
TTAGTTTAACCTTTTTGGGTAAAAGGGGGCGGGAATGTGGGGGCATTTCTAGGATCGGTCGAAACGTCAAGGTTGGCTAGATGAATTTAAATAATTTCATGTACTTCATGGTACTTACTTTGAAAGGCCCTCCACATAGTGGATTCCAAGACTCGCGAGCCGTATCAAGTCTGAAAATCTAAAGGATCCGCCGGTTGGTTGCTTAGACTCTTTTATGAGAGGAATAAGGGTGTTTGAATTAAAGTCTGCATTTTACTTAATCTACGTTTAATATTTAGTTAGAATCGAAAGGTTATTGATTACATTTGAACTTACAGTTAAATGCTGGCTATAAAATCCCATGAGAGACACTCAACACAAAACCTCACAATCACCGTATTCACCTCACAAGCCGCTAAACACCTCATAACACTCACGGTGTTTAACCCGTTACGAGGTTCGTTTATTTCATTTAAAACTGTCCCCAACACTTCCACATTACTTCTGGTTTACTCACGACAAACTACCGGGTTTCTCTACCAGAATATTTGGGAGGTTCATTCACGATGACGGTTTATTCATCATTTCCTTTGTCTCTCACAAGATTTTTCCAACTCTTTTCTTAAACTAATAATCTGATCTCAGACCCCATTTTTTTGTCGGTCCTACGCGGTCCATCTCACTGAAAATATATTGTCGCCTATCGGCACCTGTGTAAACCTTTGACCATTGCTATTTTGTTCTACACAATAACGTTCTTTCAAACTAATCATATAATATACGACCGGTAATTCCCTGCGTATCTCTTTAATGCTTAACTAGAAAAATATGTGATAGCTCAACTAATCTTTGAGAAAGTTTATCTTAAAGTACATTAGTTCTTATATTTGAATAAATTGAATACTTTTTAACTAATTGAATAATTTTACTTCAAATAATTACTTACTTACTCAATCCTGAATCCTTTCTACCTTGCGGTGTAAGGCTATAGTCGAGTTACTTATTTTCTGGTGTTGTTCTCCATACTTCTTTCCATCGTGTTCTGTCCTTTGTATATTTTCTTATCTCCTCCCACTTTACACCTCTCTTCGTTGCAGCTTCTTTTGTTTCTTGTTGCCAGGTTTTTCTCGGTCTTCCTGGTCTAACTTTCTTCACTGTTCTTGCTTCATAAACTCTTTTTACTATTTTGTCTTCACTCATTCTGTGTATATGTCCCAGCCATCTTAGCTGTCCTTCTTCTATTATAGTCTCTACTGGTTTTGTGCCTAGTTTTTCCCTAAATACTTCATTTCTTATTCTGTCCAGTTTTGTTTTACCTTCGATTTTCCTTAAAAATCTCATTTCGGAGCTTCTTATTTTAGACCTGTGCGTCTCTGTAGTGGTCCAGGATTCTGAGGCATATGTCAAAATTGGTACTGTCACTTTTTTGAAGATCTCTACCTTGATGTTAGTTGGTATTTCTTTTTTAGTTAAGAACGGTGCTTTGATGCTGTTGAACATTCTTCCTGCTGCGCCTACTCTTTCCATAATTTCTTCATCCATTTTTCCATCTTCGGCGAAAACTGTACCTAGGTATTTGAATTTTCCTACCTGTTCTATTATTTTGTCATCTATTTTTATCTTGTGTTGCATTTTTGTCCTGCTTATTACCATTGTTTTTGTTTTTTGTGTGCTAATTTTCATATTTATTTTCTTCAATTCTTTATTGTATTGGTTCAGATTGTTTTGTAGTTCGTCCTCGTTCCTTGCTATTATGACCATGTCATCCGCATAGCAAAGTTCTGCTACTTTCACATTTTCCATTTTCCAGTAGCCCACACAATATTCTTTAATATTTTGTCTCACTTCTCATTTATGGCATCGTCTAGAACCATTGAGAACAGTAGCGGACTGAGTACGCACCCTTGTCTGAGTCCGTTTTCCGTTATAAAAGATCTCGATACTTCATTTTTTGTTCTGACATAATTATTGCTGTCGGTATACAGACTTTTAATATTTGAGATGGTGCTTTCATGGATACCTCTGTTTTTAAGTGTCAACCAGACGTCTTCTCTGTTCACTCGATCGAAAGCTTTCTCCAAGTCTATGAAGCATAGGTGGATTTGGCTATTTGTTTTTAGAGCTTTCTCGCTTAATTGCCGTAACGTGAATATTGGGTCTTGCACCCCTCTCTTTGACCTAAATCCATATTGAGAGTTTTCCAAGGTTGCTTCCAGTGCGTTTCTGATTCTTCGCTCGAGTATTCTTGCGTATAATTTTCCTACTGCGCTAAGCAGGGTTATTCCTCTGTAATTTGAGCATTCTCTGCTGTCGCCTTTCTTATATATGGGTGTTATAATACCAGTTTGCCAGTCTAGAGGGGATCTACTTGTTGTTATCGCCAGATTCATAATTTTCAAAAGTTTTTCTTTTCCGTGTTCCCCTGTGTATTTAATCATTTCGCAAGTGATACAGTCGTGTCCAGGTGCCTTTCCGTTTTTGAATTTCCTCAGAGCTTCTTCTAGTTCTTCCATTGATATTTTATTTGACTCTTTACTTCCAGTATCTTCATTATTTTCTATCCTTTCTTCTGCGTTTTGTTCAGGTTGTGTTGCATTTTTACGGCCTATGCTTTCAATATGTAACAAATCCTGGAAATATTGTTTCCATCTTTCCATAATTTCTTCTTCTTTGAGTAGGATTGTTCCATTCTCATCTTTGACGTTTTTCAGTGTTGTTACTTTTTTCTTCCTCATTTGTTTTATGGTTCCGTAGAACATCTTTTGATTCTCTCTGAAAGCCTCTTTCATTTTGTGTCCAAATTCTTGCCATGAATTTTCTTTTTCCTCTTTCACTTTTTTCGAAACTATCTATCCTTCTTCGTTTATATTCCTCATAGTCCATTGGGTCTCTTGTTGTTAAATATTTCTTCCATTTATCCTTCTTTTCTTTCACCAGTCTTTTGACTTCTTCACCCCACCATGCTGACTTCTTTCTTGCTTTATTTGTAATTTTGGCAATCCCACAACTATCTTTCGCTGCTTCAAGTATACTTCTTTTGTATTGTTCCCAGTTATCTTCTAGGTTGTTGGTTTCTCTGTGTTCTTTAAGTTTCCTTTCCAATATTTCCTGGTATCTATTTTGTACTTCTGTTTCTTTGAACTTGTGGCTCTTAATCTTTTTATTTATCACTTGTCTTTTCTTTTCTTCTTCTTTGGTTTGTCTTCTATTAATTCCATTCTTAGCAGATAGTGATCGCTTCCTATTTCCGCTCCTCTTCTTACTTTTACGTCTTTCACTCTTTTCCAGATGCCTTTATTGACTAGAAAGTAATCTATAATAGACTTTTCATTTCTACTTGGTACTTCACGGGTTATTTTGTGTATTTCTTTGTGACTAAATTTTGCATTTGCTATTACAAGTTCATTTACTAGGCATAGTTCTATAAGTTTATCCCCATTTGTATTTCTTGTTGTTTCTCCATGATTACCTAGACACCATTCTATTCCTCTGTTTTCATTTCCCACTCGTCCGTTTAAGTCTCCCAATACAATTATATTGTTTCCCTTGTTGTCTATTTCTTTTTGCAGTTCCTCGAAGAAATCGGTTTTCTCGCTTTTAGTTGCGTTCTCATTGGGACCGTAGACCACTATCAGTGTATATAATTCATCATCTCCTTCTATTAATATATCTATAGACATAATTCTTTCATTAATAAGGTTTTCTTTGTACATCTTTTCCATCCTTTCCTCTTTTATTATTATTCCTACCCCTGCATTGGCATTTTCATGATCTTCTACACCCGACCAAAACATCCAATATCCTTTTTCCAATTGAGTTACCCCTTTTCCTGTCTTCTTGGTTTCTGTTATTGCAAGGAAGTCTAGTTTTGCTTTTTCCATTTCGCTTATAATTTCGCTTTCTTTTCCTGTTATGCTTCGTGTATTCCAGGTACCTATTTTTATTATATTCCTTGTTCTCTTGTCGTGTACTTTTCTGATTTTTCCCATAATATTCGTCTCCTTTTGCTCATTTTCCATATTCATGTCCGTTTTCTTTGCCGTGTTCGTCTTACTTTTTCGGTTTGAGTTAACTAGTTTTTTGATTCTTCTTTTTTAACAACCCCTTTGTCCTTCTCGCTCTATATGTATTCTGAATTATTTATGAAAATCTTCCTATATCCTACTTTGGCCCTATTTCCCTTTTCTCTTTCCATTCGCGCTATTTTTCTTAACTCAGCTTTTGTTTTTCTTTCTTCCATGGTCTGGTCATTCTCTATATACACATCGCTACCTCTTAGTTTATTCTTGTTACTCATAATATTTTGTTTATCCTCCCAGGTTTCCATTTCAGTTAATATAGTTTCTCTATTGCCCTTCTTGTTAATACTGTAAGCGCTCTTTACTTTTGCTTCTATTTTCAGAGTATTTTTTATAAACTTTTCTATTGCGTTTTCTTTCTCGTTATCTTTTATGTTTAATCCTTTAATAATAATCTTGTTTTTTCGTTCTTTCTTTTCTTGATTTTCAATCTTGTTTTCTAATCTTTCTATTCTTTCCGTTAAAAGAGTTCTTTCCCTTTCCCAGTTTTCCTCGCGTCTCTTAAGTTCTTCTTGTAGCTCTCTATTTTCTTTTGTGTTATTTCTAATTTCCTCCATCATTTCCAGCATCATATTTTTAATTTCCTTTAGGTCATTCATTTCTTTAGTTGTTATGTGCTGCTGCGTTTCTGGTGAACGAATAATCACTTTACTCCGCCTGAAGATGCTTTGCTCGGATTTCACCGAGCTAGATTTGGGTCTCTTTCTCTTTTTGCTCCTCTTTCCTGTTGCATTAGGCAGTTATCGCTGTAATGCTGTTCTCTGTTAAGTATGAAAATATTTACGATGTACTATTTACTAATTTCACTGCACGCCACTGTTTTATTATTTCACTTATTTTGAAGTAACCTATAGATCTTTGTTCTGACCTGCTCGATTCCGTTCGGACTCTTATCACTTCACTGTCCTTACCGGCAATTTTAACGAAATTTATATTTTTATGCACTATTTAAATTCTGAATTCTTTTATTTTAGATTATTGCACTGTGTTTGAATCACTTTAGTTGTTCAATTGCCACTTTGTTTATAACACTCCCTAATCTACAAAATTTTACAAAATTTGTTTTCAATAAACGCGCGACACGCCCGTTAAATTCGGGTTTATTTGCCGGTGCTAATAAATGCGACTGTATCTCACGATGAACTCAACTCAAATAATAATGAAATTTTATTTCTGAAATTACCACTCCCACAGCAAAAGAACTTTTTAGCATATTCTTGGCTAAAATCGTGCTAAAAAAAAACGAATTTTAAATAACTACTTCTCGTTCCATAATCTACGTCCTAAGCTTTCTTTCGATACAAAAAATCGACATTTTTCGGCAAACCTGATCAAAAATTCCTGTTGAACTATTCCGGTTCCCATCAATGTTCATTATGGAGATTTTTTTCAGATTTTTAGATCAACCCTTCTGAGAGAGAGTGGGGACCAAAGTTTTTTGAGATATTCTTGGCAAAAATCCCATAAACAAAATTATTTTTCAAAAATAAAAATTTGCTTGATGGTCTACAAATTAAAAGGTTTCATTTGGTATGCAACTCAAAATTAAGAAAAAAATATATTTTTTTATTAAATACATAATTGTCTATATTTATCTCGGGATATATTTTTTTGAACTCTCAGTATTTTTCCTATATGTGAGTCAAAGAGTTGTATAAGCATGCTAAATTTCAACTTCCTATGTTAAGTCGTTTGACAGACACATGAGTGACGTTATAAGGGTTTTTTGGTGGCCATACCTACAAAACCCTAAAAAAAAAAATGAAATATCCACAATGCAAAAATATGTAATACCTAACTTGTAAATTACGAAGAACTGAATCCTTTGTGTGTTATTTTATTAATAAATTTTGCACGTGTGATAATGAAAATATTCATAAAAAGAGAGACTTCCAAAAAATTAATTAAAAAAATAATAAACTTGTTAAAAATTGTTCAAACAGCATTTATGTGTTAGTTTTTTTTTAAACATATTTTCCTTTTGTTATTATCCCCAATTTTAATTTAATCGGATTATATAAGAGCGCCTTGAAAAGTTAATATTTTATTAAATTAATTAAAGTTAGATACGGTAAATTAAACTTGCAGGTTAAACGATCTATTTACCAAGAGAAACTCAAAATAATGTTTATAATAAGATATTTATCTTTTAAACAACCGACAGTTTGAAAGTATACTCATTTTATCAAAAGGGGACATTCTGAACTATCTTTAGAGTTCTTCCGAAGTTTTATTAAATAAATTATTTATTAGATATTAAGGAAATATTGTGTAGGATGGCTTGAAAAAATATTCTTTCTAATTACAAAGTAATACCCTTTGTTGGGTAAATGCTTTGAAGTTCTTGATTACTTTTGGAATGTTATCTTATGCGAAGTATTAGGGGTACTTTAATTTTGTTTCTTAAACTAGATTAGACAGGAAATGTTCATATCATTCTGTATGATATAGACAAGGTTTGATAAAAAAAAAAAACAATGCCAAGTATAATATTCATATATTTCAGGGATTCGTAGTTAATTAGTATGTGAATTTATTTGATACAATTTTTGATTGCACGTTATACACATTTTTTTTTTTTTTTAATCAATTTCATTTTGTCTTTGGATGCCGTCATTTTTGGCCCAACATACATCCTACACCTTGACTACTGAGTGTTAGTTAAATATTTTTACAAGGATCCGAACAAGGTAATTTGTTAATCGAATATAGCACGAGTTTAGCCACGTCTATCAGGTTTCACTTAGAAATATGGTTTTAGACCAAAGACCCCTTAAAGAACTTCTCAATTTTATATCGACCTCCTCTATCAAGTTTCGGCTTTTTCTGTTCTAAGCTTTTACTGACTAAACCTACCGTAATTACTTACTTTATAGGTGCACATTACTTGATTTTTCTCCCACATGAGCCCAATTAAAATTGTGTATCATGGTGCATGGGTTTTATAACAGGCTCCGTGAAGTTAGCAGTCCACTGAAAGCACTAACGAAAATTCGTCGGCCATCCGTTAGTGCTTCGTTAGTGCCTGTTAGTGCTTCATAAAAAATCGTATCCACCCTAACCGTTTTCGAAAAAAAACTAATTCAAAATGGACTGCTAACTTCACGCTTTGTTGAAAGCACTAACGAAAATTCGTCGGCCATCCGTTAGTGCCTCGTTAGTGCCTGTTAGTGCTTCGTTAAAATTTGTAGCCACCCTAACCGTTTTTCAGAAATTTAGCTTTCAAAAAATCGACCGTGAATTTAGCAGTCCACTGAAAGAACTAACGAAAATTCATCGGCCATCCGCTAGTACCTCGTTAGTGCCTGTTAGTGCTTCATTAAAATTTGTAGCCACCCTAACCGTTTTTGAGAAATTGAGCATTCAAAAAAATAAGCGTGTAGTTAGCAGTCCACTGAAAGCACTAACGAAAATTCGTCGGCCATCCGTTACTGCCTCGTTAGTGCCTGTTAGTGCTTCATTAAAATTTGTAGCCACCCTAACAGTTTTTGAGAAATTGAGCTTTCAAAAAATCGACCGTAAAGTTAGCAGTCCACCGAAAGCACTAACGAAAATTCGTCGGCCATCCGTTAGTGCCTCATTAGTGCCTGTTAGTGCTTCATTAAAATTTGTAGCCACCCTAACCATTTTTAAGAAAGTGAGCATTCAAAAAAATAAGCGTGAAGTTAGCAGTACACTGAAAGCACTCACAAGAAGTTAGATGGTGATTGAAATACTATATTTTTCTATAGATGGGGGTAGATATATCTAAGATATATTAATTTATTTATTTATTTATTTATTTATTTTACATTGGCCTATTTCTGCAACGAGGCTAATCGCCGATGCCAGGGGGCGAACTCCTACACCTGGATGAGGGGTGAATGATTGTGAAATGAGAGTAATGTATACATTATTCTCGCCCGAATAATATCACCAACGGAGCATCGAACTACCGACCGCACAATCCAAACTGTTTTCACCAGTCCAAACTGCACGACTTAATGCGCTCGACCACTCCGTTGGAATCTAAGATATGTTAAATCCCAAGATATTTGAGAATAATTTTTACTACAATTTTACGCCTTCATACATATTGTATTTTCAACCCTATCTAATTAATGTAGGGCGAACTTGCAAATTAACTTCGATGACAGAATAAGCATCCAGAATTATCTGATAAGTTGAAAAAGATATGAAAACAACTAATTAATTATATCACAAGTAAAATTAGAAGAAGTCAATGTAATCTGTGTAAAAAAATCGTCTAAATCGTCTAATGTAAATAAGCAGTTTTTAATAAGTGTTGGACTAAATATGACTGACGATTTAGGTATGAGAAATAATAAGCAAAAGATCTAGTGTAATAAAACACAATATTGAAGGAAAGTTTCGATGTTAGTATTTAATATAATCAATATAATAATATACAAATAACAAATCATCAAAACACAATTTAAAATTTACTTCAACTAAGCCGAACTTTTGAACCAGCAGTACTGTTAATCCGCCGGCAGCCCGCTATACCACCTAACGATCAAACTGACTCATCAGATTAATTTATTTACTGTGATCTTCTTTCTGTGATTACTTCTGACCTATAAACGATAGGTACAGAGGTCAAAGGGAGGGTCAAAGGGGGGGGGGGTCACGAATATCAATGTATATCTATCTCTGTTACACTTATATGCTACAGCATACGAACACAATAATTTTGGGTATAATCATTTTTAAATATATTTGTGACGAACGAACTAAACGAATATTACCATCGACTATCATCAACTGCATTGCAAACTAAAATATATAGCACCAAAGACGCGGAGTATAATACCTTATCTATCTCAATTGTGTGCGGCTTGCTTTATATTTATTAAAAATATAAAATATAAAAAAATATAAATAAACTGCAACACTTTATATTTATCTATTAAATTTTTGGCCATACTTACTTTCATTGACAGCAAAAACCGCTCTATTTTTCAATTCGATGGGCTACCTGCACTTTTCTCCTTCGACCGTTAGGTTTGTGTGCCGCGTCTTGAACGCGAGAAACAAAATATATAGTAAAAATAATTGGACACCTTTTTCTTCTCTATATATATAAAAGAGGAAAATTGTCTGTTTGTTTGTTTGTTTGTTTGTTCGCTATACATTCCTAGGCCGTGTAACCGATTTAAACCAAATTTTGCACAGTTACTATTTAGAATCCTGCGGAACTTATTCTAGGTCAATTTATCGAAAATCAATTTATCGAATACAAATTTATCGAAAATTTATTTATCGAAAATCAATTTATCGAAAGCAAATTTATCGAAAGCAAGTTTATCGAAAGCAAATTTATCGAAAATCAATTTATCGAATGCTCAATTTATCGAATGGCACTTTTATCGAAAATGCTTAGTAATATTATGTTATTTCATAAAAACAAATTTTCTTATTTATATAAATTTTCGGTATAACTAGGGAATAGGTCATACCACTAGCGTCATACCACACATGATTTGTTCAATTTACGGTGATTCTAAACAGGTGGCATTATTATGTTAGTGTGAGTTTGTTTTATCATTAAACTATATGATGGGTAGCTCGCTTCGCTCGGCTTCTTCTAACAAACCCTTACTAACCTAACCTAACCTAAGATAGTGTTTTGTCATTAAACTAGAAGATGGGTAGCTAGCTTCGCTCGGCTTCTTCTAACCAAACCCTTACTAATCTAACCTAACCTAAGATAGTGTTTTGTCATTAAACTAGAAGATGGTAGCTCGCTTCGCTCGGCTTCTTCTAACCAAACCCTTACTAACCTAACCTAACCTAATTACCTTGTTTTTAGATGCATAGTACTTTATTTTCCCCCATATTAGCCCAATTAAAATGCGTATCATTGTGTATGAATTTATAAAAAATATTTGCGTGCAATTGCCCATAACCTGTCCTATTAAACCTTAAAAACAAAACATTTATTTGTTTTATCATATAAGTTTTCTTATTATATTTCTTTATTTATATTCAAACACTATGTCACTTTATTTACCTTTTTTTAAACCATATAAAAAAATTTATGCAATTATTTCTTAGTCTTTTTACTTTTATTGACCACTGTTTTTTTGACTTTCCGATCCCCTCGGCATTCCTCTCAAATATTTACAAAATATTTTTTTTTTTCGATGAATTGACGATTCGATGAATTGATCATTCGATGAATTGATTTTCGATGAATTGATTTTCGATGAATTGATTTTCGATGAATTGATTTTCGATGAGTTGATTTTCAATGAATTGATTTTCGATGAACTCGTCGGTTACCGTTTTGATGATTTGTTATTTGTATATTATTATATTGATTATATTAAATACTAACATAGAAAGAAGCCGAGCGAAGCGAGCTACCCATCATATAGTTTAATGAAATTTAAAAATTATTAATAGACCAAGTATGATAGTTATTTGATAAGTGTAGTCTGTCAACTTTTATTGACCACTGCTTTTTTGGCTTTCCGATCCCCTCGGCATTCCTCTCAAATATTTACAAAATATTTTTTTTCGATGAATGGACGATTCAATGAATTGATCATTCGATGAATTGATTTTCGATGAGTTGATTTTCAATGAATTGATTTTCGATGAACTCGTCGGTTACCGTTTTGATGATTTGTTATTTGTATATTATTATATTGATTATATTAAATACTAACATCGAAACCTTCCTTCAATATTGTGTTTTATTACACTAGATCTTTTGCTTATCATTTCTCATACCTAAATCGTGAGTCATATTTAGTCCAACACTTCTTAAAAATTGCTTATTTACATTAGACGATATAGACGATTTTTTTGCACAGATTACATATTTATTGACTTCTTCTAATTTTACTTGTGATATAATTAATTAGTTGTTTTCATACCTTTTTCAACTTATCAGATAACTCTGGGTGCTTATTCTGTCATCGAAGTTAATTTGCAAGTTCGCCCTACATTAATTAGATAGGGTTGAAAATACAATGATATGTGTGAAGGCGTAAAATTGTAGTAAAAATTATTCTCAAATATCTAGGGATTTAACATGGATGCCAACTGAGTGGTCGAGCGCATTAAGTCGTACAGTTTGGACTGGTGAAAACAGTCTGGATTATGCGATCGGTAGTTCGATTCTCCGTTGGATATTATTCGGGCGAGAATAATACGTATACATTACTCTCATTTCACAATCATTCACCCCTCATCCAGGTGTAGGTGTTCGCCCCTGGCATCGGCGATTAGCCTGGTTGCAGAAATAGGCCGGTGTAAAATAAATAAATTAATAAATTAATATATCTTAGATAAATCTACTCCCATCTATAGAAAAATATGGTATTTCAATCACCATCTAACTTCACGCTTATTTTATTGAAAGCTCAATTTCTAAAAAATGGGTTGGGTGGATTCCAATTTTAATGAAGCACTAACAGGTACTAACGGGGCACTAACGGATGGCCGACGAATTTTTGTTAGTGCTCTCTATGTCCTGCTAACTTTATGCTTATTTTTTTGAATGCTCAATTTCTTAAAAACACTTAGGGTGGATTCCGATTTTAATGAAGCACAAACAGGCACTACCAAGGCACTAACGGTTGGCCGATGAATTTTCATTAGTGCTTTTCATGACCTGCAAACTACACGTTATTTTTTTGAATGCTCAATTTCTCAAAAACGGTTAGGGTGGATTTCGATTTTAATGAAGCACAAACAGGCACTACCGAGGCACTAACGGTTGGCCGATAAATTTTCATTAGTGCTTTTCATGACCTGCAAACTGCACGTTCATTTTTTTTTAATGCTCAATTTCTCAAAAACGGTTAGGGTGGATTCAAATTTTAATGAAGCACTAACAGGCACTAACGAGGCACTAACGGATGGCCGGCGAATTCTCGTTAGTGATTTTCATGACCTGCTAACTTAACACTTATTTTTTTGAAAGCTCAATTTTTCAAAAACGGTTAGGACGGTTACAAATTTTAATGAAGCACTAACAGGCACTAACGAGGCACTAACGGATGGCCGACGAATTTTCGTAAGTGCTTTCAGTGGACTGCTAACTTCACGCTTATTTTATTGAATGCTCAATTTTTCAAAAACGGTTAGGGTGGCTACAAATTTTAATGAAGCACTAACAGGCACTAACGAGGCACTAACGGATGGCCGACGAATTTTCGTTAGTGCTTTCAGTGGACTGCTAACTTCACGGTCGATTTTTTTAAAGCTCAATTTCTCAAAAACGTTTAGGGTGGCTACAAATTTTAATGAAGCACTAACAGGCACTAGCGAAGCACTAACCGATGGCCAACGAATTTTCGTTAGTGCTTTCAGTGGATTGCTAACTTCACGCTAATTTTTTTGAATGATCTATTTCTCAAAAACGGTTAGGGTGGCTACAAATTTTAATGAAGCACTAACAGGCACTAACGAGGCACTAACGGATGCCCGACGAATTTTCGTTAGTGCTTTCAGTGGACTGCTAACTTCACGGCCGATTTTTTGAAAGCTCAATTTCTCAAAAACGTTTAGGGTGGCTACAAATTTTAACGAAGCACTAACAGGCACTAACGAACCACTAACGGATGGCCGACGAATTTTTGTTAGTGCTTTCAGTGGACTGCTAACTTCACGGTCGATTTTTTGAAAGCTCAATTTCTCAAAAACAGTTAGGGTGGCTACAAATTTTAACCTAGCACTAACAGGCACTAACGCGGCACTAACGGATGGCCGACGAATTTTTGTTAGTGCTTTCAGTGGACTGCTAACTTCACGCTTATTTTTTTGAATGCTCAATATCTCAAAAACGGTTAGGGTGGCTACAAATTTGAATGAAGCACTAACAGGCACTAACGAGGCACTAACGGATGGCCGACGAATTTTCGTTAGTGCTTCCAACGAAGCGTGAAGTTAGCAGTCCATTTTGAATAGCTTTTTTTTCGAAAACGGTTAGGGTGGATACGATTTTTTATGAAGCACTAACAGGCACTAACAAGGCACTAACGGATGGCCGACGAATTTTCGTTAGTGCTTTCAGTGGACTGCTAAGTTCACGGTCGATTTTTTTAAAGCTCAAGTTCTCAAAAATGTTTAGGGTGGCTACAAATTTTAATGAAGCACTAACAGGCACTAACGAAGCACTAACGGATGGCCGACGAATTTTCGTTAGTGCTTTCAGTGGACTGCTAACTTCACGCTTATTTTTTTGAATGCTCAATTTCTCAAAAACGGTTAGGGTGGCTACAAATTTTAATGAAGCACTAACAGGCACTAACGAGGCACTAACGGATGGCCGACGAATTTTCGTTAGTGCTTTCAGTGGACTGATAACTTCACGGTCGATTTTTTGAAAGCTCAATTTCTCAAAAACAGTTAGGGTGGCTACAAATTTTAACCTAGCACTAACAGGCACTAACGCGGCACTAACGGATGGCCCACGAATTTTCGTTAGTGCTTTCAGTGGACTGCTAACTTCACGCTTATTTTTTTGAATGCTCAATATCTCAAAAACGGTTAGGGTGGCTACAAATTTTAATGAAGCACTAACAGGCACTAACGAGGCACTAACGGATGGCCGACGAATTTTCGTTAGTGCTTCCAACGAAGCGTGAAGTTAGCAGTCCATTTTGAATAGCTTTTTTTTCGAAAACGGTTAGGGTGGATACGATTTTTTATGAAGCATTAACAGGCACTAACGAAGCACTAACGGATGGCTGACGTATTTTCGTTAGTGCTTTCAGTGGACTGCTAACTTCACGCTTATTTTTTTGAATGCTCAATATCTCAAAAACGGTTAGGGTGGCTACAAATTTTAATGAAGCACTAACAGGCACTAACGAGGCACTAACGGATGGCCGACGAATTTTCGTTAGTGCTTCCAACGAAGCGTGAAGTTAGCAGTCCATTTTGAATAGCTTTTTTTTCGAAAACGGTTAGGGTGGATACGATTTTTAATGAAGCACTAACAGGCACTAACGAAGCACTTTATAACATACATTTACTATGAAATCTAGTAGGTACGTGTATTGAATTTGAGCTTTGAAACCGTTTAAATGTGAATTTATTCGTATAGATACTGAAGTGTTATTATTAAAGGTTTTCTTTAAATACGTTAATACGAGCTAAAATGTTAACAAACAGTTATCGAATAATTGCTTAGAATTCAGAACGAATACTTATTATGATATATACCTATGCTCATTCTCAGTTCAATCGTGTTTAAGTACAGACGTGTCAAGTGTGCTCTGTCAACCACGTGCGAATATATCATTAAAAATCAGTAATTTCTTTAAAAGTTTTTAAAATTATCAGTTTTAGTGCTGTGTAATAAATCCCGCCGACATGGTCGGTGGGCAGCAACAGGATGAGGGAGGCGGTGAGGATTTGATGGACCAAAATCCGAGGGCGTCCGCAAACACCGAGATGGGTACATTTAAACCTAGTTCAAGAAGGCGAGGTAGGCCAAAATCTAACAGACGTACTTACCAAACCAGAGCATCTAAAACAATTGTAAGTTCTCCAGTATTTAAGGAATTAATACAAACTACAATAAATGACATTGTTAAGTCACCTAAAAAACAAACACGCCTATGTTAAACAATCCAGCTAACGAACAAGTAATTTCAGATACAAACAATATTGAACCAATTCCAAGTACTTCCTTAATCGTAAATTCAGACAATCTAAAAAATAATTTAAATAATAAACAAAATAATAATAACAATATTACCGTTTCAAAAACACAAATTCAAACAATACACTTAATCATGGACATTTTCACTTTAAAAACATATACAAACATACCGATCCAGGCCCCTTTTTCGTTTATATAGACAATAAAAACAGACAAAGAATGCATGCGATGTCCATCGGAAAATTAATATACAAAAGTAACTTTTGCTACACAAATAATATCAACGATATTAAAGAATCAGGGATTTCACGCGTAAGATTTGAACTTAACGTGTATATAGCAGCTAACGAATTAATAAATTTAAAATTATTTAACGACAACAATACGCAAGCATATATCCCTAGTTTTTTCACTCACCGTCAAGAAGTAATTCGTAACGTAGACATTAATGAATCAGACGAAGAACTGCTCGAAGCCATAAAATGCGATACTAAAGTTATATCAATCCGCCGTGTAACAAAACGAGTCACTTTCAATGGGGAAACTACATACAAAAAATTAAGTACCTGCATTGTCAAATTTGAACGTCAAAAACTACCCGATTTTGTATATTTGTGGAGTACGCGCTGCACTGTCTCCCCATATATATTTCCGGTAATCCAGTGTTACCAATGCTGTGACAGAACGGCCATCCGCCGTCTGTCAGCTACGCTACTGGAAGGCGCCGTCCCTGACATATGTTAGTTTCAAGTGGGACATCTGAAAAAACAACTAAACAACATTCCAGACGCCAAGTGCTAATGACCTGTGAGCTAGCTTCCGTGCACCCCGCAGCCATCAGTTGTTTATTATAAAAGAAATGGAATTAAGGGCCACGGGATCAGCCATAAACGAGCCTTTGAACGAGTAACTGCAGAGCAATTCCAAAGTAAGCTCTGATATCGACCCAGTGGACTGGCAGCGCAGTGCAACAGCGGTTACAGCAGGCCGGTGCCGTCTAACAACCAGCCTAGCGGACTACAACGAGAGGTCAGTCGTAAGGGCTTCATTCCACCGTACCACGGAAGAAGAGGACGTCGCTTAGAAGGTAAGGTATACGCTAACCCGGTGATGGAGACACTTTTCTGAATGCGCGCTCCTCGGAGTCCGTGTTCTTTGGGTGTTTTGACGTAGCCAGCGGCGCCGGCGAGAGTCGGTTTGGGCAGGCGGTCACACTTTTGGACTGCTCAGTCTTAGCTCCGGCTAGGAAGCAGTTATCTAGTGCCATCACGAGGTGAATCGTATGCTCTACGTTTCTAGGGCTCAGATGTCGTATTATACCTACGTCCAGTGACTAAGATACTTCTCTGAATACACGCTCCTCGGAGTCCGTGTTCCTTGGGTGTTTTGACGTAGCCAACGCCGCCGGCGAGAGTAGGTTTGGGCAGGCGGTCACATTTTTGGCCTGTTCCATCTTGATTTCGGTCAGGAAGCAGTTATCTAGTGCAGTCACGAGATAGGTTCTGTTTTACGTCGGCTGAATCAGGTATGTAGTTTCCGGTGGCGGAGGTATTCTGGAGGCACGCGCTCTTCGGAGCTCGTGTTTCCGGGGTACTTTGACGTAGCTGTCGCCGGCGAGAGTCGGTTTGGGCAGGCGGTCACACCTTTGGATTGCTCAGTCTTAGCTCCGGCTAGGAAGCAGTTATTTGGTGCCGTTACGAGATTCTTTATATGGGGGTTTCACTCACAACGTTACCCCACGTCAGTGTGACGGGCGACAGCCCTGAGTACCGGTCGTTGGTTGTTGCCACCAACGTGAGGTTGGAGAACGGTGATACTCGGAGTACAATTGAAAGCACATGTCTGAAGGACAATAAATTCATATTAACCGGCTACAGTACTGACATCCGGACTTGGCCGGCTTCAATTTACAACGAAATTTCGGTGTACTCGCCGAGATCTTGCCTCACACCACGATTTCACAGTACGCGAGCGAGCAGGTCACTCCATCTCCCGTCCGTCCAGGATGACACCACTGCCGAAACCAGCCCGACTACAAGCGATATGTATTTGCACTGCTTGTCGGTTCCACTACGGGAATTTATAGAAAGATTCCTTCACACAGCGACAATAAGAGCGAGTATAAGCACGAACCTTCAGTTCGATTTCCCGTACTAGAGTTTAAATAAATACTAGAATTTTGCCGCCCCTCTTTTACAATGAAATAATTCAGAATTGACGTGTACATCTTATGATGTAATAAATACAATTAATGTTAATGTTTTTCTCTTGTGTACAGCTACCCACGTGAACCTTCCTAACGAGACAAGAGGTCCCGTTTTGTCTCAATGCTTAAGATTGGGGCACGTCGGCAAGCAATGTAAAGGAGATGTACGTTGTAAACAATGCGGTGACAAGCACAATCACAAAGAATGTAATAACACAAACGCAAATTTTTGTGTCCTTTGTAAAAAAGTAGGCCATATATCCACTAATAAAAATTGGCCAGAAATAACAAAAGTTCGCAAAATAAAAGAATCCATGGCCGGATCTGGCATGCCTTACGAAGATTGTAAAGAAATCTTCCAAAATACATCATCGTACGCCAAAATTACCGGAGCTACAAAATCAGACTACCCTGAATTACCTAATTACAATAAAAATATTCGCAAACACATTAATGTAACACAAGTTCGCCCCAGATCACCAAACAGTGTTCAACCCCGCACACCTCAATCCCCGCAAGAATTATTTCTCAATGCCAATTTTAGTCATTCTACCCCTGTCTACAATAGCCTTAACACTAACACCAATGCACTGTCTGACGTGCACTTCCTATCACTTCTTAAAATTATAGTAATTGAATTTGTCAGCAAAATACTATCCGATGTATTCCCGAAGGAACTAAATATTCCTTCTGGACCAGAAATAAATAAAATAGTTGAAGAAAAATTAAATACAACAGTAATATATCCAATCATGGATTTTAACATATTACAATGGAAAACCAGGTCTTTAGCAGCTAACAAACAATGACTAGAACGTCTTTTGCAACAACAAAAAATATCTATGGCCCTATTATCCGAAACTTGGATAACTCTTCCAAGAACATCCAAAAATTAAAAAATTACAATATTATTAATACAGACAGACTGGACGGTTACGGAGGGAGCGCTATACTAATTAAAAATAATTTCCCTTACAAAACATTAAACATTAATTACGATAGCAAAAACTTAATTCAAATCACCGCTATTACAGTAAAAATAAACAACGCAGATATCACTATTTTATCAATATATTGCAAACCCAAACACAAACTCAATAATTTATTTTGGTTAAACATTTTCAAACAAATTAAACATCCAGTTATAATAGGTGGGGATTTCAATACTCATAAACGCATGGGGAAGCGACGAAATAGACCAAGAAGGCACCTCATTACTAGATGCGATCGAACAAAGCGGTTATATAATTTTAAACGACAGCTCGGAAACATTACTCAAACCTCCGCTGCGATTGATCTAACCTTTTGCTCCCCAAACTTATCCAGTATAATAACCTGGGCCACTCTGAAATATGGTCATGGCTCCAACCATTTTCCCATATTAATAAATATTTTACTGAAAATAAACAATGACATTATTATAACACCAAAATATAAATGGAACATTAATAAAGCTGATTGGGGAAGATATACAGATATTCTTCAATACCAATCCCTAAACTTCAACGGTACCGCGCAGGGCCGGATTAACCTATTATGGGGCCCTAGACATTTCTTTCCTGCCGGGCCCCCACAAGAAATAGACAAAAAAAAAAATACTTTCCAAAAAAATAGAAAACAAATTAATTTAAATAAATAATGTTCCTGGGGTAGTTAAAAAACTAATGCATATGTTAATTTTTTATTAAAAAAAGAATTTTCAAAACAAAACAAAATAAATAAATTTTAGTTTTTATTCCAATAGAATCAATAGGGAAAAACGACAATTCAAAAATTCTTTTTTTCTCGCTTTTAATTCTGCAAAATTATCAATTATTTCATCATAATTGATATTGTCCAAAACATTTAGTTCGATATATAGTACAGCTAAAGAAGTTAATTTTGATTGGCTCAATGAGTTTCGTAAATAATTTTTTACACGTTTTAATACTGAAAACGACCTTTCACCAGATGCATTTGATACTGGCAAAGTTAAATATATGTATGCGCAATAAGATTTCTATATTTGGAAATGTGGATACAATTTTTGTGGTCTTTATAAATTGTAGCATATCAGATGGCAACTTTTGGCTTTTACAAATTAACATAAATTGCAACAGTTAAATATTTTGATAAATATTTTGTCACAAATCACAAATCATAAAAACAATTTCGTTTAAAGGCTTCTTGACCCTGACTAAAAGAACTTACGTCTTCCTCATCATGATGAACTTCATAAAAAAATCCTTTCCTTTTTCGGTACCTTTTTTTTGAATCGGAATAAGTTTTTATTTCTTACGCGTTTAATACCTCCGCTTCTATTTCGGGTAATAAACTTCTTAAACTATTAACGTAATTAAATAAATTGTCAAAAATATTTGCCGCATACGAGATTGGTATAGTAGGATCTTGTAAGGATTTACTGCTTGCGTTTATTCTGGAAAGAATTTTATCCCAAATAACTGTTAATAAAATGAATTCTAAATTATTAATTTTGTTTGTTATTTCTCGTGATTCCACTTTTACAGAACATTTCTGAGATTCATCTCGAGATATATCAAGTAGAGCATTTTTTTAATTTGGTTGGACCCAGAGCGAATTGCCTTAACTGCATCAGCTCTACAAGACCATTTAGTAGTACATAATTTTTTTACTCTAAAATGTTTATAATTTTCCGCATTTTCAAAGTGGACGGTTTGACCGGGCCCCTCAAAAAACCGGGCCCTAGACATTTGTCTCATTTGTTTATGCCATGATCCGGCCTTGGTACCGCGGATCACGTACAGGACTACTATCAAATAATTAACATAATAAATAACGCGGCTTCGCAAGCCATACCTGAAACTAAAACTAAAATCATAAATCCATTCAAAACTAAAATATGGTGGGACATAGAATGCACCAACATAGAAAGACAACGTAAAAACGCATTTAAAAAATACTCTGCACAAACCACCCTTGATTTATGTAAACAGTTATCACCAAAATCCAAAAAAACATATAAACAAAGAAAAAAAAAAAACGTGAATGTTGGCGACAATACGTAGCGACCCTTAATAAAGATACTCCAACTAAAAATATATGAAACAAAATTAAATGTGTAGAAAACGGCCTCACACCACAAATAAACCAAAATACAATTATTCCCACGACGATATTAAATGAATTTCTCTACAAATTAACTCCAGATACTGTTACACCAGAACTAAAATTTTCAAATCCCTACAACTACGCAGATGAAAGAGAAGTCCCTTTTACAATAGACGAACTAAATTCTGCCTTTAAAAATACGAAAAACACTTCACCTGGCCTAGATCAAATTCGTTACCCGATGATAATTAATCTACCCACACTCATGAAAATTCATCTTTTAAATGTATTTAATAAAATTTTACAAACAGGTATAACCAGTGATGGCTTACCGGTTCAGACAGGTTCGCGCGAACCGTTTCTTAAAATTATTGAAACCTTAGAGAACCGGTTGTTAGAATTATTAAAAATAAAGGAATTACTCTGACATCAGTTTTGAATCGTGCGCCGTGCCCTGCAGTGTGGCAACTGTAGACTGCCTAAGTGGGGAGCCGTACAAAATTGCAACCGTGCCGTAATCTGTGTCGCAATAGTGTAGACTGCAGAGGTACATAGTAGTGTAGACTGTCGACCACACGTCGGCATTTGAATGTACAGGTTAGTTTTGTTTTCGAAGTATTATTTATCTTTCGGTCTTACTCGTGAGATTTCGTTATGAAAAAATTAAACTAAAAAATGAAACTTTTTTAATTAGTTTCGGTTTGAAATCGGTTTGAAAATGTTTTCCACTATAATTTTATTAAAAATTTTAAATTAAAACAAACCGTTTTTTATCGTAGAAAATGAAACGATCACACAAATGCCAGAAAATATCAAACTTCTTCGCAAAAATTCGAAAAGTAGACGTTGATAAAGATGAAGAAGTTAATAAAAATACAGATATAAACAAAGATGAAAAAGTTGATCAAAATTATGACTTCGATAAAGATGAATTTAATAAAAATGATAATGTTAATGTTGATGAAGATGAAAGTACAAATAAAAATAGTGATATTCCGGACTGCTGGAGTGAAAAACAAGCAGATGATTTCAAAGAAAAATATCGCAGATTGCTTGTTATCGAAAAAAAGTTAGGCTGTGATTTCTGTGCCAGAGCTCAGGCAATAAATCTTTCTATTATAAAAGTGAAGGTATTCCATGTGTCAAAAGAATGGAAAAACTGTAGTGTTGTGGTAAGTGGAAAAAATAGAACAGTTCAGCAAGCTTCCCTTCGAAAAAAAATGAGGGAACATTTTTCATTAAAAGCGCATAAGATATGTGCGACACAGTTAAAAGAAGGTTCAAAGAATGCAATCTTCAGATCTATAGATAAAGCCAACGAGAAATTGATGAGCTCAACTTGTAAAATATTTAATACAGTTTACAGTATCGCAAAACTAATCCGGCCGTTTTCTGATGTTGAATATATGATATAACTACAAAAGAAGGATTAGATATAGGAGGGAGCCTCCATTCAAGGCAGACTGCTGTTAAAATTGTTGACCATATTGCAAAGAATATTAAAAAGCAAATATTTTATAAAATAATTGAACAGAATCTAAAGATCTGCATTATAATTGATGAAGCCTCAACTATATCTTGTAAACCAGTTCTTATAATCTTTATCAAAGTTGAAGACAGTAATTTTTCACTAACAGTTTTTGTTGATTTAGTTGAATTGCAAGGTCAAGATGCTGAAACAAGTTACACTTCTCTGCTTCAAAGTCTGCAATCAGTTGGATTTGATAATCAATATTTGAAAAAAAACTTAATTGGGTTTTGTTCGGATGGAGCAAGTGTAATGCTAGGTAGGAAGTCAGGAGTGAGTTTTAAAATTAAAAACGACTATCCAGAGATTGTTATTTGGCATTGCCTCAGTCATCGCCTCCAACTTGTTTTGAATGATTCTATCATAGATATAAAGCACGTGAATCACTTTAAATCGTTTATAGATGAAATATATAAAATATTTCACCAGTCTAATTAAAACCAAATGGCACTGAATTCAATATCTAATACATTGGGAATTGAAATTCTGAAAATTGGTCGAGTTTTCGGTCCAAGATGGGCAGCATGCAGTTATAGTAATTGCAACATGAAGATCTTATCCAGCATTGAAGTTGTCTTGACCATTACTTTCTAAAATCTACTTTACAGAATATTTCAATATGTCCAGTTATACTAAAATCCAAAATAACGGACCATTATCCCACATTATTATATATTAACTTTAAAAATGCTTACGAACCGCAAACCATAAAAAACAATATTAAAAAAATTTCACAAGTAAATTATAAAAAATTAAGTAAAATCATGTCAGAAGTAAATTGGGAGAACATGGAAGTAGATGATAGAGACACTTATTTAGAAAATATTCTAAATATTATTAACATCTCTGTGGATAAATCTACAAAAATATTAAATATTAAAAATCAAGTTAAAAAAAGATCTCCCTGGATCACAAACGGTCTCGTCAAATCCATTAAAGTCAGGGACAAACTCTACTATCATTCAAAACAAGATCCCACAAATACCAACATTTCAAACCTCTATAATCAGTGTAAAAAGCAAATACCTGTCTTAATTAAAAAAGCAAAAATTAACTATTTCGCTAATAAATTTAAAAATAACTGTCAACCTAAAACAATTTGGGATGCTACATATAATTATTTAAATCATAAACCCTCCAAAAGCAACTCTATCAAAGGAATTATAGTCAATACAGAAAAATGCGCAGACTCGCAAATTATAGCAAACGAATTTAATAACTACTTTATCAACGTTGGACAAACGCTTAAAAATAGAAACACTAATCAACACTTATCAACACTTAATAAAATAACTCACAACAAAAACTCTTTCTTTCTAACACCGACTAATGAATGTGAAATAAGTGACATTATTAATAGCCTATCCAATAATAAATCTGCTGGGGAAGATACAATTGATTTAAAAACAATTAAAGCCACTGCACAATATATTTTACCTTCAATTAGCAATATATTTAATAAATGTTTCAATGCTGGCTACTTTCCGTTAAAACTTAAAAAATCTATAGTACACCCAATTCACAAAGGTAGTGATAAAGAGGATATAAAAAATTATCGACCTATTTCTCTAATTAGCAATTTTAGCAAAATATTTGAGAAACTAATATACAAACGTTTATATTCTTTTCTAACTATAAATAATGTGTTATCAGAAAATCAATTTGGGTTTCGCCCAAAAAAATCCACGAATGATGCAATTATTAGCCTGACAAACCATATCTACAATGCACTGGATAAAAATCGTCCATCTATGGCTATCTTCCTTGATTTGGCTAAAGCCTTTGACCAGTGGCGGATTAAAGGGCGGCCTGACCGGGCGACCGCCCGGTCTGTCAGATTTAGAGGGGCGCCAAAATAAGAATCGGACAATATAAATAAATTGCATTTAATTTAGGTATTATGTTTTATATATGAAATTATTTGTTATTTATTAATTTGGCAATGTATTTATTCATTCATATCAATAGCATACTTATAAAATAAAGGCTTCTTATCTTTTGAAAAATAAACTGTAACCAAAGAATATGAAAAGAAAGTGACATGGTATACGATTTTTTGCGTGGGGCGAGGAGTAGCGAGACACTTCGTTGATAAGGGCGCACCTAAGAAATCATTAGCAAAACTAGGATCATATATTACATAGGTTAGATATACCAAATTGACAATTATTTGATATTTTTATCATATAACACACTTATTAAGTGCATTACTATTCTCTACAATAGAAAAATGTAAAAATAAATTTCATTATTTGCGATATAATATATTGCTTACAACATCAAAACGATTGGTCATGTGATCTGTTAATGACAGCTGACAGCTATAAAAATATTGTGTAAAATAGTGTTTAAAAATTATATTGAAGTGTGAAAAGTATTTCAATTGTCAATTTCTGGAGATCTAGAGAAGATTATTGAGTGAACCTAATATTAATGGTGAACTGATGTGCCTATTTGTTAGCGAATGATAGTTCTGTAAACCTACCATCCAGTGGCGTAGTGTAGATTACGAATTATATCTTAAATTTAAAATTAATATTTTGACACAAGACGTAAGTACGTTGGACATTATGTCCACCAACAACAGTCAATCGACTATGAACTCAAATTTAATAACTCAGAACAGGCAATCCGGGGAATACTCAAGAAAACGACCTGCAGAAGCTGAACTGAGTGAATACCATAAAAAATATCTATTGGATAATGACTCTCTTCTAAAAAATAACAGATTTTTTCTACCTAGTGAAAATAAAACAGTGAAGAAACAACTCCCAAAAAGATAAAATCTCCACCAATAATTTTGCATGACGTAAAAATTGTAAAAGATGATTTTACAACACAAAACAAAAATAACAATGAGTTAAAAATCATTTTAACAAGTATACATGACTACAGGCTACTAACTAAATTTTATTATGAAAATAATGTTAAATATCATACATTTCGAGATCCAGAAGTAGATATACTCTCAGTAGTCATCAGAAATATACCCGTTTCGCTCAGTGAGGATGAAATTAAAAGAGAGCTTCAAGACAAAACTTACCCAGTCCATAAAATAGTCAGACTTTTAAACAAAGAAAAAAAGCCAATGCCACTGGTAGTAGTTGATTTAATCAACAATGACATTGCAAAAGAGATTTTCAAATTAAATAGATTATTTTATTCGATAGTTACAATAGAGCCAAGGAAAAAATCCATTGACACACCGCAATGTACAAACTGTCAAAGGTATGGACATACAAAGAATTATTGCCGATTAAATTCCCGTTGCGTAAAATGTGATGGTCACCATCACTACACTGTATGCACTAAACCACAGCAAGATAAACCGATATGTGTAAACTGTGGCGAGAATCACCCAGCCAACTACAAAGGGTGCAAAACATATCAAGAATTAAAGATGAAACATCATAATCGCCGCGAATACGTACACAATAATACACCTGTAAATAATCAAAATAATAATAATAATAACGTTTCAACCGATTTCACTTCACCTCGACAACCATCACAGCAAGTATATACGTATGCAGAAATATTAAACAGCCAACCATCCTCCTCAAATCGCAGTCCCAACACAGAACCTCCTACCAATTCTAGCACACTTCTCAATTCTTTAATACAAAACATAATTAACCTCATTCAACCGTATATGGAACAAATAAAAAGCTTCATGTCCACTCTGTTCTTCTCCTTCTTCCAAAATGGCCAAAAATAATACAATAAGAACTATAAATAACCTGAGAATCCTCAACTATAACGCAAATGGAATAAAAAAACAGCGATCACTTTTTATATCTTTTCTTAGCAGACACAATATAGATATCGCCTGCATATCAGAGACTCATTTAACACCAAATGAACATTTCAAAATACCATCATATACATTATATAGGATTCACGGTAAGTTTATCGAAAATCAATTCATCGAAAATCAATTCATCGAATATCAATTCATCGAAAATCAATTCATCGAAAATCAATTCATCGAAAATCAATTCATCGAATGATCAATTCATCGAATGATCAATTCATCGAATGATCAATTCATCGAAAAAAAATATTTTGTAAATATTTGAGAGGAATGCCGAGGGGATCGGAAAGCCAAAAAAGCAGTGGTCAATAAAAGTTGACAGACTACACTTATTAAATAACTATCATACTTGGTCTATTAATAATTTTTAAATTTTCCATTCAGAAAATACGCCCGGTAAAAGATACCAGTTGGATTATTTTGAAATCGAACGCTCCTTAGATCATAAAAACCCGGTTAATGTGATCATAAATGTACTTAATACACCCATTCTTAAAGGATTATAAAAATGGTATCTCCCCATCTGTTAAGTCTTCAGGGTTTTGTGGTATGTACATAGTTTTACTATTCATATTTACTATACCACACATGATTTGTTCAATGTACGGTGATTCTAAACAGGTGGCATTGTTATGTTAGTGTGAGTTTGTTTTGTCATTAAACTAGATGATGGGTAGCTCACTTCGCTCGGCTTCTTCTAACCAAACCCTTACTAACCTAATCTAACCTAAGATAGTGTTTTGACATTAAACTAGAAGATGGGTAGCTCGCTTCGCTCGGCTTCTTCTAACAAAACCCTTACTAACCTAACCTAACCTAAAATAGTGCTTTGTCCTTAAACTAGAAGATGGGTAACTCGCTCCGCTCGGTTTTAGACTTTTGCTAACTAAACCTAACCTAATTACCTTATTTTTAGGCGCATAGTACTTTATTTTCCCCCATATTAGCCCAATTAAAATGCGTATCATTGTGTTTGAATTTATAAAAATTATTTGCGTGCAATTGCCCATAACCTGTCTTATTAAACCTTAAAATCAAAACATTTTTTTTTTTTATTATATAAGTTTTCTTATTATATTTCTTTATTTATATTCAAACACTATGTCACTTTATTTACCTTTTTTTAAACCATATAAAAAAAATTACGCAATTATTTCTTAGTCTGTCTACTTTTATGGACCACTGCTCTTTTGACTTTCCGATCCCCTCGGCATTCCTCTCAAATATTTACAAAATATTTTTTTTCGATGAATTGATCATTCGATGAATTGATCATTCGATGAATTGATTTTCGATGAATTGCTTTTCGATGAATTGATTTTCGATGAATTGATTTTTTTTGAAATTTTTATCAGGCCCAAAATATCGCATAACTTCTTCACTCTACCACAATTAGAAACAATTGAAGCAGTAGCAATAGAGTTGCATCACAATAATAATAATAATAATAAAATTAAAATAATTGCAGCATATAAACAACCTAAAAAAACACTACGTGAAAATGATCTTAAATTATTATTCTTGGGACATGCGCCAACACTTTTGATTGGCGATATTAATAGTAAAAATACAATTTGGGGATGTATCGCAAATAACCCAAATGGAGAACGATTACATAATTATAGCACTCAACTAGGAATACATGTAATAGCGCCTGACAAGCCAACGCATTACCCCTATCGAAGAGACCATAAGCCCGATATATTAGATATTATTCTCATGAAGTCTTTCAGCATGCCAATCCAACAACTTGTTGTACCCGAGCTAGACTCTGACCATCTCCCAGTCATATTAACATTTAATAATGACACACTCTTCCATAAGCCAACTGCAAGATTAATCACTGGCAAAGTCAATTGGGATACGTTTCAAAAAGAATTAGACAACAGAACACTAGTCAGTGCAGAAGAACCAAATAATATGCAACAAATAGACAAGGCCATTCAGCAATTAACTGAATCTATAATAGTATCTGTTCAAAATGCATCTACCCCTGACAACTACAGATACTTACCACCACACAAACGAACCCCAATATGCATACAAAATCTTCTTAAAGAAAAACATAAAGCTAGACGAAAATGGATGAGCACTAGAGATCCACTAGACAAACGAAAATACAATCAACTAAATTGTAAAGTAAAACTGGAGTTAGATAAATACAGAATTGCAACATATCAAACTTATGTTGCCGAATTGGAACCAGGAGATCCAACTATGTGGAGAGCTACCAGACGTATTTTCAGAAACCACAAATTGCAACTGTTATTAAGTTCAATAATGAAGAATATGCCACAGATGCCGAAAAATGCATAATATTTGCCCGTCACTTGAAGGAAGTCTTTACTGCCAAAATAACCCATTGTGATATTAATTATTTAGAAGAAATAAAAGAGTTTAATTCTGATCAAATTCCAAGAATAATCTCAAACGGTTATAAAACTACAACTGATGAAGTACAAAAAATTATTCAGGACCTACCAGTTTAAAAATCTCCAGGCTATGATCTCATTCCAAACATAGTACTTAAAAAGTTTCCCGAAAAATCACTCCAATTCTTTTTCAAAAACCAGGAAAAAGCCCTGAAATCCCATCAAGTTACAGACCAATAAGCTTACTACCCACACTGTCAAAAGTACTGGAAAAAATAATATTAAAACAACTGCCTAAATTTTTAACAGAAAATGAAGTCATTCCACCTATACAATTTGGCTTCAGACAAAAACATTCAAGCACTCAACAAGTACTTAGAATTGTTGAAAAAATTACTGAAGGATTTGAAAGAAAGAAACATACATTAATAGCATTTTTGGACGTGGCCCAAGCCTTTGATAAGGTATGGATGGATTGATGGTCTAATTTACAAAGTTTTAAAACTAAATATGCCAGCCTATCTCGTAAAAATTATCATCTCATTTTTGACTAACAGAACGTTTGTGACTAAAGTAAATAATGAACTATCACAGATAACAAAAATAAATGCATCTGTCCCGCAAGGCTCAGTAATTGGACCAACTCTATTTAACATATATATGTCAGATATTTCATTGGACCTAAAATGTGACGTGGCAATGTATGCAGATGATACTGCCATAATAGCTCAAAACAAAAATATCAACTTGGCTACTGAAGAATTTCAAGATTCAGTCAATATGTTTATGAACTGGTGTGAAAAATGGTGCATCACTCTAAATCCCACCAAATGTGAAACAAAGATATTTACATTAAGAAGGCCAAGTATTCCCACCGAAATTTCAATCAATAATCAAAGAATTCCTTGGAACCCTAATGATGGTGCCGTAAAATATCTAGGAGTATATCTAGATAAAAGATTATCATGGAACATTCATATTAACAAAAAACTAAAAGAATGCTACATCAGACTTGGCATGCTCTACCCTTTAATGAACAGGAAAACCCCTCTCAAATTGAAATGTTCATTGCTGATTTATCAGGCAATAATAAGACCTGTCATCACCTACGCCTGTACCATATGGGGGACAGCGTCAAAAACTCTAATAAAAAAAGTACAAATTCTACAGAACAAAATACTAAGAATATCTTGCACGCCCCTTGGTTTGTTAGAAACGCTCAACTCCATCAAGAACTTGGAATTTTATACATAGATGAATTTATAAAAAAAACTGCCAAAAAATTCTTTTTAATTTTACCCCTTTGTGACAGTGCGGAAAAGCTAAAATTGGGAAAAAAAACTGTAAACAATCGCTTAAAAAAACGATTACCTCAAGACATATTACTATCAGATTCTGAAAGTGACGATGAAAGCGAATAAAAGGAAAATATTAAATCTAAAATATTAGTCAAATCTAAATTTATCTAGATGGTGGGTTTCTGGGTGGGATGTTCGGTGGAATTTCGCTGATATTTTTGTTGGTTGTGCTGGCTGTGGCTTAGGCTTCGATCATTTCGGACCTGCAATGCAGTACATACGTATTGTAGGTTTGTGGATGGTTGGTGCCGGGGTTGTGGTCGGCATGGGTGATGGGAGTGTTGGTGGGACCTTGCCGGGTATTTATTTTAGAAATCTGCTTATTATATTAAATTTTTGCTAAATACAGATAACAACAATTAAATAATCTAAATTTTCCTGTTAATCGTGACCATTGAATTGACAAAAATTCTTATAACTATACCATGAATAGTATATTTATACTGAACTGGTAAAATAAATAAATAAAAAAAAAAAAAAACATCAAAACACCCTAAGTTACTTAATGATTTTTTAAATAGGTTATTCCGGTTATTTGGTACAATACGTACTTAATGATTTCCATGGAAAGCTATAAAAAAAAAATCCGTTTATAATAAACATGTTTAATTTCATATAGTTTCGTCAGTTTTTGTTATATTCTGCTAGTGACGACAAGCATATATTTCGAAATGTGCAAAACTAACCTGTTTATATAAAAATTATCGTACTTTTGTGTTAATTATTTTTAATTATCTTTCATTATTAGTTATTATATCTGAAATTTATTTTAATAACATTGGTAAGTTTTACATTTTATAAACTTAAAATGCATGTTCTACTTATTAAACTTTTTGCAGAAATTTGGAATTTTCGACACATAAAAAATTATCTGGATCACAAAACCTTAAAAGAAAATTGGAAAGAGAAAATGAATTTTCTAAAAGTGCAACATATCTATCCAACTATCTGCAATCAAATGTATCTAATTCAAATTTGCTTAACAATGCTTTTGGAGAAGGTACATCACAAAATGCAGATGTTAAAAATTTGAGTGCTATTAACTCAAACGAAACTAAAGAATTATCATTTCAATTATCAGATGTTACAGAAATGACAATTTTCGAAAAATTGACAAATACTGAGGAAAATGTAGACTACATTTCTGAAAGTATTTTTCAATATAATGATCCAGCTACGTGGCCTTTTCCTTTGCCCTCTGCTTTTCGTGATCAAATTTATCTTTCAAGAAAATTTTTTTTTGAATAAATTAATTATTATTACCTACCTATTAGATTTTTGAGGTGTATCGCCTGCTTAGAAATAAATAAATATTAGTGAAATAATTATTTTTTGTAATTATTAAGTTTTGATTTTTTTTAATACTTTTGTGAATAAAAATTAATTTATTAATTATTTTATTTTTTATTATTTTTTTTTATGTCAACCAATTTTAGAATCTTGAAAAATTTTAGGGCGCCAAAACAAGGAGTTCGCCCGGGGTGCAAGATTGCCTCGGTCCGGCACTGCCTTTGACACAGTAGGCCACAAAATCTTACTTGATAAAATGGAAATATATGGAATAAGGGGTATAGCACTAAAATTAGTGGAAAGTTATTTAAGTAATAGAAAACAAACAACCAGTATAAATTGTGTTCAAAGCTCGGCAAAAACAATTTCGTCTGGAGTTCCTCAGGGCACTGTGCTAGGGCCCTTATTATTCATAATGTACGTTAATGACATGTTGGCACTTAAACTAGGCTCTAAAATAATGTCCTACGCCGATGATACTGTCATGTATATAGAAGCCGAGTCTTGGAACCAAGTCAAGGAAATAGCTATGGAGGACTTAAAAAAAGTCAAACTTTGGCTGGATATAAATAAGCTATCATTAAATGCGGATAAATCGC
Source organism: Liopterus haemorrhoidalis (assembly GCA_963971575.1). NCBI lineage: Eukaryota > Metazoa > Arthropoda > Insecta > Coleoptera > Dytiscidae > Liopterus > Liopterus haemorrhoidalis. The sequence goes on along the minus strand of OZ020614.1, from coordinate 36,323,704 downwards.
ATTTCCTAACATTCTCCTGTAGTATAAGTACTCAACCCCATATTGAATCTATCGTATTTCACGAATTTAACTGCACTAATCCAAGCAATTGTGACTGTACATCTATAATAACAGAACTACACCACATCAAATATCTAGGTGTTATAATAGATAATCACCTCAGATGGAATTTCCACATTGAGCAAGTGTGTAATAAAATTCGCAAAAATATATATATTTTTAAAAAGGTACGTGATATTCTTCCTGTGGAAAAATTAAAAACAATTTATTATGGCTTAGTACAGTCAATTTTACAATATGCAATATTAGCTTGGGGTGGAATATCTAACGTTCATATCAATAGATTAAAAATATTGCAAAAAACTATCATTAAAATAATGACATTTAAACCAAAGAGATTTCCATTGGAGTTGGTTTTCACTGAAACTGGCATTTTCTCCATAAACCAATTATATGTGGAAGCAATTGCCAAGCAGATTACAAAAGAAAGCGCTGTTATTGAAGTACACGGCCACAGTTACTCAACTCGAGCTGTCACTAATAAATTAGCAGTACCTCTTAAACACCAAAAACAAAAGCTAACATGTCCATTTTTTTTATCATATCTCCAAAATCTAGAATCATTTAAGAAAATATTGTATTGTTAACAATATCAACATACATCCTAAAAATTGTAAAAAAATTATTAAGAAATGGATTATCTCACTTAGTAAGTCAGAAATTCTCAACATATTAAGTAAATCTTCATAACCTTTGCCTGTACTATTTTGTAAACTTTATATCTAAAATTATTATTGTTATTAATTTTATCTATTTATTTATATATTTATTTTATTTCTTTAAATTTATATACATGTACTTGTATTTACATCTGTGTGTTCATAGTATTACGTTCTAATATAAATGAGCACACCTTTAGACCGGCACAAGCGTACACAAGAACAAATTTATGTATTAAGATACCGCCATGCACTGAGCTTTGCTCATAATGGTGTAACAATTTGTATGTTCTCATGTAAACTGTGTAATTTATTTTTATTGGAAAATAAATTATTATTATTATTATTATTATATGCCTTTTTTCCACTAATAAAAATTTTTCTGGAATGACCAAGCGTCTCGGCCACAAATATTTTATTAGATTTGGCCTTATGATCGACATACTGGAGGAAATGTCTTTATTGTCCGATGCACTACAAGAAAGATGCGTAAATATATTACGTGCTGAACAATTGATCAAAAGAATAATTAAAGCATTTTAATATCTCACAGAAAACAGCGGGACATACGAAATGAAGGTTAATGAAACTATCTCTTCCAAAGAATTTCAGCATATTGATTTTGTGGAAGATCATAGATACGTGAGTCGTCCTCTTGAAAAATTACTCAATGCCGTGATAAAAAATATGAGATTGCGATTAATGGATTCCAATAATTTAAGTTTAAATAATAACATTCAAGATAAAAATAATAAAATTTTTCAATTAGTTAAAATTGTGTATCCATATTATTGGAATATAGAAGAATCTGTAATTCCTTGGAAAGAAGCTGAAGAGAGGTTATCGTAGGGTATTTCGTCATGAGATCTCTGTTAATGACTTCCGCGATTATGTTGAAAACGTTACAAGAAATAACGCAAAACATTTTATGCCCGATGCTATTCAAAAAGCCAAAAATATAATTAATACAACTTCTGTAAGTTTTGCTGAGGCAGAAAGGGGATTTTCGGTAATGAATACAATTTATTCGGATAAAAGAAATCGTCTCGAAATTAAAAACGTTGCTAATCTATTAGTAATAAATTTAATAGGCCTTCCATTGGATCGTTGGGATTGCAACGATTCAGTTAGACAATGGCTAAGATATCACAATGCAGCTGATGATCCTAGAGTAAAAAATCATTCTGAAGAAAAATATGATGAAAACAGAATGTCAATATGGAAATACCTGTGCAAATAATTGTTTTTTTTTTAATTCCTATTTTGTAAAAATGTGTTTTTTTTTTTAGTTTCTATTTTGTTAATTATATAATAATACCAAAGTATTATTTATTTATTTATTTCATTTAATCAACAGCCCAAAGGCCAAAAAAATGTTATACATAAAAAAGAAACATGTTATACATAAATGCACGACCTAATTAAAGTAATAAGCCCAGGTATTAACCTAATAGGTTATGCAGACGATTTCTGCCTATACAGCGACGCCAAAACTCTCCAAAAAAGCTTAACTAATTTAAACCAACCCATAAACAGTATTGCTTCTTGGCTCAAAAACAATGGCTTAAAATTATCTGTAAACAAAACTAACGTCACTATATTTTCCAGGCATAATATAAATTACTTTGACAACGAAATCAAAATTGGTTCCTTTAATTTCATTTACAAACCACATGTCAAATACCTAGGTGTCATTTTAGATAAAAAATTAACCTACAAAATTTATATAGAACAACTAGTCAAACGATGCGAAAAAAATTTAAACATATTACGGCTTATATCATATAAATCCTGGGGCGCTGACCCAAAAGTCTGCCTTAATTTTTATAAGGCAAATATAAGATAACTACTTGACTATGCATGCATTTTATACGGCAATACAAAACCATACATCCTCGAAAAAATACACAAAACCCAGTATAAAGCACTAAGATCTTGCATTAGCGCTCTCAGATCTACACCCACCCACAGCCTCCTAGAAGAATGTGCAGAAATGCCTTTACACCACAGAAGAAGTCTGCTGAGCGACAAATTCTTTATTAAAAGAGCTCACCTACAAAACAACATTCTCTATCAAAAACTAGCTAACATTTTACCAGAATGTCTAACTAACTCCTACTGGATAAACAGAACCATACCATTACTAATCGACAGTTTCATTAATATACAGAAAACTTTAAACTAGAAAATATATCAAAACTTATCTGTTTTCTTTACCCTTACTCTCTCTCAATTAAGAATAATTACATACACCCGTTTTACAAATACCCCAATAAAAAAGAAACTTCACCTACAACTAACTTCATGCAATCAATTAATAAATATTTTCCAAACTCAAATGTAATCTTCACAGATGGATCAAAAACCAGAGATGGCACAGGCCTAGCAATATACGACCCCACCCACAAACATTCAGAAACATATAAAGTAGAAAATTTTGTATCTATATATCACGCAGAATTGCTTGCAATATGCAAAGCTGTCGAATATATCAGTAATACAACATTACCAAACAATAAAATAGTAATTGCCTGTGGTAATCAAAGCAACCTAATAAAATTTAAATCTCCCGGTATGGCCAATAATCACCCCCTGATATATAGAATTCTTAACAAAATTCAACAAATAAAAGTTGAAAAAAATATACATATCAACATAGTTTGGATAAAAGGGCACAGTGGAATAGAATACAATACAACAGTAGATCAATTTGCAAACCAAGCCACTATTTCTGGACAATTTTTAGAAACTCACATTACACAAGAGGAATATATGACAAAGGAAAAAAATAATGTATACCAAATATGGCAACATAACTTCGACAATATATCTCAAAACAAAGGCTCTTTCTATTTCAAAATTAATAATATAATTAACAAAAAATCTTGGTTTACTAAACACAACCTACCGCGTAATGCTATAGTAAAAATATGTAGAATGAGATTAAACCACACTAGCTGCCCATCACACCTTAAAAAATTTAATATAATATCAACCGATCAATGCAATTGTTGTACAGATAAAGCAGATGTTAATCACCTAATCTTAGGTTGTTGAAACGCTCAAAAAGAACAAGAAAAACTAATCACATCTTTAACACGATTTGGATTACAAACCCCGCTTGACATAGCCACCATACTACACGCGGCCAAAAATAACAATAATATCTATAAATTACTGTCGGAATACATTTTAAATGCAAACATTCAAATATAAATAAGAAGAAAACGTACAAGCAAATCAGGTTCTAGCTTCAAGCTCAATTCAGTTTTTCAATCGTCTCATTAATAACAATCTCATTACTCTATTGTTATCCCTCCCGTTGGCATAGTGCACTAATTCCAATACCCGTCGTGATGTGCCCCTCGACAACCTCCTTATCCTCTACAAATCCTTATCACTCCATTCAAATCGCATTAATTTAGGATTTATTATTATAATGTTCAGAAGCTGGCTATATCAATATTTTTCGACAGCCAAACCACTAGTTAAATATATATATACAGTATTGGCCATAAAGATAGCAACTTTTGATAATCCTGTTTCATTTTCATTCTATCCAATATTTTTAAAATTAAAAAATGTAATTCTTACCTTTAACAATTCTCTACATATATTATAGTAAAAAATTAAATTTTAATAGTAAATTCTATTTTTTTTTATAGTATTTACTAGCAGTATAACCGCTGCTTCGCTACCGAAAAAAATAGTCGTAGCCCGCTTAGATCGGGCCCATTTCGAAATCTGTTCAAGACTGGTTGCTGCGAATCGTTTTACATTCAAATATATTTATTTGTTTTAATCTACCATTGTATTAATATGTGCTTCTTATACAAATAATTTAAGTACGAACTTCTTTGTAAACATTGGTAGCATAGACATTTAGTAACAACACGTATAAGTGTCCCGTTGTTTTAATCCAGGAAACTGCCACATAAAATGCCCATGTGAGAATCTCTCATCGCCAAATGCAGCGCCGATTACGTGAAACATTTTATGTTGCACCTTACGAAATTATTTATTATCATTATTATGATATTTATTATAATTACTCCGTGATTATTCCTGATTTATAAATCGTACCTATATAGGTCGGAGCACTTTTTTTCGTTAGTAAATATTCTTGCCACCCAAGGAAGTTTTTTTCTTCGTATTGCTTTAGGGGGTTACAATAATGTTCAACAGCGAATTTAACGTTATAATTGTCGTCAAAAATGAAAATAAAAAATTTGTGATATATATTGTCGGGAACATATTTGTAGCAATATTAAACCCTAAAATTTGTTAAAATATATTTTGAATATGTGTATCTTTTATATTTTTTTATAATACGGAAAAATTTTACGACTTTTTTCTAAATATTTCTTAATTGATCGGAAGCCTGGTGTCATACAGCGATGATATATAGCTTAAAATATTTCCAGACAAATTTGCAAGACGCTGTTGCAAATATCACTAAAATCGGTTAAGCCGTTTTTGAGTTTTAATATATGTACAGATTCTAAACAGACGTCTATGTGCCAAAAAGAAATAAAACACAGGCCATACGAAGCGTTTTATGACTAACCTTGAATCTAGATTTGCCGTTTATGGGTTGATCAGAGCAAAATACGTTTTTGTACATGTGTATGGGTAACCTTTGGAAGCAAAAACCAAGTCGATATCTCAGTATAGGTCTGATATATTAAGGAAAGATTTTTTTATTTATTTATTTATATTATTGATATTATAACTTTTGTTATGCACATGTTTAATGTTAAGTCAATAATAAGAGAGATATTTCAAGTTTATAAGTAGCGCTCCCTCTGTCCCTCTAAATATTCAAAAGCTACACTAAACAGAAAATAATCGTTCTTCAATAAAAAAAAAAATGTCTTTATAAATTGTTGATGTAAAATAAATAATAAGCTAGATATTTCCAGTATTTTAGTTTAGCACCCACCCCCCTCCTCCCTATCCAGCTTCTCAACCAATTAAATAATTTATAGGACAACATATTATATTTGTTTTTTTTTTTTTATTTTAAACAACTTTTCTCATGTGCGTTTTTGCTGGTAAGTCAATAGTATATGAGATATTTCAAAAGTTTAGTTTTAGGTTGTCCCAGTAGTGGAGCTATGTCATATTTGTGACACTTTGACCTTGAACGTGCGACCAGCCGATTTTCACTGAAACTGATGTAAAAAGATGTGGTGTTTTGAGGCTTGACCTTTGGACTGTCAGCCGTGCCTTCTCGAAAGCCGTGTCGGAATCGTGCGGGATTAGTTATATTTATATGTGAGTTTCGGAGACTTGATCTGAACAGTTATATAAAAGCGATATGTATGTTTATGACTGAAACATTGTTAAAATGCAGTTTGTTAAATGTGGATCCCTGAAAGTCATAAATCTAAACGCTAATGAAGATATCCATACAGGTGAACGTCGTCATGGATATCTCTTACCTGAGAGCATACGATGTATCATATGCGGTCCGTCAAACTGCGGTAAAACTAACGTCATGTTAACTTTGTTAACGCACCCGAAAGGTTTAAACTTTGAGAACATCTATTTGTATTCTAAATCGTTGTTTCAACCGAAATATCAATTGTTAGCTCGAGTATTGAGAAAAGTAAAGGGAATAGGATACTTTCCATATGAAGACAGTGAGGATATTGTTAAATTCAAAGAGGCGAAACGAAATTCAGTTTTCATATTCGACGATGTGTCCTGTGATAAACAAGACTGCATGCGAGAATATTTTAGCATGGGACGACATAAAAACATAGATACATTTTTTATTAATCAAACTTATATGCGCTGCTACAAACATCTTTTAAGGTACATTTATATTTATTTATTTATTTATGTATTTATTTATTTATTTATTTTTCTGTTAATGAAGGGACAACGCTAATTTTATCATCATCTTTAAACAGGACGATTTGAATTTGAAACATATACACGAAGAACATGTGGATACAGACATGTCTTTTGAGTGTTTCAAAGAATTTTGCGTTCACTGTTGGAAAGAGAAGTACGGTTTCGTAGTGATAGATAAAGATAGAAAGCATGGTCGTTATCGAAAAGGGTTCGATATATTCTTGAAGTGGAATGAAGTATAAAAGGTAGTAACATCACGTGAGATAGGATATTTCCTTTCAAATCATTGAAGAGGTCTCTCTGTCTGTCACAATGGAAGAGGAAAATTTAAAAAAAATTATTGCGTTAAGTAAATCGATAAGAGAAAAGTATCTCAACTTGAAACGTGGTCTAACTGAAACGGAACATTCACTGCGAGAAACTTTTAAACCTATCGTTACTCCGTTAGAGACTTTACTTCAACGGACCGTAAAATCGGGGAAAGTTGATTTTAAAGAGGAAGAAAATGAAATACATAGTCCAGTAAAATTAAAAAAGAAAACTAAAAAGAGAAAACTAGAAGATATTACTCCAATAAAAGCAAAATATATTAAGAAGATTAAGACTGATGAAGGAACATATAATGTTGGGAAATTTGAACAAAGTTCTGATACACCTGATTCTAAACAAGAAGAAGAAGAAGAACAAGAACAACAAGAACAACGTGAATATGAATTGGTAGCTGAACCTGAAATGTCAGTAGAGGAGGCGATGACAGGTGAACTTATGAGTGATGAGGGGACTGAAAAATTACAGAGCATTTTAGAAACTTTCGGAAATATAGCTGGACCTTATGTGCTTTTACACGGTTTGAATGATAAATCCATTGATAAATCATCTAGAGGTATAAGATTTAGTGGTAATCGATGGTTAATTGGAGATTCAGTAATATCAATAGATAACAACGATTTATTCATAAAACCTAGTGATGGTGACGATGATGATGATGATGATGATAATTATGATGATGATAGAGGTGATTGGTATGAAGGTACACCGGGTCTTTACGAGTTACTTTTCATTAAAAATCCAGATTCTACTAAAGTGACACAAAGTGATATTATACAATACAATGAAATTCTTCAAAAGACGAATGCTGTTAAGCAACATTACAGTATTGATAAGAAAAAACAAGGTTCTAGAACTGAAAAGTATCGTAAATATGTAAAAGATTATCAGAAACCAACCACAGGTTTCAAAACAGGGTTCAGTTATAAAGATTATGTTGATGTGAAACCGGAATTTGTATATTGGGATGATGTTAATGAATTAGTCGAGAGACTTTATCTGTTGATCGCTTCACAAGAATCGGGACACACGGGGCATCAAAATGAGATTTTATCGATAATTGAAGAGTTACGAGAAGCTGGTGTAATTGAATAAATACACAGATTCAAGAACATAATGTGTTAGTTTCATTATGACTATTGATAAATTTGGACGGACTTCTAAAAGCAGGGGAATTAAATCAGGTGTTAAATTTAAAGTGACATTTAATGGAGACGTTGATTTTGAGGGTAGAGCATTAACAAATGTTGGTGATCCGAAGAATGATAATGACTGTGTAACAAAATCGTACGTTCTAGAGGTTCATGGATATCATAAAAGAAAACTCGAAGATCTAAATGAGAGAGTAGGAAAGATGAGTGTAAAACTTTCTAGAAAATTAGATGAGGAACAACGAGAAATCGAACAGAGTGTTCAAAAATATGTAAATAATATTGTTACGAATGAAGAATCTTATTTTCGTTCTGAACTCGCAGCCACGAAAACGTATATAGATAATGAACTGAGAAAAATCAATCAAAAGTTAAAAGAAGATAAAGATCACTTGAATGAAAACATAGAGAAAATTTTGAAAAATGATCAAAAAGAATTACAAGATCGTCTTGTCAAAAAATTAGAAGATATGCTTACACCATATTTAGAAAAAGAAGCACGTAAAAGAGATGGTGGTGGTGGTAGTGGTGATTAAAAATAAATAGAGATGTAAATATATTATGTAACAGAGTGAGAGAGAGTAAGATGAGTAAAAGACAGATAGTAAATGAACTACACAAACCGGCTCGTAGAAACTACACTCGCAGACGTGTTGTAACCAAAGGTTTGAATGATTTATTTCAAGCTGATCTTGTCATAATGATACCGTACGCACCTCTGAATAAAGGTTATAAATATCTTCTAACCGTCATAGACGTCTTCTCGAAGTATGCCTGGGTGGAACCTGTAAAAAGTAAAACCAGCAAAGATGTAACGTCGGCGATGGAAAAGATTTTAAAGAGTGGACGTCATGCCGTACCTAAGAATCTTCAAACTGACGACGGAACAGAATTTTTTAATGTAAAATTTCAAAATTTAATGAAAAAATATAACATAAACCATTATTCGACTTTCAGTAATCTAAAAGCGTCAGTAGTTGAAAGATTTAACCGTACCCTGAAACAACGCATGTGGAAAGAATTTAGTTATCGGGGGGCGTACCGTTGGATTGACATTTTAACCGATCTCGTCAAGTCATACAACGAGAAGAAACATCGAACTATCGGAATGAGACCCGTAGATGTGAATGCGGCAAACGAAAAACAACTGTTGAATACGGTTTACAGTAATATTAAAACGGTAGGTCGTGCCAAATACAGGGTCGGGGACCACGTACGCATAAGTAAAATGAAACACGTATTCGCAAAAGGTTATACACCAAACTTTTCAACTGAGATTTTCACCATAAGCAAAGTGCAAGTGACAAACCCCGTGACATATAAACTTCAAGATTCATTAGGTCGTCCCATAGAAGGTGGTTTTTATGAACCCGAATTGCAGAAAACAAAACACCCAGATGTTTATCTTGTAGAAAAAGTGCTCAGAAGAAAAGGTAATAAAATTTATGTTAAATGGCTCGGTTTTGACAACACCTACAACACTTGGATAAATAAAGACGATATAGTATAATTTAATATTAATTAAATAATTTTAATTAAATAATTTTAATTAAAACTGATAATAGATTAATAAATAAATATTTATTAACATTAAAATAACTTTTAATTTTATATCACCATATTCCTTACAATATTCTGCTGATAAATAAAATGCTGGTGGGGGAGTTGTATATAAAAGACGTGATGATCATATTTCTTGAATTAGTTGTGGGGTTTATGATGACAACTATGAAACAAGAAAGATTAAAAATGAAGAAGGAAGAAAACAGACTTAAGACGTTTGAAAGTTGGCCTTGTGATTATGTACATCCACGTGATTTAGCAAGATCCGGATTTTATTATTACAACGTGGAGGACACTGTTCGTTGCTGTTTCTGCAGAATTGAAATTGGTCGTTGGGAAGAAGGAGACAATCCTATAGAAGTGCATCGGTACTGGTCAGTAAATTGTCCATTTATTAATGGATTTGATGTGGGAAATATACCAATAAAATCAAGTACATCTACCGATTTTCAACAAGAATTAAACATAAACAGTGATGAAGTTACATTTACAGATGATAAAAATGTTGAAAGTATTACTAAAATTCCTGATAAAAATTTAAATAAATCACAGGATACCAATTTACCAGTTAACAAAAATGATGATACGGTTGATACAGATAGAATAATATTTTCCGACCTTAATAATAACAAAATTTCAAATCGTAAATTGAAGAATATTGAAATGAATGTGACTCAAGGTGAAAATGGTTCTATGACAACAATTAAGTTAAAATAAAGAAATTTTTAACTGTATCTTATTATGTATTGTAACAATTGTAATTGTATTATATATATATATATATTTCTATATAATTTGAATTTAAATTTTTTGTAAAAACATTTATGTTATTATCTTGTTAATAATTAATAAAAAATAGTAACCTATATGCTTTATTTATTTATTTATTTAATATTTTTCTGATTGAAGTATATTATATATGAATATAATAGGTTAAATGAGTAAAAGAACATGAAGAGATAAATTCAAATTTTTATTTTATTTTTTTAATACATTCATATTGATTTTATTGATTAATGTTACTATACTTATTATCTTCATATATGAAAGGGTTTGTTATTCCACCTGCATATTTACTCCTGAAAAAAGAGTATCGAGGAGTTTATCATTATCTTTATCATTATCATTATCATTATCATTATTTTTATCATTATCAATACATAAATCTTCGTAATTATCAAAAGGGAGAGGTATTACTGTTTTCATTAACATTTCTAAGGTTTTTATGTAATCATCAACGTTAGTTGATGGCCAGCGTCCACTGTCCGGTCCTGCCGTCCATCCTACAGAGTTACCCTGCGTTCCTTTTTCAATGTTTGAAGTCAACCATTCATGTAAGACTGAGTGTCTTCTGTCTGGATTGTAAGTCCAGTATTTACTGTGTTTCAACAGGATGTCTAAGGTTTCTATGTTCGCATAATAGGCTGCTTCCGTTATGGCCACCCAGAGATCTTCTTCGTTTATTTCTGTCATATGTAGAATTATTTGAACAAGATCCACGTTGTTATAAACCACTGCACTTTTGAAGTAGTCATTCATGATGTTCTGAGTGGCCAATTCAATTTTCTGAAACATGCTTCTCTCTTGATTATTCATGGTCTTAAAATATCTGTAATAATAAAATATAAAAAGCTTAAAATTTCCAAATCAATAGTCACAAACTTACAGTATATAATCTTGTTTCATTGTTTCTCCTTATCCTCCTTTTTGTTTCTAGTAAGATTATAAAGACGAAGGAAAGATTTTATATTGTATCGTTATACCCCCAAGGTAAGGTTTTAGTATAACTATAATTTACAACTCTTTTATCATCGTATGGACTGAGAGCCACCTTTTTTTGTATTATTGAGTAGACGTTATGTTTAAATGATCTGATTAATCTTTGATCAATGTTAAAACTAGAGTTATTAAACAAACATTGATAATAATCATCGAAGGTAATTTGTTTCAATGATGTACTTGTAATACCTTTAGCCTTTTTGATAATTTTGCTATTATTCAGTAATTTAAACGTATACATTTTTGATTTTAATCCAATAAATTCACTCATAATTTCACCGTTATTTTCATCTTTCATTAGACCTAATACTTTTTTATTTCTTAAAGGAATACCGTATACATTATCAGGTGGGTAGTCTGACGTATCAAATCTATCTATATCCTCTTTCATGATCTCATAAATGTCAGGAACGGTAAAACAATACAATGCGCTATCTGTATCTGAGTACAAAAGGAGAGCTTTATCATTAAATTTTGATTTGATATAATTGTAATGAAAATCATAAAGTATAGTTTTCGAAAGATCTAATATTGAAAATCCTACGTAAATTGGTTTATTAAATTTAATATTCAATCTTTTCATTTCTATAATAACCATATCTTTTTCAAATATGGTACAACTGTGAAAGTTTGGTTGTGAAATTAGTCTCTTTGCACCATATCTACCTAACCATTTTGTTACCAGTTTAATGTCTTTATACTTTCGTACGTTCTCTATTGTCTTACCGAATACCGAATTGTTCATTAATTTATAGAAATTTTTTTCAAAGTCGTTCGTAGACTGTTGTCTTAGATTTGTGTTTAGATCTATGTATGATTTCAACCAACAAGATTGCCGAAATTTTAAAATTTTATGAATTTTAACTAATTTCAATCCTAAATCTAAGGCTTGTTGTAAATTTCGATAGTGGATTACATAATTTTTCTTATTGTAAAGGGTTGTTAATAATTTTGGTAATTTTGCAGTGGAGATCGGTGGTATCATATGTTCAGGACAGAGTGGTAAATCACTATGTGTATCGAAAAGTTCTCGAGGGTAATCTAAATCGACTTCAAAAATGTAACCATATTCAGAATCATCCGGTATATTTTTAACATTTACAGAATAGACATTTTCAACCCATTCAAAAGAATCAGTCGGCAAGGCAAATGACATTGCACTACCATAAAGGTTATTTATATCGAAATACATCAAGTATGATGACTTTTCTTTAGGATTATAGTCTTTTCCCATATATTTGTTATTTGCCTTAGCGTAACGATTTGAACACTGTGATATACCACCTCTGACTCCCGATTCTATAAACATAATCATATCAATATTTGTTAATAGTTCTAATTTTACTTTAGAAATTTTCAAACAACAATCGTAAGCCAAACCCGGTACCGTATAGTAATGTAATGCATCTAAATTATAAGTTTTTAAACAGGTTTCTCTAAAATTTTCGAATACATCAGCCAAAAGTAATACATCAGTTTTTAAATAGAGTTCTGCATATTCTTTTAAATTTTTTATTTTAAATATTCGCCAAACATTGAGTGCATGTTCATATTCTTTTTCGGGTATTTCAGACTGATGCATTTCATTGAAGAATTTCTTAATAGATGGTAATTTAGTTTCGTTTAATTTTTCCCAACTATCTAAATAATCATACGGAAAAATGCCTTTTTGTTGCATCGCTTGGAATTCTAAATCATTATGATAATGTTTACGTATTATATTCTTCTTATCACCGTCTAAATACGACCCGAGTTTCTGGAGAGAATCCGATAGAAATCTATATGAATCTAAAAATCTGAAATTAATTTTACCGTATTGAGTTTTTTTCGTAAATGAAATGTATCGTTCCTTATTAATCGGAAGTAAATTTACCTCACCAGGTATTTCTGTACTCAACGCTTTTATTATAAAATGACTATCGTATCCAGACAAATTATGAAATAGAACAGGTATCGTGAAACACTTCTGATAATTAATATTGCATATAATATGTGCAGGACCTCTGTATCGCCCTGTGAAATGACAGTGATCTTTTACTTTTAAATCAGATGAAGAGAATAATTCTCCACAGATATGACAGTTGTTAGATATTTTAAATTCATGTAGTTGTAAATTTGTTAATTTTTCAATCGGTATAGGGTTGGAATATATGTTGTCTAGATGGTTAGCTAATTGATTTAATTTTTGAACAAACCAACTAATACAATCTACACCTGTATATAATTCAAATTTTGAAAGGTTATCATTAAATGAACATTTCAAATAAAAAGCTATACTAAAAGGTACATGTTTCTGATATTTTTTCAAACTACTCACAGTATTCTGATCATTGTAATTCTGAAGTATACTTTCGAGGTCTGCATATATTACAAATGGAACTTTATCTTGATATTTATAATTTTTAAACTGAAGAATTTTTTCTTTTTGTGTTGGTAAAGTAATTTTTGATTTGTTAAATTTCTTACAGTTAATCATATGGTTATTTAAAGTTTTTTGTAAACCAAAACGATTTAAACATCTATCACAAAAGTAATAATGACGTTTAAGTTGTTTATGTAATAACCTAGATAAATCTTTGATTAATGCAAAATGATACCTCGGTTTGGATTGAATTTCATGAATTTTATCATATAAATCATCATCATCATCTTCTGTATTCTCACACTGTATCAATAACAAATTAATTTTACATAACGAATTGTGTTCACTCAGAAATACTGGTACTACTTCCTTTTTTTGTAGTGTGAATACGTTTATTGATAGAGTATTCATGATTTCAAATTTTGGAATGTCTTTTATCTTGATTGGAAACTCAATATTATCGAATTTTAGAATTGAACTGAAATGAGGATAAGATGTGACACGTTTAGGATTTTTATTCTCCTGACAAGGTTTAAGATATGCCGTTATACACCACAAAAAACAGAACTGATCATTATTTTTTATATTTAAAACGGCTCTAGTATTTTGAATATATTTAGGTATTTCAATAAAACTTGAAACACCTACGTTTATTGGCTCGTAATGGTTTATGTTCACTTTCAACTCAAGTACCTCATAAAGAGCCCATCCACTGTCCCTCTCTTGAAATTCTTGAAGTTTTAATAAAATTTTATTTTTAATATGATTTATGTAATATTCTTTTATATTTGTACCATGGTTGATAATTCTATTTTTTGTGTTGAAATGTTTAATGTCAATCTCACCGGTCTGAGGTTTTACAAAATTTGCAATGAAAATAACATTAACTTTTAACAGAGATTTCTTAAGTTCTTTCTTCACATGCAGAGAAAAACTTCTAAACGCTTTATCGAAAAATTCAATTGGATCTTTAATTTTTAAATTGATAATAACTCCTGTTTTAATTCTATTATTGAAACAAGATTCTAAATCACACCACATAATTTTTCTATTAGAAATTTTAGTTTTTTTAAAAAATTGTTTATAGTAATTGAATAAGGCCAAGTGTGATTCTAACTTAGAATACGTAGTGTATCTATCATTCTTCTGTTTAATTTTGCATTTCACTAATGTTATACAATTTAGAATTAATTTATACCATTTTTTAAAATCTTCATTCGTCTTTAATAATTTACTAGCTTGCTCTACCGTTTTCAACATCTTTCCAGTTAGTTTTGAAATATCTTCCATATCTCTTGAAATAAAAAGTCATTAAAAATCCTAATGAAAGAGTTGTTGTTTACAAAACGTACAATAATTTTTAAATTTAATAAATGGTTAACAATATGATCATTTCTGACGATTATTCCTCTAAATCACACCACATAATTTTTCTAGTAGAGGGTTTAGTTTTTTTAAAAATTTGTTTATAGTAATTGAACAATGCTAAATGTGATTTTAACTTAGAATACATAGTGTGCCTCTCATTTATCTGTTTAATTTTACATTTCACTAATGTTATACAATTTAGAATTAATTTATACCATTTTTTAAAATCTTCATTCGTCTTTAATAATTTACTAGCTTGCTCTACCGTTTTCAACATATTTCCAGTTACTTTTGAAATATCTTCCATATCTATTGAAATAAAAAGTCATTAAAAATCCCAATGAAAGAGTTGTTGTTTACAAAACGTACAATAATTTTTAAAATTTAATAAATGGTTAACAATATGATCATTACTGACGATTATTCCATATGAATGACAATTCAAAACATATGGTGTTGTATCACTTGTCCAATTGTAGTTCGGGTCTCTAACTTTTTGTGAATATTCTTCTTCTGTTATCCAATTACAATAAAAATCTATACGATCTATACAATTTACACAAAAACAATATTCTTCTATGATAGGATACATCGTACTATCAATTATTTTAAAAGTGTCATTATCAAAATATAAATGATTTTGATTATCATCACTACATAAGTAATCTCTAAAATGCAATAGAAACAAATCTGTGGCATTTCTTAAAGTTATATCGACATACTCAAAATTTAAAGAATCATTTGCACATTTATCTTGAAACTCACTAAAATCTGAATCTATTTCCAATGTTTCATTTGCTAATAACTCTAGGTTTAAATCATATACATCATTAATATCATCAGATAGAATTGGTAGACGTGGTGACACTACAAGTGTATAAAATAATTTAAAACTAATCTGATATTGATATATATATATAAGGAGAAATAAAAATTCTTATTTATATATATAACTAAAATACTTACTTGAAATTTGAGAGAGGTGTAGTAGAGAGTTAAGGTATACTCAACTTAATTGGTTTGAACTGACTTATTCAAGAAATACGGTGTATTTATATGTCGTTAGAAGTATCCCCACTTTATTCATAACCTTGCTTTCAATTTATTTTACATTTCTTATGTCACACGATTTGTTACTTTCTATTATTTTAGCCTTGCTTCAAACGTATATAAACCGATAAACAGACAAGAAACTACATCAGTTCACAACTACTGTTCGTACTGTGTAAAATAAAGTGAATATGGACATCCCAACAACAATCATAGTTGAATCTAGAGATAAAGTGAAATTAAAATTACCGATGCTGGAGGTTGTAATGAAACACTTGTTTAGGTGAGTTAAAATTATTATTTTTATTATTATTTCTATGGAAGAAAACGTTCTTGACAACCATCAAATTGAAATTATATATATATATACTTTTATGTTATTATCTTACAAATAAAAAAAAAATAGTTACTTATAAACTTTATTCATTTCTTTAATATATTTTTGATTGAAGTATATTATATATAAATTTATGGTACATATGTATGTGTTTAAAAACATTTTCTTAACAATTATCTGAGTACATAAATTTATATATAACATACTCCAATCAGAAATATATTAAAGAAATAAATGAAGTATATGTCACAATTTTTTATTTATAAGATAATAACATAAAAGTTTAATAAAAAAATTTATATATATCGATTCCTATTAGTATAAAAGTATAAAATATGATTCCTATTATTAGTATTATTATTATTATTATTATTATTTTTAATATTATGTATCTCTAAATATTCTTCCTTTATTTTCTTCAGGTTTGGGGTCAGAGGTATATCCAGTAAGGATGGCAAAGTATATATATCTTTATCATATAGTCCAAAAAAGGAAACGTTAGAGAAAAAGTTTGGTAGCTTACCTATAAGCTACATTAAAACATATGTTAGCACGCCGGAGCAATTGGAGTTGTTTAAAAAAGCAATAAAATTGTTCCGGTTTGATGTAGATATTGATGAAGAATCTGAAAAAAAGATGCTATTACCACCACCACCACCACCACCAATGCAGAACCCACCACTACAACTGGTACAATCAACATCATCATCATCATCATCACCGTTGGATGCAAATGAACGAAAACGGAAATTAAATATAAAAATTAATATGAAGAAAAAGAACAAAAAGATGAAATATAAGATTGTAGAACAAGAACCAGAAGAAGAAGAAGAAGAAGAAGAAGAAGAAGAAGAAGAAGAAGAGGAAGAAGTAGAGGAGGAGGATGAAACACAACTGCAACCACCACCACCACCATCAACACCGACGATACAACCAACGTTCGAAGAAGATTTTAATGAAAGTTTGTTTCATGCAGTTACACAATCTCTTTTGGATATAAATAAATAAATAAATAAACGTTTATGAAAATCTTTTTTATTATTTAATTCTATTCCTTATTTATCCACATTATTCAAAAATACATATGACGTATGTATACGTACATACATACATATAAAACTTAATAGACATTGTGTTATCGTTACACTATGTCAAACTTTTAAGTATACATGTTTGTTTTATAACAACATCATTTAGCTTCGAACTATGTTGACGTTCGGTTCTGGTTTATTAGATCACACTCTATATAAACTTCCTATCGAACTACATTTGCCAGGATATCAGTATTGTGGTCCTAACACTAATTTACCATTTCGTCTCGCCAGAGGAGATCCGGGAATCAACCCGTTGGACGCTGCATGCAAAGAACACGACTTAGCATATTCTCAACATAAAGACCTCAACGAACGACATAAAGCAGATAGAATATTATCGGAGAAAGCTTGGAATCGAGCGAAAAACTCCTCCTCACTACGTGAACGTATAGCTGCGTTGGCCGTTACCGGTGCTATGAAAGCTAAATTAAAACTCGGTATGGGTATGAAGAAGAAGAAAAAGATGACTAAAAAGGAGCAGAATAGATGTAGAAAACGAGGACGAGGAACTGCTGAAGATATTTCAAAGATTATCGGAGCTGTAAATTTAAAGAAGGTGGCTGCCATTAGAAAGAGAGTGAAAAAACAGCAACAACGACGACGACGACGACAGAATAAGAAATTTTCACCAAGAATCATTCGTCCTCCGGCTAAACAAGGAGGATTTTTACCTCTGATTTTCGCTGGACTCTCAGCGTTAGGTGCTCTCGCTGGTGGAGCTGCGACCATAGCTAAAACAGCTAAGGATGCATCTGCAGTTAACGAACAGTTGAAAGAAAGTCAGAGACATAATCGAGCAATGGAAGCTGCTGCTGCTGCTACGGGAAAAGGTTTATTTTTAAAACCATACAAAAAAGGATCAAGCTTAAAACAATTAAAAAACTACCCAACAGGGCGTTGAGTGATCGTGAACTAAGAAAGTATGGAAAACATATTCCTTATTTTCGTGGAGTGTTTATGCGCAACGCCCTCCCTCAGAAACCATATATAAAAGAATGTGGAATTGTAAATTTAGATGACGAAGTTGGTTATGGTACTCACTGGGTAGCTTATATCATTAGAGGTAAAGACGTATGGTACTTTGATAGTTTCGGTGATCTGCGACCACCTTCCGAGCTAATCTATTACTTCGGTGAAGACGCTAACATAAAATATAATTATCAAAAATTACAAAATTTCAATACACACATTTGTGGTCATTTATGTCTCGAGTTTTTAATAAATAACAACACTAAGATAAGTCACTAGTCAGTATGTCGAAGTCGTTTACAATATCTGGACGTTCATCAGAACTAAGTGCTAATTATCATCCACCTATAGAACTCGATCCGAATTTAAATTATGTCATAGGACTTGTGGGATTCGAAAGCTACATGAGTATTCCTAATGTAGATTCAACAAATGACACTTTACATTACGGAAACGATCAGAAATTGGTAATACCGACAGGTCTATATGAAATTGACGATATCAATAAATATATAAGAAGGAAACTAGGAGTGGAGTATGTCGAAAGTGAAGAATATTATCACAAAACGCTTCAGAAAGAACGATCTGTTCCTAACGAGAAAGAATCACAACGAGGATACTTCAATATAACACCGAACACTAATACATTGAAGTGTAATATCATAAGTTCATATCCAATTGATTTCACACCTGAAAACAGCATCGGAAAATTGTTAGGATTCAAACATAGAAAACTGACACCTGATGAAATACACGAATCAGATGAAACAGTTGAAATCTTCAGAGTTAGCGTTATTCGAATCGACTGTAACATAGTCATGGGTAGTTACACAAATGAAAAACCCGCTCACACGCTTCATGAATTCTTTCCCGCAGTAGAACCCGGGTATAAAATAATCGAAGAACCCAGTAACGTAATTTATTTGCCTGTCAACACCGAAACGATCAGTAACATCACGATACGCATCGTTGATCAGAATCAGAATTTAATAAATTTTCGTAAAGAACAAATTAATCTGCGATTACATTTGAAACCTGTCTTATAAAATGGGGTTATGTTTCGAAGGTATAAATAACATCAACAAACATGATGATATTATTATTAGAAATTTAACTACGAGACTAGCAGCATCTCAAAAACAACAACAACAGAAAAAAATAAATAAACTAACACCTGAAAATAAACGTTTGTTACAAAAGTTGGGTTTGAAGTTAAAAAAGTAAAACGACCAAGAAAAAGAAGAAGAAATGAGTGGAGGGGGAATGTTAAACGTTTTAACAAAGGAGAGGTATGATAATTCCATCACACGTTTTGAACTTCATACACATCAACCGTACATCACGAATGCTTTAAGTACGAACGATGAAATCAGGATACCGATACAGCAGATGGATATCTATACGAATATTCATGACAGTTTTATTTACATCGAAGGGAAAATAACTAAAGGTGCTACAGCAACCGTCAACCCTGAACTCATCACAAATGCGTTCGCTCATTTATTTGAAGAAATTCGTTATGATCTTAATGGACAAACTATTGATAAGTGTCGAAACGTCGGTATTGCAAGCACGATAAAGGGATACGTGACGTTCAATGAAGTTGAAGCTAAAATTTACTGGAACTATGGAGGAACTCTTATGAATGCTGGAGGATATTTCAGTGCTTCTATACCACTCAAAATATTACTAGGGTTCCCAGAACATTATCATAAGATTTTGGTTAATGCTAAACATGAATTGGTTCTTTTGAGAAGTAAAAATGACAATAATGTTTTCAAAAGTGACATTCTCCCAGTCATTGAACTGACTCGTGTTCAATGGCATGTTCCACATGTTAACGTGAGTGATTCTGAAAAAATTGAATTACTTAAGATAGTTAATTCGAAGAGGGATGTCATCCTACCATACAGAAGTTGGGATCTGTTTGAATGTCCCATGCCTGCTGATACAACAAAATATTCTTGGACCATTAAGACTACCACCCAGATGGAAAAACCGAGATTCGTTATTCTCGGAATGCAGAAAGATCGAAAACAACTCAACGCAGACATAAGTAAATTTGATCATTGTGATATAAGTGAAGTCAAACTATTTCTTAACTCAGAAGTTTATCCTTACGATCCATTGAATATAAACTTTCAAAATGATCGTTACGAGTTTATATATAACATGTATGTGAACTTTCAAAAATCCTACTTACACCGACAAAGTGACCCTCTCTTTGATCGAGAAAAATTTAAAAATGAAGCACCACTAATCGTATTAGATTGTTCTAAGCAAGTGGATGGTGTCAAGGCGAGTCAGGTAGATGTCAGAATCGAATTGGAAACACATAAACCTCTCTCTCAGAAAATCGTGCTTTACGCTCTAATTATTCACGATAGGGTGGTGGAATATAACCCCGCTACCAGTCTAGTGAAAATATTAGTATAAATTCTGTAAGTAATACTATATTTCTATCAGTCTGTTGTAAGATATTACTCAGTCAACTACTCAGTGTATATTTTGATTATAATTGTTTCTAAAATGTTTGTCATTGATGTACAAGGTTTTAATTTTCCGCAATCGAGAAAATTTATATGTAAGGAAATAGCAATTCTAAATATGGTGGATGGAAAACTTACGCATAAGTTTATAAAAGAAGCTGTAGACGTGCGATCATTCAACCCGAGAATTATTAATCATTTCACATGGTTGAAAAACAACGTACACGGTTTAAGTTGGAACTACTGTCTTCAGGGAGCTGATACACAGTTAAATCATGAGGATATTTCTCGATTCATAACGGAACATATTGGATCTGGACTGGTGTATGTAAAAGGCTGTGAGAAAAAAGCCTGGTTGCAACAATTCATAAGTAATGAAATTAATGATTTATATGATGAAGATTGTCCATCTATTCAAGACATGAAACAAATTTTCAAATCTTTTCACTGTAATAAACATACGATAAACAATTTGAATTGTGCAGTAGAAAACGTATACTTCTTGTATAACTGGTATACGACGATAAAAAATTCAAGTTGCAACAATTCACTACAAATGAAATGAAAATTGTATCACTGTAATAAACATATGTTTAGTTATATAAATTTTGGAAATCGCTACTGTTATAAAGTAAAATGATAATATATAATATATTCAACATGTATTTCTTATACAACTGTTATACTTCTTATAAAATAAAATGATATATATATATATATATATAACATGTTTTATTTACACACCTAATTTACACCTATCAAAAATTTAAAAATGTAAATTTTTTTTTTTTTTTTTTTTATCTTTTCGGTAAAGACCTACTTATTTCGGCTCTGGGGGCCGCGCGGGAGTTTTGGTTGGTAAATTTAGCTTCCTGACGACGGGGCGGTTCTCTGGAGTACCGACACGGTATTTTCGGCAGACCTACGTATTTCGGCTCTGGGGGCCGCGCGGGAGTTTTGGTTGGTAAATTTAGCTTCCTGACGACGGGGCGGTTCTCTGGAGTACCGACACGGTATTTTCGGCAGACCTACGTATTTCGGCTCTGGGGGCCGCGCGGGAGTTTTGGTTGGTAAATTTAGCTTCCTGACGACGGGGCGGTTCTCTGGAGTACCGACACGGTATTTTCGGCAGACCTACGTATTTCGGCTCTGGGGGCCGCGCGGGAGTTTTGGTTGGTAAATTTAGCTTCCTGACGACGGGGCGGTTCTCTGGAGTACCGACACGGTATTTTCGGCAGACCTACGTATTTCGGCTCTGGGGGCCGCGCGGGAGTTTTGGTTGGTAAATTTAGCTTCCTGACGACGGGGCGGTTCTCTGGAGTACCGACACGGTATTTTCGGCAGACCTACGTATTTCGGCTCTGGGGGCCGCGCGGGAGTTTTGGTTGGTAAATTTAGCTTCCTGACGACGGGGCGGTTCTCTGGAGTACCGACACGGTATTTTCGGCAGACCTACGTATTTCGGCTCTGGGGGCCGCGCGGGAGTTTTGGTTGGTAAATTTAGCTTCCTGACGACGGGGCGGTTCTCTGGAGTACCGACACGGTATTTTCGGCAGACCTACGTATTTCGGCTCTGGGGGCCGCGCGGGAGTTTTGGTTGGTAAATTTAGCTTCCTGACGACGGGGCGGTTCTCTGGAGTACCGACACGGTATTTTCGGCAGACCTACGTATTTCGGCTCTGGGGGCCGCGCGGGAGTTTTGGTTGGTAAATTTAGCTTCCTGACGACGGGGCGGTTCTCTGGAGTACCGACACGGTATTTTCGGCAGACCTACGTATTTCGGCTCTGGGGGCCGCGCGGGAGTTTTGGTTGGTAAATTTAGCTTCCTGACGACGGGGCGGTTCTCTGGAGTACCGAGACGGTATAAAAATAAAAAAATAAAAAAAACCTGGATACTGACCCGAATTTCTCACCGTTTACTAAATACAACCATTTTCTAACAGTCAGTGGTAATTATTGGTAATTTAACAGTTAATTAGGTACGTCTATTCTTAAAATTTTCATATGATATACGAAACAAATTTTCAAATCAGTTCAGTAGTTTGCTTGTCGCACCCCCGGTTGGGAAAACATATTACCTATGACTTAAACCGCTCAACCATACTCACAGACATAAAACTGAATACTGTATTCACTTACCCAAAGTCACCATGTAATGCCACACTGTAAAATCGACTTCTTTATATACACAGCTTAGTTTTTAATAAAAATCAGTAACATTTATCTTGTTTATATAGACAGCTAAGTTTTATTATTATTAGATATCAATTTACATATTTACATCCGTATTGCATTGTAACAAACAAAGATATAATTCAAGTTTAAATACAACGAAGGTTAAATGAAACACGTTAGAAATAATTCATTACATAATTACATCCGTATTATGCATTGCAATTTTAAATGCATCGAAGGTTAAATAAAAACATGTTAAAATATTCCTTTGCTAAGTTTTATTATTATTAGATATCAATTTACATATTTACATCCGTATTGCATTGTAACAAACAAAGATATAATTCAAGTTTAAATACAACGAAGGTTAAATGAAACACGTTAGAAATAATTCATTACATAATTACATCCGTATTATGCATTGCAATTTTAAATGCATCGAAGGTTAAATAAAAACATGTTAAAATATTCCTTTCACTCTTCACATTGTATATATATTGTAACAAAATTAAACTATCTGTGCATTGTGAGTCTAACGTCTTGTTTTCAATCTAACCACCAACCAACAACAGCAATATGGCAACAGTCAACACCAACGAGAACTGGGATGACGTCGAGGAGTCTGGACCGTTCCGTTCGAGCGGAGGAAATCCGTGGATAATATGGCAGATAAAAAAAAAAAACGACCGGGTAAAAACAAAGAGGACCGACCAGCAGTCTCAGAACGTAGAAGAGAACTGGGATGACGTCGAGGAGCCTGGGCCGTTCCGCTCGAGCGGAGGGAATCCGTGGATAATATGGCAGATAAAAAAAAAAAACGACCGGGTAAAAACAAAGAGGACCGACCAGCAGTCTCAGAACATGGAAGAGGAACCTGGGCCGTTCAGATATTTATGTAATAATATTTTATTATATTTTCAAAAATGTTTTTAATTAAAATTTATTTAACATGTTTTTTGTTTATTTATTTATCCACCTTATTTACCACAAACCTTTCACATACATACATATCACTTTTATATAACTGTTCAGATCAAGTCTCCGAAACTCACATATAAATATAACTAATCCCGCACGATTCCGACACGGCTTTCGAGAAGGCACGGCTGACAGTCCAAAGGTCGAGCCTCAAAACACCACATCTTTTTACATCAGTTTCAGTGAAAATCGGCTGGTCGCACGTTCAAGGTCAAAGTGTCACAAATATGACATAGCTCCACTACTTGTCCCTTCGTAACTCCCGTAATATCAATCCAATTGAAAAAAAAAAAAAACATTAAAAAAAAATTATTTTCTTTTTATAAGCAATTTTTCTGTTAAGTCTACGTTATAAGTGATACATTTTTTTTTCTTCTGATTTTCGATTTGCCTCCTTATTTTGACTGCATTTCCTACCTATGTATATACCAAATTTCAACTCGGTATACACAGATTTTCTGTTTTATGTATATAAAATATTTTACTCTTATATTTAAATATCTATATAAAATAATAGATAAAATATAAATAAATAAAATTAACAAAATTCTTAAAAATTCGCAAAAATAAAAAACCAGAAAACAGATGCTCGACTTAAGTCTCGCTCTGCATACACTAAACATAAATTTTGCTAAATTCACTGAATAAAATCACCTATAGCAGAACAATGATTAATCGTGCCGAACGATATTGGCCGATGTTCCACGAACTTACTATAGTTGTCCAAACAACCAATGAAACGAAATTCCCGCGATCTCACTGAACGCATCATACATACTTCGATGGTCCAATATAATTAAAAACAAAATTATTAATTTCTCGTTTCTGATGAGATTTTTTTGAGATTTTCGATTTTTCTAGTTATGATGAAAGCATTTCCTACCTGTATGCAAAATTTCAACTCTGTAGCATATCTGGAAATGGGAAGAATTTCCGGACATAGCCACAAATATTCTCTTTTATATATAAAGATTATTTTTACCTGGACATAAAGATAGCAACTACTCTTAAAAAAATCTTTTTTTTTATTAATTAAGAAAATGAATTATTATTAACAGATCATTTTTAATATTTTGTATAGTAACCACCAGTATTTATAACTTCCCAACATTTTTTCGGCATTGATTATAATAATTTCGTGATCATTTCATTATAAATATTAGACCAGGCACCCTGCAAAGCTTTAAACAAATCTGCAATATTTGAATGTGTTTTGAATCTAATCTTTCTGTCGAAAATCTCCCAAAGGTTTTCTATTGGATTTAAATCGGGTGACTGTGACGGCCAAGTCATTACGTTAATTTTTGAATCCTCGAACCATTTTTTGACCAACTTCGAAGAATGTTTTGGGTCATTATCATGCCGAAAAATATGTTTTAAAGGCATGAACTCATCAGAATAAGGTTCCATAACATTCTGAAGAATGTCTTTATATATAAATCGATCCATTATTCCTTCAATGTGGTATAGAGGACCCATACCATATCCCGAGAAACAGCCCCATACCATCACAACACCTCTGCCATGTTGAACTGTTAGCAAGGTGTATTTTTGAACTAATCTTTTATTAGCAGGCCTCCTAACGTAACTTACACCATCACTTTTAAACAAATTGAACTTAGATTCATCACTAAAAATAACTTTTTTCCATTGATCTACAGTCCAGTCAATATGATTTTTAGCAAATTCTAATCGGGCCTTCACATTCTTTTTGGACAGAAGTGGTTTTTTAGCGGGACGGCGACTAAAAAGACCCTCACTAACTAATCTTCTGCGAATAGTTCTTGTTGTGATGTTTTCTCGATCCATTTGTGGCAAAAGGCCCAAAATTTTCTCCGATGACAGAAAGGGGTTATTGGCAGATAAATAAATAATTTTTATATCAGTTCGTTTTGTAGTTTTTCGTGTCTGTCCTGGAATTTTTGGAACTTCAAACGTACCTTCTTCTCGAAATCGCTTTATAATTCGCGACACAGTAGATTTATGCTTTTAAATTTTGTGAAATCACATTTTGCAGCAGCCCGTCTTTAAAACCAGAAATTATTAAGTTTCTAATTTAACTTGAAACAGTTATACTACGACCCATGATTGACAAATATAAACTGGAATATTGCTTGTGCACAACATATTATTTATGAATAAAACCTGCCATATAACAAAAAAATTTGAGTAGTTGCAATATTTTTGTCCAAGCAAAAATGAAGAAATAATTTATTATTAATCTGTAAGTCAGATTATTTGACTATTGATTGATGTAACAGACAAAATATGATTAAATTATAGAACTAAGACTATTTATTTTCCAATATTATTATTCAAATTTGAAAAATTGAAAAATGTTAAAAGTTGCAATCTTTATGGCCAATACTGTATATATATACCTAGACTTATTTAGATTTCAGTTTTGAATAAAAATTTTGCAAAAGATAAAACTGAATCGTAAATGTTATTTTGAGAGAGAGGCGAAGTTCCGCCCAGGCTAAATCTTATTTTAACTAGCTTGAGCTTTTTCTCTAGCTAGCTGCTTGTGGTGGAATCATGTGTTTATTTACTTTACATCGGCCTATTTCTGCAACGAGGCTAATCGCCGTGAAATCATTTGAAACATCGGTTAAACGGAACATTGTAAAGTGGTTTTAAGTTATGACCAGAGGGGAGGAATCCAAAATTTTCAAGTACTGACCAAGGGGTGGGAATACAATGTTTTCAAATGATGGTCAAAAGAGACGCAAAATCCAAAAGAATGGCAATTGTGCCGACTACGGCCCCTTCAACATCACTTCGGCACTCGGGCAACAAAGGCACACCTTTTTTCCATCAACCTTTAATCGACCCCTAGCCTAAATCGTCCCCTAACAACATCATTTTGACCCCTCGATGTCCATATCTACCACTTTGGGGATCCCTGATTTAAAAGAATGCCGGAATCTACACAAACTAATACACAGTGAATTTTCACAAACTGCACATTTGTCTTAGCAATGCTTAAGCAATGAACTAATCTGAAAGACAAGTTACGTACTTGTAATTCTTTTATAAGTTGCCATAGTGAGTGAGAGAGAAACACATTAGCACGTTAATTATAATATCAGTCATATTGCCCTTTTAAATATTGTAAAGTATACTAGTATTGTTGATTGGTTGATACCTTCATCTTTTGCGAAATTTTCCTACTGGTCAACGGGTGTTTAATTTTCTTTTCCAGAGTCTCTGGACCATTATGTCTTTTTTCATGCTTAACCCATTCGTATTCGTCGTATTCGCTGTAACTATCTAACTCTCATTTCTTATGTGATACTTTGCTTTGAGTATATTACTAAAGAATGGTGATTACTTAAAATGAAGATATTCTTACAGCTTCTTCATTTGCCATTAATCTAAATGGGACCAAAGATTGATAAGAACACATACAAGAAAAGAACACATACAAGGTAAGCACACATACATCATTTAATTCCCGGAATGACCGTATAGTGTCGCCCGAGACATAATTGCATCGAAGTCACGTGAGTATTCGTATTTGAATATGTTTGAACAAATATGTGCGTAAATTTCAAGCTGATAGAGTCAGTGGTTAGTTAGCTCTTAGGTAGGTAACAGACATCTGCTTGTATACTTGGGCGATTTCAATTAAGTTGATTGAAGAAAATTGGAAAAGGTGCTGAAGAAATAACGAGGATCATTCATTATGACAATACAAGTCACAATCCGCTCACTGAGGGAGGCTTTATGGCGAAAAAAAAAAAAAAATGCGATTGTAATGAATCTCTTAGATCACCCTGACAAAATATTTAAAAATTCAGAGGTCAGTCCATTATGCATTTAATTTCATTTGTTATGCAGAAAATATTTTAGGGTTTCAAAATTATTAGAATTGTGCATTGTTGAATGTTTCTTTGTTTTCTTCAAAATTTGACTGATAATAGAAAAATTTAATACATTTAAATTTTTAAACACTGTCATTTCCTGGAATATTGTTATATTTGGTATATAAACCTCTTTCAACTTAGAATAAGAGATCGGTTCAGAGATAGTTAGATAGATAGATAGCTGCAGTTTGGTTCGCGACTAGCATGCGGTAATTCTGAATTCTTGAGGGATACTCTTGGTCAATTATCCGGTGATCTTTAAGATTCATTCTAGCCTAACATTAAATTCTATTAAACTTTTACATTTCAAATATATTAAAATTGTACATTTTGTGTTAATAAACTCAAACTTAATTCTGTATCCATTTTTATCGAATGTGGTGTAACTCCTTATATCAAATCCAAGTGTAAATAACAGTTGAGATCAACCACAAGATGGCCCATCCGTCGGTTGGTAAGTACCAAAATATACCATTGAATTCACTTATCATAATGTTGAACCCTGGATAACTCACGCCTCGCACTTGAATCCCTGATTCCGAAATCTCATTTTAGTATGAAATCATCATAATTATATAACTTGAACAATAAGCATCTCGAGATGTTTACGTTAAACCACTGGCTCGCTGCACGATTACCCAATTACATAATCCTGCCTATTCATCCTACTTAGCTCCCTGTGATTTCTAGCTATTTCCAAAATTAAAAGATGCACTGAAGGGACAAAGATTTTCAAATATACCTAATATCCAACAGAATGTGAGACAGATATTCAAGAGTATTCCGGAAAATGAGTTCCAAGTATACTTCTAGAAATGAAAACGCTGTCAAGTGTATGGATGCGCAAAGGGAATACTTTGAAGGTGACAGTAGCCACCTGCTTGTGTACAGTTCCACACGTTTTTTACACCTGGTAGATCTGGCTATCTGGTTCGGTTACTCGGCTATGAGCTTTATAATTTTTCTCATAGAACATTACATTTGCTTAACGTGATATTGATGTACATGAGAACATTTGGGGATTAAAATGTGTAAAGCGGAGAATCTGTATTCTAAATTCATCAATATTTAAAAGCATTATACATTTAGATGACATTTCTACAACTGAAGGCTATTAAATGGAAAATAATAGATATTTCTAAAGAGAAAAAGTGGTATCTTTATATATATATATATATATATATGGTATCAGGACACTTACCCCCGGGACACTAACCCCCGGGACATTAACCCCTCGTCAATAACCCCCGGGACATTAACCCCCCATGTCAATAACCCCCCGTGCCATTAACCCCCTGGACAATAACCCCCGGGACACTAACCCCCGGGACACTAACCCCCGGGACATTAACCCCCCGTCAATAACCCCTGGAACATTAACCCCCCGTCAATAACCCCTGGAACATTAACCCCCCGTACCAATAACCCCCCGACCATTAACCCCCTGGCAATTGATTAATATTTTAAAGGTTTATTTTTATTTAAAATTTGAACATTTGAAATTAGAACAAAATTGAACAAATGTAATCGTACATATATAATTAGCTAACGTGTGTCAGTGATCTGGGTAACACTGTGACGTCATTTTTCCTAAGGTTCTCGTGATTGGTTAACTGGGGACTATTCAGGTCAGAAATGTCTAGGGTTTCGTAGGAATATCTTAGGTTAGGTTAGGTTAGTAAGGGTTTGGTTAGAAGAAGCCGAGCGAAGCGAGCTACTCATCTTCTAGTTTAATGACAAAACACTATCTTAGGTTAGGTTAGGTTAGTAAGGGTTTGGTT
The DNA here is from genome assembly GCA_963971575.1 of Liopterus haemorrhoidalis. Taxonomy (NCBI): domain Eukaryota; kingdom Metazoa; phylum Arthropoda; class Insecta; order Coleoptera; family Dytiscidae; genus Liopterus; species Liopterus haemorrhoidalis. The sequence continues at coordinate 36,293,831 of OZ020614.1, read as the reverse complement.
AGAAGAAGCCGAGCGAAGCGAGCTACCTATCTCAAATTTTCAAATTTTAAATAAAAATAAACATTTAAAAATATAAATCTATTGCCATTGAATTTTTTATGACCTAGAAACTTCAAAAAAATCTAAATAACTTGAAAATGGCAACTAAAAAATTACAAACAATTTTCAAATAGCACGTATAGCCCAAAATAAAGCACATTTTTCAATAAAAAAAAGTCCTACTGTGAACCCCCACATTTTTTTTGAAATATAATTGGGCACATAGTATTACTTCAGTTAACCCACATTCACACAAAAAAAAAAAAAATAACAAAAACGCTACAGGCATTTTTGAGAAAATTTTATTTTTCTAGTTTGGTCTTCATATGACCTCTATATGAACATCAACTTTAAGGCCTAGTATAACTAAACAAATACATCTAGATATTCACAAAAAAACTATAAATGACAGATCAATCAAATCCGTCGAGTAGTTTAGGTCCTAGGCTTGGCGAAACAACTCCTTGCCATTTTCAAGTTATTTAGATTTTTTTGAAGTTTCTATGTCATAAAAAATTCAATGGCAATTGATTTATATTTTTAAATGTTTATTTTTATTTAAAATTTGAGATGGGTAGCTCGCTTCGCTCGGCTTCTTCTAACCAAACCCTTACTAACCTAACCTAACCTAACCTAAGATAGTGTTTTGTCATTAAACTAGAAGATGGGTAGCTCGCTTCGTTCGGCTTCTTCTAACCAAACTCTTACTAACCTAACCTAACCTAAGATAGTGTTTTGACATTAAACTAGAAGATGGGTAGCTCTCTTCGCTCGACTTCTTCTAACCAAACCCTTACTAACCTAACCTAACCTAAGATAGTGTTTTGTCATTAAACTAGAAGATGAGTAGCTCGCTTCGCTCGGCTTCTTCTAACCGAACTCTTACTAACCTAACATAACCTAAGATAGTGTTTTGACATTAAACTAAAAGATGGGTAGATTGTTAGAGAATAAAACTGCAAAATATTGTTCATATCAGTCAAAGGATATATAAGTATCTAGAGTTTCTTGTTTATGCCTACAAAATCCTACACATTTCTATATGTAATTATATTCGTAGATTCTTAGAGAACAAATCTGCAAAATACTTGTCAATCAAGAGACCTGAATAGTCCCCAGTTAGCCAATCACGAGAACCTTAGGAAAATTGACGTCACAGTGTTACCCAGATCACTAACACACATTAGCTAATTATATATGTACGATTACATTAGTTCAATTTTGTTCTAATTTCAAATGTTCAAATTTTAAATAAAAATAAATATTTAAAATATTAATCAATTGCCAGGGGGTTAATGGTCGGGGGGTTATTGGTACGGGGGGTTAATGTCCCGGGGGTTAGTGTCCCGGGGGTTATTGTCCAGGGAGATAATGGCGCGGGGGGTTATTGACATGGGGGGTTAATGTCCCGGGGGCTATTGACGGGGGGTTAATGTCCCGGGGGTTAGTGTCCCGGGGGTAAGTGTCCTGATACCTGTATATACATATAAAGGCTGCTCCTTTTAGCGATGGGATATTTAAGTCAGTTCTCCAAAACATTTGTCGGCTGAGTCACTAAATGAGAATGGATTGAATGAATTGATGAATTGGTTTTGGCACGCTGTGAACGATTGGTCAGAGATACGATATCTACGGGTAAAAGCACGTGCATTTCCTTGACTTATAAACTAATCAATTTCAAAAACTGGGTTCCAAATAGTGACTGATCAGCAATGGAAAACATCCAAAATAAAGGTATTAATACTAAATCATTGCAAAATTATTTCAAAGATATCATAGCTTATTGTGTGTTGATTGTGATCCGAATCGGACATGATATCATTCTTGATCATGTTCGTTCATAATTTCCGTTAAACCGCATCTGTTCAAGGATCACAATATTTTGTTTTGTTGAACAAGATTCAGTAAGCGCTTCTTTATTCAGGCTAATGATTCGATTCTTTTCGTTCATTTTGAGCTAATTGTTTGAGAACAGCTTTACCCTTGTTTCTATATATGAACTATTGGCATTTTACTGTAAACATGTTTACAATAATGTTACAGTCTCTACTGTTGGTAGTAGTACCAGCCAGTTATAGGTGACCAGATAATTCAGAAAATTTGGGACTGGTTAAAAAATAGAAATTTTATTTTTTATCAATTTTTTATCTCTCTCTCTCTCATTACAACAGAATAATAATATAGCAAGTAATAACAATTTGTGTTACCACTCCACGTATCATTTCAAGATTATTGTCTCAAAAAAGAGAATAATAATAATAAAATAATAAGAAGTTATTTAATTGCTTGCTATATAAATAAATAAAAATTTACTTTCCCCAGCAAAAACTTTAATTCAGTTCAGTGACAGTAATTATTAATTCTGAAAAATAATTCTGTGCATCTCGATTTAGTACTATGCCAACCAAATAAATTGATGCATTTTCATTCATTTACTAAATTACACCAAGTTGTGTACTTTTCACTGGGCGTATAAATATATAAAGTGAAACCATTATTTATTGTTTCTTAAGGGACTTATTGAACTAAACGATAAATACGTGAAAACAATAGAAGCGGGAATATATATCATGGATTGGCATTAATTCGGAACTGGATGAAATATACGCCACATACGAGAAATCAATTATTCGAGGAACGAACGATCGAGATTTCACTGTAATTAACAATTGATAAATTTAGAGGGAGCGGAAGTTTCTTCTTGAATACTTCACATGATATCTTGAAATTATCTTTATTCTTTTATAATCAGTGTTGTCGCGCCCGTAAGGCCGCTATGTTTATTAAATTAAATTTTCTCTATTTAATTTAAAACATCAAAATTTTTGATGTTTTTATAAATGTTGAGAGCCACTATTTGCGAGTTCTAACATTTTATTAACTCGCTAATCCACTCCGACTGACCTGTTCAGTGTGTACACTTTGCTAGTTATAATATTTTACAAGTTTTCTTAATTTAAAATTCGCGTCTCTAACGCGGGTTAAGTGATTTTAAACCTGTTGTTTAATCATTTAAATTATTTGTGTGTGCCCACCACATCCAAGGATCAATTCCGAGCACCCAGGAACCTGTTTTGGGACACCAGTGCCACATGTGTGAGATTGGAAATAAATATTCTAAATATTTATTAGGGATGCATTAATGTAAGTCCATTCCAATTTTACAACCACTAAATTCATTCTTAATTTAATATATTTTTTGTAACTTATATTTTTATTGTAATATTGTATTTTTTTTTGTTCGCACACGCTGATCTCTTGATCACGTGTGCTGATTTAATTTAAATTTAACATCTATAATTTTGTATTTATTATTAATTTTGTTATTATCAGTTTATTATTGTATATTGTATTTTTGTGGCACTGTATTTATTTATGTGATACATCCACCGTGTTAAGTAACGTTTTCTGCATTGTTTGTCGCTTGGCTAGGGTTTTCAGAGACGTCGTGGGATTTCTAGGTTTGGTTCCTTCATAGCCATTACTTGTGGGCCTAGGATTTTACCCATTTACATCCCAGCTAGGGCTACCATTTCCCTTTTGTTAGTCTCCTAGAGCAGTGTTTCCCAAACTTTATTGATCGCGGACCACTGAAATATGGAATTTCATTTCGCGGCTCACCTAAAAAAATACTACATTTTTGATATTTCTCATTTATTATTACGCTAAAACAATACTATATGTATATGAAAATATGAATTAAAACTATTAATAAACATTTTATACAATTTTATAAACATAAATATCTAAAGAAAATATTCATAAATGACACTGTTTTCATGAGTAGTACTTTTATTACAATTTAATGTGATGAATGGCACTGTTTTCTTTCAGTAATCAACGAAGAAATGTCTGGTTCCAAACAAGAAAGTTTTAATCGCATATCTGGATCTACATCAAGTCGGTTCCTATATTTTGTCTTTAAATTAACAAGTGTAGAAAACCTATTATTTTTGTGTTTTAATTGTTGTGTTTAAAAGGTTTATACTTGAAAAGAGATTTTGGTGGCCAAACAAAAAATCGTTCGCGGCCCACCATAAAAGCAGTCACGGCCCACCGATGGGCCGCGGCCCATACTTTGAGAAACACTGTCCTAGAGCACCGCTCCTAGGGGTTTATATCCCCTCTCTTTCCTCTAGGTCGTCCGTGTCTTCCTCAGCGGCTCAACTCGGTGCGTTCCTGTCACATAACCGCTTTTTAATTTTTTATTCCAGTCTTCTGCTGGTGGTCCTTCGAGGTCTCCGCCGCGAAGATCATTTGTGTGACTGTCTGGCCACCCTACCTTACTTAGGCGGGGAGCGGGCGCCACAAGTGTTATTTACATTAAAATCGGGAATGTTTCCGGAAATGTTTTTTGTCGGGGGCACGACTTCTTATGCAGGAACTGTTGCCGCTGAACGGGGATGCTTGATCATCCTATACCAGAGTTCTTTCGATCGTAAATATACAGTATACTATTTGCGCCAAAATAGTGCCTTAATTTAAAATTGTGACAGCACGTTCTTTAGAGACCGTTGTTGATATACAGTTGTATTTTATTTTATAATATTTATTTGCTCAAATTAAAAAATTGTTAAAACTATTTATAGTGTTCAATTTCTTAAATATATTGTTACGGTGTAAACAGGCTCTGTATATTGGAACCCACGGATCTGTTTTCACCCTGGTTCACTGCTCCTGATATGCGGATTCTCGGTGAATCGCAACGGCATAGCAGGTGGCCTACCTCAATCATCCTTGGGGGGTTAGTTTCTATTATCACCGATACGGTAGCGTATGCGATAGCTCAAACAGGACCGGCCTTTCTTTCGTGGTCTGGACATGAGCGAGAAAGGTGTCTTATTACTATACAGACTGTGATTAAACGCGTGATTGTGTTTGCGATACCACTTCTTAGAGGAAAGTCGTGCTGAAGGTGTGAAATGACAGGTATGTTTTCTCATCAGATTCTAATTAGAACGTTTATTCGTAGAAGTGCCAATTGGGGGCCAATTCTATGCCAATTCAGTGCCAAGTCAGAGCCTAGGGACGGCCAAGTATTAGCCACATTGGGGGGCTAAGTTGAGGCCGAGTTAGGACTAAGTTGAAGCCTGTTAGGAGCGACAAGCAACCCTGGTGCGAGGTACCACGCGGTTGGAGCGCTGCTAGACGCAACCAGGACCTTTTGGAGGCGATCCGTTGGACGAGCGCCACGAGGTGAACGAACTCTGGGTGTTCCTGTCGCGGAGACCGAGCCCACGTGTCCTGGGCTCGGGAGTAACGGGACCTGTGGACAAGGTTCCCTCCGAAGTGGTTATCGCCTCTTGCCGGAAGACCGCGTGGACTAATTGGTTTAGACTATTAATTGTATGGGTGATTTTGAGACAGCGTAAGTGCGATATTTCGATCTGGAGGTGGAGGTGTTGGAAGTGTGACACTTTACGTTGTATTGGTGGTTAAGTAGCTTCCGATGCGAAGTGGGAACTAGATCTGTTACGAGTAACCTGTCCATTCTCCTTCCTGGGTGTGAATGTGTGAGTGCGTGGGTACTAACCTTGTCCTCCGTAGGTTTCGGCTTCCGTGGAGCAAGGTCATCTGAGGAACTATACGAGAACCGTTTGACTCGATATAGCGTACAGGGTTTCCGACACGGATCCGATAGATCTGGAGTATCGTAATCACACATTATACATTACGATGTATGATTTTAGTAAGTAGTTTTGTTTATTTGTTGTAATTAGTTAATTTCTGGATTATACAATTATTTACTTAGACGTTTGTCTCTGATTTATGACTACCTGTACGTCCTGTCACTGAAGTCATGCTCCAAGTAGGAGCGTAGATCGTTCAGGGGCGTCCTCCTTCTCTTTCAGGGCGTGTAAGCGAAAGGTAGGTGGGCCCTTTGTGTACCGTAGAGTGGGGCCGTAGCCATAGGCCGTAATTTAGGTTACACTACGCGCTGCTGGTCTCTTCAAGAGCTGACAGTAGAACTGGTTGAGAGGTCCTACTGTAGGTATTGTTATTCTTCGGAGATCTTAACTGGCGCGTTATAAATTTAACCCCTCTCACAGACAGAGCTAGGTCGGCGCATCAGGGTTCTTGGAGAAGACCGGTATTATATCGTGTTTCTGTTGGCTACAAAGAAACCGTTATATTTACTTAGAAAAAAAAAATGTATATATATATGTATTTAACGGTTTCTTTGTAGCCAACAGAGTGCCAACAGTTGCTTGTCGCTCCTAACAGGCTTCAACTTAGTCCTAACTCGGCCTCAACTTAGCCCCCCAATGTGGCTAATACTTGGCCGTCCCTAGGCTCTGACTTGGCACTGAATTGGCATAGAATTGGCCCCCAATTGGCACTTCTACGAATATACGTTCTAATTAGAATCTGATGAGAAAACATACCTGTCATTCACACCTTCAGCACGATTTTCCTCTAAGAAGTGGTATCGCAAACACAATCACGCGTTTAATCACAGTCTATACAATAATAAGACACCTTTCTCGCCCATGTCCAGACCACGAATGACAGGCCGGTCCTGTTTGAGCTATCGCATACGCTACCGTATCGGTGATAATAGAAACTAACCCCCCAAGGATGATTGAGGTAGGCCACCTGCTATGCCGTTGCGATTCACCGAGAATCCGCACATAAGGGGCAGTGAACCAGGGTGAAAACAGATCCGTGGGTTCCAATATACAGAGCCTGTTTACACCGTAACATTCCCCTCTTACCCGGGGTAGAGAATCTGCCTGTCAGATTCTCGTCTCTGACACACACCTATAGCGTTGCGTAGCCAACTCGAAATCCAAACTATCAAACTAACCAAAACCAGGTAATAGAACCTAGAAACTCATTGGGGCCTTCCACCCGCAACGTAAGGTTTCAAGTCTTTCACATGCAAATACCACGCTTGAGACCTTCGGTAGTCTCCAACTCATAAGTTACTCGTGAGGTTTGACGCAAGATACGAAACGGTCCAACAAACTTCGGAGCTAGTTTGTTAGAAAAGTGTATCTGCCCGGCAGATAAAACGTGGTTCTTCCTAGGAACCCAATCGCCAACACGGTAATGGACATCACGCCGACGTGAGTCATACCGCATCTTACAATTTCTAAAACTGTCCGCCAGTCTCCGACGGACATCTCGATAAATGCGACAAAATTTCGCCTCCATTGCCGCGGGGGGGTCGGTCCATCCGGGTCTTCCCGATCCTGGCCTCACACCTGGAAATACTTTCCTGATAAGACATGCTCTCTTCCAAAATTAACGTAGTGAGGACTGAGTTTCGTAACCTCACTCTGGCTGGTACTGTTCGCTAGGGTAAGGTGTGCTAAATCCACGTCCCAAAGTCGATGGTTCTGCCTTAAATAAGAACGAATCATAGTTTTGATGACGCGGTTATATCGTTCTGCCGGGTTATATTGCGGGTGATACAACGCGTTATATTAAATCTCAACCTCATAGCGATGGGTGAATTCCTTAAAATCTCTGCTCACAAACTGTTTGCCAATGTCCGCGACAATGTACTGTGGCACTCCGTAGCGTAAAAATATGTTCTCCTCGAGGACAAGAATTAATTTAGCCGTGGAAGCTCGTTTAAAGGGTACAAATGGGTACAAAACACCTGTACAAATTTTGAAAAGTAGTCTGTCATCATTAACAGGTACGCATTGCCTCTACGCGAGGTAGGGAATTCCATATAGTCGATGGAAATCATCTGCCACGGTTGGGTGACCTGCGGTTTTCCTCCTAGTAAACCAGGAATTGCTTTCTGCACTGGTTTCTGCGCCGGGCATGTCTTGCAGCAACGACGCAATGTCTGAATACATCTGGGGCCAAAAGTAAAGAGCTTTTGCCCTGTGGAGCGTTTTATACACTCCCACATGTCCGGACGTCTTACGGTCGTGACACTTTGACAGAACATCTTCCCTAAATTCTCTCGGAATAACTATTCGCCATTCTGTGTCTCCACGGACACGAATCAAACTTGAAAGCTGACACCGCCTTAGGACCAATCCACCTAATAGCAATATATATACCTCCAAAAACACCAATGACACAAAATGATATAACGAGTCTCTTGGCAATAGGTAATAAAGTTATTATTGTAGGAGATTTTAATTGCAGACATGCAATGTGGAACTGCCACACTAATAACAGAAATGGCAAAATATTACAGAAACTATTAATGCAAAATAGAAATCTAAAACTATTAGCACCTGAGGAGCCTACTTATTACCCAACTAACAACCGAAGTAAACCAAGCGTTTTAGATATTGCCATTACCAGAAACAGTGTCAGTACTTCGCAACCGGTAACAAAAACTATGTTAAGTTCGGATCACCTACCGGTATTTCTAAAACTAGGTGCTAGTGCCCAGTATAACCCCAAACCACTGATCTACCAATAAGCTAAAGCCAACTGGAAGGCATACAGAGCAGAAATAGAAGACAACACTCCACACAATGCACCAATTAATAGCCCACATGACATCGACAAACTATTAACTACCCTCACTGAGTTAATACCAATTGCCGCCAATAACCACATACCAAAAAGCGAAATATGCGTAAATCAGCTGGAACTACCAAACAACACAGCCGCCTTAATTAAATTAAAAAACTACTTCAGAAAACAGATTTAGAAAACGAGAAATAGGCACTTCCGTACATTATATAATAAGCTCAGTAATATGGTAAAACTAGTGCTTGTGAAAATGCGCAACGAAAACTGGAACAAATTTCTTTCTACACTGCAACCTGAAAGCGGAAACTTGTGGAAAGTTTCAAAAACAATTTTAAAGAAATCCTCTGCTCTTCCACCCTTACTAAGAAATGGTATGTACAATTACTCAGATCAAGACAAAGCAAATGCATTAGCGGATCAATTTGAAAGAGTACATAAACAAAATATCGACCTTGGCACAACCAGCTTCACGAGTAAGGTAAGCAAACTTGTAAAGGAATATATCAACAAGAATATAATAGACCCAGAAAATGTCGATATTGCAACTCCTGAAGAACTCAAGCAGCCAATTAAGAAGCTTGAAAACAAAAAATCACCAGGTCTTGACAACAAATCACCACGACTACTTAAAAATCTTCCCCACAAAGCCATCATACTCCTAACAAGAATCATAAATAGCACTATGGTACATGGCTACTTTCCAAATGCGTGGAAAATAAGTAAAACTGTGCCTATTAAGAAACCAAATAAGTCGTCATATTTACCATCTAGCTATAGACCCATTAGCCTGCTCAGTTCACTAAGTAAAGTAGCAGAGAAGACGAGCCAACTAGCCAGATTAGAGATAGACAAAATCACCTACGGATTTAACCAAAATAAATACACCGGAATGATAGCATTAGATATCGAAAAGGCGCTCGATACTGTCTGGCACGAAGGTCTAATTTTCAAAATAGTAAAGCTAAAATTCCCACCATATCTTATCCATTTATTAAAATCTTACATCCAAGACCGATATTTCCAAACAGTCATTAATAACTGCAAATCATCTACACGACAAATTGTAGCAGGCGTCCCACAAGGCTCAATCCTAGGTCCAATTCTCTTCTGCATATTCATAAACGACCTTCCACGCATGAATAATGTGTCTAACTCTCTGTATGCTGATGACACCGCCATCTTTACTCAGTCCTGGAGAATGGACACCATCATAAGAAGGCTTCAACAAGCGATAGACAAAATCTTAAAATATATGCAGAGGTGGAAAATAAAAATAAATGAAATTAAAACTGAAGCTATTCTGTTTACCAGAAGAAGACCCGTTTTGACTCGGAACATTAGCATGCAGGGAGTCGACATAGAATGGTCTCCCACAGTTAAGTACTTAGGTGTTCATCTAGATCATAGACTGAATTTTACAAATCACTGCAAACAACGTTGCCAGCTAGCAACTGCGTGCATGGGTAACCTGTTCCCAATCTTAAACAGGAGATTAGGACTCGAGCAGCGAAATAAAATTCTACTATATAAAACAATAATCATGCCAACTCTAATATACGCATGTCCTGTCTGGAGCAACACATCCAACATCAATTACACGAAGCTACAGATTGTGCAAAACAAATGCCTAAGGCTAGCAGGAAACTATCCCAGGTACAAAAGAATTAGTGAAATGCACGATGAGTTAAATATAACCTTCATAAAAGACATAATCTACAAAATGACAGAGAAGTTCTTTTCTAAGTGCCTTGTGAGTGACTATCCCCTAATCCGTGACATTGGTAATTATGAAATAGATGAACTGCCATTTAAGAAGTACAAACACAGACTTACTAAACAAATTCTTATGTGAGCATGAGTGCCTTAAAACTTAGTGGTAAAACAGTGCCAGAAAAGACTATCAACATATGAAAATAGACTATAAAACAATACGTGATATGTGATATAGGTTTTTTGTTAAAAAATTTTCCCTATGCTTACTAATTAAGTTAAAACTATATTGTAAATTAGTACTACCACTTAGAATAAGAAGTTTAAGTTTATGAATAACATTTTTCGGTACTTAAACATGTAATTGTTAACTAGTTATAAGTAATTGTAGTCAATAAATTATCAAAAAAAAAAAAAAAAACGAATCAAACGGTAAAGGCGATTATCCGCCCATTTCCAACCTGGTGAACCCTCTGGATCCATCTGAAGCGCATTCATCAGACCAACATACCATGGGTCTTGAACGTTTTGAAACTCAGCAAGGAGCGAAACCTGCTCCGGGCCTATCCTCGACAACATGTCTGGGACAACCATGCCCCTACCTTTCCGATGCACGACCTCGAAGTCGTGAGCTTGCAACTGAACCGCCCACCTGGCCAGTCTGCCAGCGGGGTACTTCAAATGACTCAGCCAAACTAAACTATGGTGATCGGTCACCACGGTGAAGCGAGTTCCTTCCACGTAAGGACGGAACTTCTCTATCGCGAATAACACGGTAAGCAACTCACGCTCAGTAGTCGTGCAATTACGCTGGCATCGGTTCAGCGACTTGCTCGCGTATCTCACCACTCTCTTCACCGTCGATAATCTGTATCAACACAGCACCCAATCCACAATCTGACGCATCAGTATGCATTACAAAGGGTTGTGTAAAATCGGGACAAATCAAAATAGGGGCTGATGCTAACCTATTCTTCAACTCCTCAAACGACTTTTGACACTCAGGTGTCCATGACCACTTGTGATTCTTTTTCAGCAGGGCGGTAATCGGTGCTGAAAGCGAAGAAAATCAGGAATGAAACGTCGATACCACGATTATTCACCACATAACCTAAATACTTCAATTCAGAGAGACAGAAATTACATTTATCTCTATTAATCGACAATCCGGCGTCTCGCAACTTTTCTAAGAGTTTTCCCAAAACACTGACGTGTGTTTCAAAATCGGGTGATATCACGATGATGTCATCCAAGTATATGAACACATACGGTTCACGAGTTTCTCCAAAAATATTATCCATGAGCCTCTGCCAAGTCGCAGGTGCATTATGGAGTCCAAAGGCCATCCGCGTAAACTGGCAGAGTCCTCTACCAGGAATGGTAAAAGCGGTAAATGGTTTACTTTTCTCCGCCATCGGAATCTGCCAATAGACTCTCTTCAGGTCCAATGAACTAATAAACTTCGCGTTTCGAAGCTTATCCAAAATAGTATTAACAAACGGCAGCGGATAAGCATCTTTCGCCGTGACAGAGTTTAGTCTGCGGTAATCTACCAAGAAACGGTAAGAAGTGTCTGGTTTCTTAACAACAGAATGGGGCTGGACCACGGGCTGTTAGAGGGTTCTACCACTCCTAGCTCGAGTATCTTGTCCAACTCTTAACTAACTTGTTTTTGCAGAACCGGAGATATGGGGTAATATCTCTGTTTAACCGGGCGTACATCTGTCAAAATCTCATGTTCCACACGAGTGGTGCACCCTAATTTAAGATTCATTAAATCTGCGTTCGACCTAACTAACTGTTACAAACCTTTTTTTCTGTGTACATCTGACTTTATTTTGTACCCTAGTTTTATGATAGGCCGTCGGTTCCACGACCAAAACTACCCCTTGTTGGGTCAGTGCTCACAAACCTACAGATTAGTATAGACGTAATTTTATTTTAAATGTTTAATTATAACTTGTTTTTTGCTACATTTTTTCGTATATTATATCAGTTATTATCATCAGTGAATTATTAAATAAAGCTTACAAATACAGTGAATAGGAGAAGTCAGTGTTTTAATTTAAATAGAACACCCTATCCTCAACATATTTTGGTCCTTCGAACACGGATTTGGGCATTTTGCGCTCACTTTTGTGCAATTTTGTCTTATAATCAGTTACTTAATTACGTGCAACATAAAATTTGTGCAAGTTTTGTGCAAGTTCAACGTGCATTTCATCTTAAAATTACGTATTACAACGATCCAGCACTCCGCACCATGAAAAAGGGTGCGTCGTTTCCCGCCAGCACAGCTGCATCTGACCCTTTTGATCGCAAGTAAACAGCATCATAAACCAGTGGCGTACCATTCCAATTCACATTATTGACGATTTACAAACTGCAAACTGGTAAGTCTGCCTATGATTTATATTTCCTGTATGTTTTCCATTCATATTTACTTGTGGTAACCCTTATTATCGCAATGGCTGAAGAGTTTTCAATTTTAATAAAAAAGCGTGGTTAGTAAGTCGATTAACTAAATTCGAATCATATTTATCAAAAATTGAAGACGATGAACCTGTTGTAAAACCTTCTGCCACCTACGAACAACTAACATTAAAATTGGACCAGTGTAAAGACATTGTAAAGAATTTTGACAGTGTACAAATATCTATCGAGTTAGCTTGCCCCGACGAATCTGAACTTGAGGAAAGAGAAGTATTTGAAACGCGCTACGCTAATGCAATAGCTAAGGCCAAATCTATTTTAGAACGGGCAACATTTGAATCAAGTAGTCATCTCGTAGATCATAATACAAGTAGTCATCACAGTGATGACGCTGACTACTCAAGACCTTCATCTGCAAGATCATCGTACACTGATCATTCAAAACGAATCAAGTTGCCTCAAATCAACCTTCCTAAATTTCCGGAAAACAAGCCGATTGGATGGAATATTATGAGACATTCTTCTCACTTATTCACGCGGATCCAAAATTAGACTCGGTTCAAAAGTTTCATTATCTACGTGCTTCATTGGACGGTGAAGCAGCTGATGTCATCCACTCGATCAAGCTGACTGAAGCTAATTATGAAGTCGCTTTAAATCTTCTCCGGGAAGAATATGAAGATAAAAAACTGCTTGTTCGTAACATCCTTGAAACGATTGTTGGCATTCCACGCATTACTACTCAAAACATGCAGCAGCTACGTGCGTTAAGTATAGATTTTACTAAACAACTTCGCTCTTTAGAAGTCTTAGAACTTTCGACTGAGGAACTTTGGAACCTCATCGTAATCTACCTAATAACCAATAAGTTCGATGAAAGAACTCTAATGGATTGGGAAAAATTTCAATTAAAGCTGGCCATACCCAAGTTAGAGGACATAAAACAATTCCTTAAAGAAAAATGTTCAATTCTCAGAAGTTCAGAGGATCGTAAATCCAAAGCTGTTTTAGTGAACAAGGCAAATCCTCGGCATCGTTACTCGCGCCAATCATTATTATCTACCGGAGCTCAATCGTTGCCTTCCTGCATTATTTGCAAGGAATCCCACACCATTTTTAACTGTAACAAATTTGAGAAAATGTTATTAAGTGACAGGATCCATGAAATCAAAAAACAAAAACGCTGTCTAAACTGTTTGCGTTATGGACACACGGTTCCTAACTGCAAATCCAGCAATTTCCGGAAGTGTGGCGAAAAACATAACACCCTTCTGCATGGAAACAACGGCAGCAATCAAGGAAGCTCCAACCAAACTTTGTCGAGCATCGCATCTCACTGTGAAACCCTTCTACCGACTGCCATTGTTCACGTTCGGGATAGCAATGGTAAAAACATAAACTGCAGAGTGATACTAGACACCGGATCTCAAACAAATTACATCACCACAGGCATACTAAATAAACTTGGTTTACCTACGTACAATTTAAATACTGTCATCTCAGGAATATGCCAAAGCTCATCTCGCATCACAACAGCCTGTAAGGTTCACATCGAATTGCGCAACAGTCAATATCAAGAAGAGATTTCATGTCTGATCATTCCAGACATTTGTGATCATCTTCCCAGTGAGAAATTAAATATTGACAAATTAAATATACCTCAATATTTGAGACTAGCCGACCCAAGTTTCCATATGCCTCAAGACATTGATATGCTTATTGGAGCACAACATTTCTGGAACATTTTAACACCAAAACAAATTCGATTAAATCCTAACGCTACTAGCCTTTTGATGCAAAACACTCGCTTAGGTTGGATCGTCTCCGGTCGAACCAACACACCCTCATTAGCACCAGTGCAGTGCAAGTTATCCTTGGAAAGATACACCCAAGAGCAGCTACAAAAATTCTGGCAGTTGGAAGATTACCTCCCAGAATCTTTATACATCCAAGAGGAATGTGAAATACATTTTACAAGTAATACAAGGCGAAATCCCAACGGACAACTTGAAGTTGCAATACCCTTCAGTGCCTCACCTACCACATTAGGTGAGTCAGAAACACAGGCGAAACGAAGATTTCTCATGCTAGAAAAACGTTTTCAAAGGAACCCCGAACTTCACAAGCAATATGTTACCTTCATGCAAGACTATGAATACATGGGTCACATGACACAAGTCAATAAATCATCCGAACACAATTATTTTCTTCCTCATCATGGAGTCTTGAAGGAAGATAGCACCTTATCAAAACTTAGAGTCGTATTTGATGGTTCTGCGAAAACATCCAACAACATTTCTCTCAATAATTTACAACTAGTAGGTCCAACTATCCAGAAGGATTTATTCTCAATACTCCTCAGATTTCGTCAAAACACTTTTGCAATTTGTGCTGATATCGAGAAGATGTATCGCCAGGTTCTTGTGCGACCCATCGACAGACGTTATCAACAAATATTTTGGCGTGAAGATCCAACCCACGAACTAAAAACGTTTCAGCTCAACACCGTGACATACGGTACCGCCTCTGCCTCATTTTTAGCCATACGCAGCCTACACGAGGTAGGAAATCAAATTAAGGATATTCATCCAGACATCGCTAACATTATACACAGCGATTTCTACGTTGACGATTTGCTCACAGGAGCGAATAGCATAACAGAAGCCATCGCGAAATGCTCCAAATTGAGACACATTCTCAAGGAGTACTCTTTTCCTTTACGCAAATGGGCATTAAATAATTCTCAAATACTTGAAGCTCTACAGCAAGAAGACTTTCTAAACGAAGATGTTCACAGCATAGTAACGACCGAAAAAACGAATACATTAGGCCTCATTTGGTCATGGCGATCGGATCATTTCTTATACAAAATTCATACGTTCTCAGAAGACAAGAAACCAACTAAACGGGCTATTTTATCCAAGATCTCTCAAATCTTCGACCCTCTTGGTTTGCTCAGTCCTGTGACGATTGTAGCAAAAATATTTTTACAAAAATTATGACTTGAGAAGCTAGAATGGGACGATCAAATATCAAATGATTTATTTAAATCATGGTCCAGTTTTTATTCAAACTTCAACAAGCTACAAGCTGTTCGCATACCTCGACACGCTATTTGCGAAAACCCCGAGGAAATACAACTTCATGGATTCGCAGATTCTTCTCAACAAGCCTATGGTTCTTGTATTTACTTACGATCAATGCGTGATAACAGAACTACAGTAAGGTTATTATGCGCCAAGACGAGAGTGGCACCACTCAAACCAATAACTATTCCCAAGTTAGAATTATGTGCAGCTGACTTATTAGCGAAATTGACAAAACAAGTACTTTCTACTCTGGATCTAAACATTTCTTCTATTAACTTATGGACAGATTCTAGTATTGTCCTAGCATGGATAAAATTGCCTCCCATGCAGTTAAAAACATTCGTAAGAAACAGAGTTCATGACATTCAGACTCTTACCAAGACAGCATCTTGGAAGCACGTTAGCACTCGTGATAACCCAGCGGATCTCCTCACCAGAGGCATTGACGCTCATCACTTACCCACATTAGATCAATGGTGGCACGGTCCAAAATGGCTGTCACAACACGAGGATCACTGGCCAGTCGGAAAGACTAAAACTGACACCATGCAAATTGAAAAGGAACTCAGAAATGCTCCTATAACACTCATGACAACAGTCTCCAAATGTCCTGTAGACATCAAACGTTTCTCAAGTTATTCTAGACTTCTTAGGTCATTTACATACTCTCTCCGATTCATAAAAAATTGTCTTCTCCCAAAGGAAGATCGATACCTAGGTCCAATAACGAAGGAAGAACAGGACATCGCATTGATAAAACTGATCAAGCTTGTACAGCATGATTCATTTAATCTTGGCATAGAGCACATTAAGATTAAACATACAGCGCATCCAAAGAGTAAGATTCTTAGCTTGAACCCATTCATTGATGAACAAGGAATCCTACGAGTAGGTGGTAGATTAAAGGAAGCTCCATTAGATTTCAGTAGAAAACATCCAGGCCTTTTACTCGCCAAACATTATTTCAATGACTTACTTCTAAACTACGAACACCGCAGACAAATGCACGTGCCATCAGAGCAATTACTTTCGATAGTAAGAGAAAGGTTTTGGCCTATATCTGGAAGAAATCAAGCAAAAAAGGCTGTTCGAAGCTGCATTCGCTGCTTCAGGACCAAACCTAGCACATCATTACCGTTCATGAGCAATTTGCCCAAATCAAGATTACAGCCAAATCCTCCCTTCTTCGTATGTGGAGTCGATTACACAGCTCCTATATTTATTAGAGATAGATTAGGACGCGGATGGAAACCCCATAAGGCTTACATAGCACTCTTCGTTTGCTTTTCAGTACGAGCCATACACCTAGAATTGGTTACGGATTTATCCACCGAAGCATTTCTCTTATGTCTTCGACGTTTTATTGCCAGAAGAGGAAAACCTTCAGAAATATTTTCTGACAACGGAACTAATTTCCGAGGTGCAAAAAATCAGTTAAATGAATTATATTCCTTTTTTAACGATTACAAAGATAACATAATTACAAGCGCCAGCAATGAAAATATAAAATGGACATTTATTCCTCCAAGAAGCCCACATTTTGGCGGCCTATGGGAGGCTGGAGTTAAAACAGCAAAGGCACATTTAACGCGAGTATTAGGCAATGCGTCCCTAACATTCGAGTCATTATACACTACGCTCACGCAAATTGAAGCGATTTTAAACTCAAGGCCATTGTCCCCCCTTTCCAACGATCCTAACGATTATAGTCCCTTAACACCAGCACATTTCCTCATAGGTAGACCATTAAGCTCAATACCAGAACTTAACTTGACAGAGGTGCCAGTTAATCGCCTCTCGAAATTCCAACAAACCCAATTGCTAATGCAACATTTTTGGGAACGTTGGAGAAAAGCATACCTTGCTGAACTGCAGCAACGTAGTAAATGGAAAACCCCCAAGCTAACATCAAACTCGATTCTCTCGTCCTAATGAAAGAAGACAACACACCTCCATTTTGTTGGCCATTAGGCCGAGTTACCCAGCTGCATCCAGGGAAGGATGGAGTCGTAAGAGTCGTCACCGTCAAGACCGTCAAAGGACTGTATACGCGACCAGTCATCCGGCTATGCAGTCTCCCCGAAGTTCACCCCAAAGTTTAGTGAAGTGAATCTATGGTCATTTTTAGTGAAGTTTTGTGATTTCATGTATCTCTTTCAGCATTTAAAGACATTAGTTTCTTTTTTTCTATTTTTATATTTCTTTTGAAAGCCTCCACCTTTCAACGCGGGGGAGCCTATGTTACAAACCTTTTTTTCTGTGTACATCTGACTTTATTTTGTACCCTAGTTTTATGACAGGCCGTCGGTTCCACGACCAAAACTACCCCTTGTTGGGTCAGTGCTCACAAACCTACAGATTAGTATAGACGTAATTTTATTTTGAATGTTTAATTATAACTTGTTTTTTGCTACATTTTTTCGTATATTATATCAGTTATTATCATCAGTGAATTATTAAATAAAGCTTACAAATACAGTGAATAGGAGAAGTCAGTGTTTTAATTTAAATAGAACACCCTATCCTCAACACTAACTGTTTAAGCTGATATCGTTGATCCGGCGATAAACTGGCGTTCGCCATCACGTTTATCGTCTGTTCGTTCGCAACCGAAGCTACTCGATCTCGAAAAGCATAATCTCCTGACACCATATCTAACTGTAGATTCATGGCCGTCCAGAAATCTACTCCTAACACCATGTGGTAATCAATGTTCGGCACGATTAGGACATCCATAGTCCGACACCGTCCATCTAACCTAATCGGAACCTCAATGCTACCGATCGATTTACACAGCGACCCATTCGCCGCGTAACAGTCCACGCTACTACACGCAATTCAAAATTAATCCCACGAACACGTAGAATCTCCCAACCGGGTCCACCTAAAATGTTCCGGGTAGATCCCGAATCAACTAACGCCTGGAAGTTAACTCCAAAAACTGAAACAGGTAAATACGCTCGGCTGTCACCGGGAAGCTTGGTGATAACCGACGAAACAGAGGAAAAATAATAAAAGTTGGAAACCTTCTCCAACCATTCCTTCCATTCGGCATTAAGAGCCGACACACGGGGTGACGAACAGTGAAACTGATCTCTCATTTTCCGTTCCTGTACTGGTGTTTTAGTCCTCTGAACGGGACTTTTTTCTTTAGGGTCCACAACCGCATCCCTAACTTTAGTGCCAAAATAAAATTGCCGTCGCGACCTGACCTGGCCCTCGCGACTCTGATAACCTACACGGCTACTATACCCATGAGCTCTAGGCTCCGTTATCCGAGGTGTTGGACGGTGAAACTGTCTTACGGTTTCCCGCCCGCTCTTCCGTTTTTTGACTCCCGTAGAGTGCATCGCGGACAATGTGCCTTGTGCACCTCCTTGGTTCCGCAACCATAGCAAAACTTACGACACGGCGTCACGTCACAATCATTAAATCTATGACCTCGCTGGTCACAGTTCCAGCAAACGGAATTAACTATAGGGGAATCTCGATTCTCCTCGACTACGCAAAACCTTGCTTTCCTAGTCCTATCTTTAGGATGAATAGGACCCTGGGTGGTGGTGAATCCGCTAGATCTGTTTCTAGGAGAGGGTAAGTCCTCTGGGGTGACTGGTGTTTCTCCGCTAAGTATTGTGTCTCCTCTAGACGACGGCCAATACGCACTAAATCGTCCAATGTGTTGATATCCGCTAGCGCCAAACCTCGTAACATGAAGGGCGTTAGATTGCGCCGAACAACTTGTAATTGTTCGCCTTCCGCCACTGGGGACGGTAACCTAGCAAATAAATTCCGCATGGTAGCAACGAAATCTCCTATGCGTTCCCGAGGACACTGTGTCCTTCCTCGAATCTCTTGCCACAACTCAAACTCGTTATCTAAGGGTTGATACTGCTCCCTAAGACACTCAACTAAGTGTTCCCAACTAGTCACTCTCGTCCTAACTGACCTATACTAAATCAAAGCTGGTCCAGTAAGCAATTCTGATGCGGAGTGGAATAAATCCAACGCTGTAGCTCCGCGTGACTCTTGGTACTCGCTTACTCGTTCCAAAAACGCATTAACGCTAAGTCCAGTATCATCTCCCGAAAACCTAAGATCCCATTTATAAATAGGAACCTTCGTTCTACTGAAACATGTAGCCTCATTCACTATTGACACCCTCCTTGCGTCGCCTTTCCCTATCGCTATTAACAAGGATCTTTCAACATTACGTAATCGCAACCTTAATTCCTTAATCACTGAAGATTGTCCCTCTTCCGTTGCTTTAATTCGCCCTAGACGGCCAATCAAATGTGTTAACACGCTATAGTGTTTCTGGTTCTCCTGTGAGCCCGACCCTTCTGAAAAATGTTCAGACTCAAGAGCCTCAATTTCTCTGCGAAACGTCGCTATTTCCGCAGTTACATCCAAAATTACTTAACTTATCCGGAAGTTCTTCCACAGACTCATCGTTCAAAAACTTTTGCAACATACGTCGCATCCCTAACACTGATAATGTCGACAAGCGGGCTTCGGATACACCACGCGCTTTCAGCTCGTATTCCAGTTCTTCTCCGGATAAATATTCAGGCTCCATCCTGACAAAGCCCTAATTCAAAATTAAATTTTCCTAAAATCAAAAATTCTCAACAGAATTTTCCTAAGTTCGGGTCTGACTATCCAAAACTAAATCTTCCTAAGTTCGCATCTGACTATCCAAAACTAAACTTTCCCAAGTCCAAAATTTCTCAACAGAACTTTTACACAAGCAATTCGTATAACGCCCGATTTTCTCTCGGTCCAAATATAATTACCATGAGAACAAATCTCGGTAACCGATCCGTTGAGTGCGCTCCGACTAATAGTCTAACCGGAACTCGTTTTCCATGCGGCAATGCCCCTCAACTAAAAACTAATCATCCTACGTTCAGTAGCTCTAACGAGTCCACTAGTGTGCGTAACAATTTCTAATCGTCTGAATAAGTGCCATAAAATTTCTTAACTGTAGTTCATATGAAAACGTCTCTGATTTATGCCTGTACTGAAGTCATCTCAAAAGTTTCTCAAAACTTAACAAAAACCTGCGCCCCATAAAAATGTGCGCCTTAACTTTTCTCGAAACTAATAGCCCCAAAAACTAATCAAGCCGAAAAACTAATCACGCCCCACGTTCCGGGCCCCAAATATAACGGTTTCTTTGTAGCCAACAGAAACACGATATAATACCGGTCTTCTCCAAGAATCCTGATGCGCCGACCTAGCTCTGTCTGTGAGAGGGGTTAAATTTATAACGCGCCAGTCAAGATCTCCGAAGAATAACAATACCTACAGTAGGACCTCTCAACCAGTTCTACTGTCAGCTCTTGAAGAGACCAGCAGCGCGTAGTGTAACCTAAATTACGGCCTATGGCTACGGCCCCACTCTACGGTACACAAAGGGCCCACCTACCTTTCGCTTACACGCCCTGAAAGAGAAGGAGGACGCCCCTGAACGACCTACGCTCCTACTTGGAGCATGACTTCAGTGACAGGACGTACAGGTAGTCATAAATCAGAGACAAACGTCTAAGTAAATAATTGTATAATCCAGAAATTAACTAATTACAACAAATAAACAAAACTACTTACTAAAATCATACATCGTAATGTATAATGTGTGATTACGATACTCCAGATCTATCGGATCCGTGTCGGAAACCCTGTACGCTATATCGAGTCAAACGGTTCTCGTATAGTTCCTCAGATGACCTTGCTCCACGGAAGCCAAAACCTACGGAGGACAAGGTTAGTACCCACGCACTCACACATTCACACCCAGGAAGGAGAATGGACAGGTTACTCGTAACAGATCTAGTTCCCACTTCGCATCGGAAGCTACTTAACCACCAATACAACGTAAAGTGTCACACTTCCAACACCTCCACCTCCAGATCGAAATATCGAACTTACGCTGTCTCAATATCACCCATACAATTAATAGTCTAAACCAATTAGTCCACGCGGTCTTCCGGCAAGAGGCGATAACCACTTCGGAGGGAACCTTGTCCACAGGTCCCGTTACTCCCGAGCCCAGGACACGTGGGCTCGGTCTCCGCGACAGGAACACCCAGAGTTCGTTCACCTCGTGGCGCTCGTCCAACGGATCGCCTCCAAAAGGTCCTGGTTGCGTCTAGCAGCGCTCCAACCGCGTGGTACCTCGCACCAGGGTTGCTTGTCGCTCCTAACAGGCTTCAACTTAGTCCTAACTCGGCCTCAACTTAGCCCCCCAATGTGGCTAATACTTGGCCGTCCCTAGGCTCTGACTTGGCACTGAATTGGCATAGAATTGGCCCCCAATTGGCACTTCTACGAATAAACGTTCTAATTAGAATCTGATGAGAAAACATACCTGTCATTTCACACCTTCAGCACGACTTTCCTCTAAGAAGTGGTATCGCAAACACAATCACGCGTTTAATCACAGTCTGTACAATAATAAGACACCTTTCTCGCTCATGTCCAGACCACGAAAGAAAGGCCGGTCCTGTTTGAGCTATCGCATACGCTACCGTATCGGTGATAATAGAAACTAACCCCCCAAGGATGATTGAGGTAGGCCACCTGCTATGCCGTTGCGATTCACCGAGAATCCGCACATCAGGAGCAGTGAACCAGGGTGAAAACAGATCCGTGGGTTCCAATATACAGAGCCTGTTTACACCGTAACAATATATAAAAATACATTCTTTACATAATTTGGCGCCCAACGTGGCGTTATAAAATAAAGTTAACACAATTTAACTTGTATAACACGTGGTTATTTTACAAAAAATGTATTTATTAATATAAACTAATTACATTTCATATTTAGTTAGAAAAAAATAGTCATATTGTGTAAGCGCAAGTGTTTACATGTTGTGAAACCGTTTTCTGACTGACTTCACGTGCTGTTAGTAAAAACAGTCCCTTACGTATTGGTGGCAAGTGGCGGAACTAATGGTTTAAGCGTTGGCGCGCAAGCGGCGGGATATTTGAATGTGTCGGTTACACTTGTCATAATTTTGAGACATATTATTTAGTATGTCAAAAAGTGCGGGAGTCATTACATACAAAGACTAAAGTGTCTTACCACGTTCGTAGGTGCAAATTAACCTAATGCAATGTCCATAAATGCTATAGTCGCTTGCCGCTTTCGTTGGTGCGAGAAATGGAAGAACGTTGGAAACCCCGAAGAGACACGAGGACGTCCCATGTGGACGCAAAGGAGTGTGTGACAATACTCTCCTTAGTGACTGATAATTTTATATATATATATATATCCGTTTCTATATACAGGTGTTAGGTAAATGTCGGGCACAATTTAAAAGATGGTGACGTAAAATGCAATCGATTTTTCCTTTGCCAATTAATTATAAAGTGTGAATTTCATCCAAAAATAAACAAACAAAAAGATGCCCCAAATTTTGAAAACCACTGACTTTTTTTATTTTTCATATTAATCCAGAAGTTGTGTAGTTGCCATAGAGAAAAAAATATTTTAATTGTAGTTCAATAATAGAATATCAAAGTACGTGTACGTCATAATATAAAATTTTGTTCCGATTTTGTTAAAAAAATGGCACATTACACAATTGAAGAATATACAGACATGCATTTTGTGTATGGGTATTGTTTCCATGGTTTCTATTTATCAGTCACATATGTGATTGTTGTAACAGACAAAATATTAGTGGTTCCTAAACGGTGGTACTGTATCGATTATCAAGCGATATACGCATCTTACACGTGCGTGCGTGCGTGCGTGCGTGCGTGCGTAAATTAATAAAACCAATTGTTTTGAAATATAGTGTACACATGTAAGATCTTATTTAAGGCTCCTATTAAATCTCTAAGTCCTCAGGGTGCCCTTATTCCGGAACTTCCGCATAATAGAAAAATGTTGTGCACGTCAGCGATAGAAGATTAACAAAACTCCATGATGTGTAGAGCAGTAGAGACGATCATTTTGTTTTAACTTTAGGTCGAGCGTTTGGAGCACATTCCTGCTCAGAATACATACCCTTACATGATATCGTTAAGGGAATTATTCAAATTGAATTAGTATGTCAGAGCCATTAAAAGCATTAATAATTTATGAGACATTAGTCCATTAGAATCCAGAAACATCTCATTGAAAGAATACGATATGGACACTGGCGTCCGTGTACTGTTCCAAATGGATATTCATCTACGTTCGTAAACTAGCTACCAGGAATTCATACCTTTGATGAAAGATTTTGTGATGATGTGGTCAGTACATGACTTACAAGATGAAATATGAAGCTAGGTCTCATTTTACACTTGTAAGTTAGCACCAGGATAACTTAACGATCAAGAAAGTAAGAGTTAAGCAATTTAGAACTAATTCCGAAAACTTAAGAGGAACATTAGCCGTGAAACCTCTGAAACTCTTTGAAACTATTAAGTTACAGAAACAAATAATACGGTCATTGATTAGTTTAAAATCAAGCTGCAGTAAGAAGTACTGTAAGGCCTTGGTTCTCAATCTTTTTGAAGTCGGGGAACACTAAACTCCGATATTTTTTTGCGCGAAACACTACCAGTACAATACAAGCTTTAAAGCCGGGGTGGCCAACCTTTTTGAAATCAAGGGCGAAAATGGAGAAACAAGGACATTGTTCGCAAAAATAACTTCATTATTGAAGAGAAAAAAAGGCATAGTGTCGCGGGCGCGGGTTTGTCCACCTCTTCTTTAAAGTGTTACTTTTATAAAAGAATAAAATACCGATATTGATTGATGCAAACATATTTATTTAAAAAACACTTAAATTTCTTCCCTTAAAAATAATCTCTTTTGTAATGCGATACATGATCTTTGCATATTTCAGCAATATTGGGACGAATAAATGATAAAGCCACTTGCATCTCCTCTTATAAATTTCCCAGGCTCCCAAGTTTCATAGTTTTAATATTAACCATCGATGAAAATCCTGCTTCGCAAAGATATGACGCGGAAAATAATAATAATATGTTTAGTGCTTTTTGTGCAAGACATCTTTATTATTAGTATTCATATTTAACAAACATCCAGAATATTTCAGTAAACTTCAATTTCAATCTACGATCTGAAGAGAGCGATGTCAATTCTTCTTCTTCATTCAGAGTAAAACTGGAGAAGTCAGAAGAAACAAACGGATTTCTTATCCAAACAATCTGTTCAGTTTTACAATGGAAAATATTATTCAAAATTATTTTACATTGTATTGATTTTTATTTGCAACAATTTTTAATTGTGTATTTGATTTTTTCGCAGAACACTTCAAGGGACTTCATGGAGCACCAGTGTTCCGTGGACCACGGATTGAGAACCACTGCTGTTAGGTATGTTAACGTGAAGATAATTATGAATATATACACTTTATCTCTTCTTCACTCATTTTGTTAATTTTCCAAATGTATATTTCGTAGAACAGTGCTGTCACTGTTCTACTGAAGATGACTGCTTAGTTTGTCGAAATATACATTTACTAAATTAATAAAATAAGTGAAGAAAATATACAGTGTTTTTATTTATAACTACAGTAAAAAGAATAAAAAAGTAGGATGCGGCGAATATATTACTATAATTATAACATGTTACATTAATTATTACTAAATTTTTTAAATGACTTTACACAGAATCTTAAAACTACATATTTGTCTGAATAAATTTTCTATTAATAATCAGTATTTCAACAGAATTTTGAGTGAGTCAAGTCTTAAATAGTACCAAATGATTTATTGAAGAAAAATACATTTTCTATGCTATAGACTAAAAAAATATTAGTGGTTTTTATATTATTTAAAAAATATATATTTTTCCTACGACTGCTATGGAATTAGAAGTATTGCCCAAAGGTCAATGGAGAGGTTCATGTTTGGGTTAAGTCTTGCTGACAAAATAACTAATATATGAGTAAAAGTGGAAGCATATCTAGAAAACCCGATATATTATAACGAAACGCAACGCGTGTTGACTCAGATCAAATGTTGCTACTTTTTTTTGTTGACTGTGGTTTAGAAACATGCTATTCACACACGGTGCTATGTGTTGCGCTCTCACAACACCCGATCCAAACGTTCCGGTTCAGCGTGTTGTCGGTGGAGAAGAAAGAATGCCACTTAACGCGTTGTGACCAATGTGTTTCTAGTCAACACGTGCCCCTACGCGTCATATGATGAAAGCCACCTGAATATATTCATATATTTCCTCAAACTGCAATTTATCTACTCGGAAATAAATTTGTAATTGTTCGTCACCTTACAACAAGGCTTTAAAAACAACATGAAATTCACCAAACGTATTTATTTGCTAATGTATTTCATGAACGATTTTTTTTTTTTTTACTAGATAAATTTTTTGTACAAAACATATTTATCAGATCTTCTAAATCATCTTTGTCTGATTCGTTTTGAAGAAATAAGTTAAACTTTTCACTCGAATACATGTGTAGATAAATTTCACTGCTAACTAAAAACACCTGCTGATGTTTCGTCGTGTCGCGTGTTACACATGTGCAAAACATTCTTCGAAGTTGGTCAAAAAATGGTTTGAGGATTCAAAAATTAACGTAATGACTTGACCGTCACAGTCACCCGATTTAAATCCAATAGAAAACCTTTGGGAGATTGTCGACAGAAAGATTAGAAACAAAACGCATTCAAATATTGAAGATTTGTTTAAAGCTTTGCAGGGTGCCTGGTCTAATATTGAAAATGAAATGATCACGAAATTATTAGAATCAATGCCGAAAAGATGTCGGGAAGTTTAAATACTGGTGGTTACTATACAAAATATTAAAAATGATCTGTTAATAATAATTCATTTTCTTAATTAATAAAAAAAAAGATTTTTTTTAAGAGTAGTTGCTATCTTTATGTCCAGGTAAAAATAATAAATACTATAAAAAAAAACAAATAGAATTTACTATTAAAATTTAATTTTTTACTATAATATATGTAGAGGATTGTTAAAGGTATGAATTACACTATTTGATTTTAAAAATATTGAGTAGAATAAAAATAAAAGAGGGTTATCAAAAGTTGCTATCTTTATGGCCAATACTGTATATATAGCAAGGTTCATTAAGATTTTGGAAAATTGCGCCTATGGCTTCCATTGGTTGTGATAAGCTCCGCCGCTCTGATTTCGTGTACATTGAGACAGAATTAAATTAAAATTTCAACAATTTCCACTTGTTATTAAATTTACGCTTTTAAAAATTAAATGCAACATTTGCCAAAATATAACTAGAATTTTGAAAAAATAATTTAAACAAAATAAAAATGCAAAAAAAAAAAAATTAAATCTGTCTCCTCTCGCAGGGATCGAACTGATATAGTTGGGTAAGAAGCCACGGTCATAACCACTACACCAAGATACTCTTTCTAGTTTAGCGTGTTACATAAGTATAACTTGTGTACATTATTAGCAAAAAAACACAAAAATTTGTTTTTTTCCCAAAACATAATCTGATCCAAAATTCCTGTTGTACTATTCCGGTTCACACCAATGTACATTACTTAGATTTTTAGTTTAAACCATCTGGGCTACAGGGTGTGGGACAATTTTTTTTTTGCACAATTTTGGCAAAAATCGCTTCAAAATAATTTAGTTTGCAAAAATAAAAATTTGATCGTTAATCCACGTACCAAGGGCTTTCATTTGATACCCTACTCAGAAATAAAAAAAAAAAAAATTTTTTCGATGATCACATATTTGTTTATATTTTGAGGGGGATATGTTTTTTAGATGTTTTAGTATTTTTCTAATATGCGGGTCAAAGAGTTGTATAATCATGCCAAATTTCAACTCTCTAGGTTTAGCCGTTTGGCTACAATTTTTACCGACCAGACAGACAGACAGACAGACAGACAGACAGACTACAAAATGACGGTATAAGGGTTTTTTGGTCATACCTACAAAACCCTAAAAATCCAAGTATTATGCTTGTGTTAGAAAACGAATTCATTAACAAGTTGTTAATGGTTGTATAATTTATAGTTTCTTCTGGAGACTTGATAACCTCTTCATCTAAATTTAGTAAAAATTGTAATTCTTGAACGAGCACTACAGCAATAATATCTCGTTCGTTGAGATTTTCATCGTTTAATATATTTTCGACAGATTGGCATAATTCTAATTATTGTTTTTCAGAACAATTTTTCAATTTATCTATATTCCACAAAAACTCGAAACTGATGGAATAATAAGAAAGAGTTTGGAATCGTTCCTCTAATTATGTGATAATTACATCTAGACCAGAAGTGGGCAAATCTTTTGGCTGTCGGGCCACATTGCGGATGAATATTTGACCGCGGGCCAATTTTAAATATTGTTTTTGTACGAAGGTTATTTTATAAATTTTAAAAGCAATTTTTTAAACCAAAACGTGTATTTATTATGCAATTTAAAGACAAAAATTGAAAAGAAAATTTGAAAGAATGAAAATTTGAAATAATATTGGGCAGACAGTAATATTTTTGCAGGACACAATAATTTATAATATGCTTCGTGGGCCGGATAGAATTTCAGCGCGGGCCGGATCCGGCCAGCGGGTCGCCATTTGTCCAGCCCTGATCTAGGCAATGAAAAAAACAATCAACTTTGTTTCAAACTCCCCTTTATTTTGTGAATTTAGGTATAAGTTGAATGCTATAGAAATAGCATTAACCAATAAATCTTTTTTCTTATACACAGAACGCCGATATTCTATACTACGTACTACTACGCGGTTATTGAACCGACGAAAGTACGAAAATAAAAATCATTCAAAACTGTACCTATAAAACATAAAAACAGACCGACCAAAGAAACAATTATTAAATCGGGATTTCCCCGACTTGGTTTGGATAAAGGTGCGGCCGTCACGTTATTCCGAGCCTATCATAAACATACACATACTGGGGATTCCCCGTAATCTTAGTTATGCCAAATCATTGGGAGGGTAATTAATGTACACTTTTATTGTAAGCAACGATTTCCACCAACCGAATCCCATGCATCTTAAGATCGCTATCACTCAGAATACAAAGGTAGGATGAATAGGTACACCAATTTCATCAACTGCTGCTGTTCTGCAGAAGAGATAAACTTTGATGTTGTTTTCGGATTAGGTATCTATTACAAGGTTATATTTCATACTACCCTCGGGATACTGTTTAGGTGGGTGCTCAAACTCAATGGGAGGGGGCACCCAAGATCAGGGGCACTCAAGAAACCTCAAACGTGTTTGAGTTTGAATATTCACATATTACGCATGTAGTGAGGAGATAAAATGTCTGCCCCTTTTTCTTAAGGGATAATTTAGGTTAGAGTCAATCTCAAGCAAATGTTTAATTCCATACAGATACCGGGATACTGCTTTCGGTGGCGGTGGTGGCACATCGAAAACAGTAATTATCGTTTTTTGCATACGATATGTTAATTTAACGTCCTTTATTGCCAATTTAAATATTTTAGATAATACTCAAGGCGTATGCTGTTGGCATCGTTTAAATTCACAAATGCATTCCAGAATCACGAACTCTATTGTTAATTTAAACCAAATGGAAATGCAGAAGCTCCGAGCAACTACACTTGGTCACAACATATATGCAGTAATTGTTTATTAGACTTGTTAATAAGCGCAATCAAGATAATGCCTTATAAGTAAAGTGTTAAAACGTCCTTTCTACGTCTAACTTAATTATCATGATGTTCACTGTCTAACTATCTCGGACTGTGTAGTAATGTTGAAAAAGATCTACATCAGTTTACATATACAGTGGTACCTCGGTTATCGTCGATAATCCGTCCAAAAACAATTGTTGAAATCCGAAAGCGTCGAAAACGGAGGCAATTATTTCCATATGAATCAAAAAAGCACAAAAACACTAACACTGGAAAGCAATGGAATTGTTTGGCTAGACGGGCGCGCTAGATGCTCACACAACGAGAAACAATGCAACACTGCGTAGCGCGTGGGTCGCGGTACGCCGACAAAATCCGAGGTAACACTGTATTCACATTTTAAATCAACGTAATTGAATGTTGATAGGTGAAATAGTCGGTAAATGGTCGATCATTGGTTGGTCTTCAAATAATTTGGATTCGTTCACTAACGTCTTGATAAGGTCAAATTTTCAAAGTCACTTAAGCTATGGCATCTTGTTATGGGGAACAAGCAGTAACAGAAATAACATTTTTACTATAAAAAAAAGCGATACGTATTCTGTTTAATGCAAACTACTTAGCTCACTGCCGACCAGTGTTGCCAACCGTACGATAATTATCGTACACATACGATAATTTGACTCTCTGTACGATGTACGATACAGTTTTCATTATCGTACGTAAAATACGATAATTTTGACTACTGTACGATAATTGGTACGATTATATTTTATCTGGAATTAAAGATATTTGAAAATGCTTAACTTGCCCTGTTCTGCGTCTACGGAATGTAGTTCTAAAAGGCAGCGCAACAGATAAGGTTCATAGGAAAGAGTTTGTACCTTACTAAGTAAGGTACGTAGGTTGCATCTTACCACGTACATGTTTTGCATTTCATTTAACGGGAATTCCCAAGATGACTGCTTGCGTACCTACTACATTAATGAAGAATGAAGAGCAATGCCTCATTCAAAAATTGAATTAACTGGACAAGAAAGTTCAGATGGGTTTTGGATCAAGTATCTCAACTATTCCAATGAAATTGTCTAGCCTTCAAAACCTTGCATTGTTTGCATTAAATGTCTTATGTCTTCCACATTCAAATGCGCAATGTGAAAGAGTATGTAGCAAAATTATTTTACACAGTTAACGGCGTTGTTTTATCCAGTCAGCATGTGAAGAAACATGGTTCTTGTCAAAATTTCAAACCGGGAAAATATATGTTTGAGAAACCACATAGCAATATGTATAAATTTAAAAACGTGATGAAAAATTAAAATGATGTTTTTTAATGAAGTATTTAATGTAAATATTTAGAGTAAATATATTATATATAAAATCACAAATTTTCATTATTGATGTTACTTATTGAATAATATTGTACCTATCCTCATTTAATTATAATTTTGAAGTATATAGCATTTTTTATTTTTTTGTCTTCTAAATATGTAAATATGTATGCAAATTTTTAATAAATGTCATTCGTTTCCATGGTTTCACTGTTGGAATTTAAATTTTTCACATACCAAACGTGAAACATGAAATAACACAAGTAAAGTCCATTTTCGTGAAAACGTAAAGGAACGAAATTCCCATTTGGTTCCTCCTAAACGTTGAGAATCGCCTGTAGATTATTAGTGTACGTATTTCCTTTCAATAATAAATTATAATAAAAATGTATTGATAAGTGAATAAAAATTAAATTTTCAAAATTTTATTACTTTACTATCCCGTCTCGCGGGTGTACGATAATTTTTATGAAAATACGATAATTTTCGCTACAGCGTACCATTATTTCATTATACGGAGTTGGCAACACTGCTGCCGACCACTATTTAAAAAACTTAAAATTCGACCCCTACCTTGTTTCTTCATTTATTTTACAGTAATTTATTTTAAAAAGCATACAGAAAAATATACAACGCATTAAAACATTCATTCACATCATACAAGAAATAAAAACAAATATAAATCAGAGACAACATTTTTGAAAAATAAATCAAAACAAGGTCCAGAATACTGGGTCCAATATTTTTTAATAAACTGCCAGAACAATTTAAAATACTACAAAATATACAATTTAAAAAGTCTGTTAGGAATATGTTACTGAAACATTGTTTCTATACAATCGAAGAATATCTCTGTACACCATTAGAATAAGTATTTACTAAAAATAATGTATATAATATATAAGTGTGAAATTATGCATATAAAATTATATTATGTATATATGTATATGTATATAGGCATGTACGTTACGTATGTGTGTTCTGTATTTACATGTATGTACGGATATGTACGGATATGTGTGTGCGTACATGTGTATATGTATTTGCAAGAATATATGTATATGTGTGTGTGTGTGCATCTGTGTATTTGTATGTACAGGTATATGGATAACCCCTGACACCAGGCATGCAATTACTTTGTAAATAACCTGAAATAAAATTATTATTTAAAAAACAGATCTACAAGGGGTGTTTGATAAGTCAATGATTTTGATAAGAGATGGGGCTCAGATCGCAAGTTTGATATTATTTATGACATTTGCCATTCTTTGTAGACATACACATTAAGTTTTAAGTAGATCTGTGAAACACTACATTTTTTACAGCGTTAGGAAGAGGATAAGTTTATATTTATATGCTACATTGGAAAAAAGTGAATTCCGTGTGTTGATAAAGTAAAACTTTTTGCGTGGAAAAAACAATTAAGGAAACTGAAGCAAAGGTAAAAAAGTACTATGGAAACTATCTTCTTTCGCAAGGAATATTGGTTCACTAAATTTCGTTGTGATCGTACCACCACGAATAAAACTAAGCGCCCGGGATATCCGAATGAGGTCACAAATTAAGAAATGGTCAACAAAATTCATGATATTATGTTGAACGACGACCGAGTGAAGATACGAGAGATAGCCAAGATGATAAACATCTCAGACTAACGTGTGTTTCATATCCTGCACGAAAATTTGGGCATGAAAAAGCTATCGGCAAGATGGGTGCTGCGTCTGCTCACAATGGATCAAAAACGGAATCGCGTGTCTATTTCGAATCTATGTTTGGTCCTGTACAATCACAACCCAAGTGACTTTTTGCACCATTTCATAACCGTTGATGAATCATGAATCCACCAGTACACACTAGAACTGAAAGAATAGTCAAAACAGTGGATTTCTCCTAGCGAACGTACTCCGAAAAAGAAAAAATGGTTTCTCTCAGCTGGATAGATCACGGATAAGATTTTCTCGCAAGCTTCTTCGATTCTTGATTCGCAAGCTATAATCTTCATCGACTATCTGGGAAAAAGGAATACGATCACATGGCAATAGTATGCCGCTTTATTGGATCTATTACACGGTTAATTGATGAAAAAGCGGATCCTTTTGTCGAAGAAAATAGTTCTGTTCCACAGTGCATCCGCTCACTCATCCGGAATGCAACGGCCAAATTGTTTGAAATCCACCGTATTCTTCTGATTTGCCCCCCTGCGACTTCTTTCTCTTCCACGCGTGAAGATATGGCTCGGTGAAGGTGATTACGATTAAAAATATACCCAAAAATTAAAAGAAAATAGGAAAAAACAAGTAAATATATTCCAAATATTGTTCTTTATTAAAATAATAATGAAATGTTGCGAAACCGCAATCGCAGTGTAGACGGATGCTTATCGAACCAGTCTCGACACGTCACTACTTAAACGTAAGTGTCCCGTATCTTAAGCATATACAACCTTACGTGTACGTCTCACGTACACGTACACACATTGTACTGCGCAGTGTCTCGAGTCTGCTGTTCAGATTTCGCTCGTGCCATGTTCTAAGTTCGCCCATCCAGACTCAGCCTGCATACCAGACTACACACACATAGATGTACGTGTGTTCCACACTACACACTACACAGCCACCAGCCTGAGCTCTGTGCTCGATCCTCGTTCCGTTCCGTTCCATATCGAGTCACACTCGCCACTCGCTTGCATTGGTTCGTGAGTTCGCGTACAGAAGATTCGTTCGCTGCTTATTAAAAGATTCGGTCGTGTCAATTCACTGCAACGATTCGTTCTTTTGAAACGAATCGTTGGCGAACGACACATCTCTAGTATCAATTCAATTATATAACGATGTGATGACAGTTTATTAATATTTTACAAAAAAATTAAATCTTAATAAAAGAAACACAAAGATGTTAGTAGTATTGTCACAAAATGAAATAATTTCTTTTCTCATATACCTACATATTTGCTGTTAAGTAAATGATAAATAAGATAGTTCAACATTATAAATAACACTCCCCACTAAATAATTTTCTCGTTAAAAACTGCATTGAAGAGAAAACAAAAATGTTGCCTCATATACATTTTGTATGTTAAGTAAATAAGAGAGATATTTCAATATTTTATACAATATTTTAGAAAATATTTTAGTGGAATACTTTTAACAAAGTACTGTTATAATTATAAAACCATTTATCTTAAATTATATTTACTTTATCTATATATATAAAATCGTAACTAAGCTACCTACTCATAATCAACGCCCAGCCCAAACCACTGAACCTACAATCATGAAATTCGGCGAGTATATTCCCTCCATGACGTAAGCACCCACTAAGAACGGATTTTTCGAAACACCCTCTAAGTGGGTGAAAAGGGGGTTAAAAGGGATAAAATGTGGCTTCACGGTTTCCTTAATATATCTTAGGTCCAATAAGATATCGACTTGGTTTTTGCTTACAAAGATTACTCATGTAAATATTAAAAAACTTATTTCAGGATTGTGTTTTAATCGACCCCTAAAGGGGTGAATCTACAATCAGGGTGATTTATAGAACCCTTCGCATCTTCTGTGTTTATTCTTGGCATATAGGTGTCTTTTTAAAATATTTAGAAAGTGTTTTGACCGTTTTTTTAAATTTCACCCCTAAAGGGGTAAATTGGTATTTTTTATTCGATAGAATTTCGTCTAGACAAAGAAACATAAAATTCGGGGAGTATATCCCTTTTATGACTTAAGAACCCCCTAAGAAATGATTTTTCGAAATTCGACCTCTCAGGGGTGAAATGTGTTTACACGGATTCCTGAATTTGCTTTTGCGTGACACCTTAAAAGAAATTTTAGGTCAATAATATATCGCCTCGGTTTTTGCTTATAAAGATTATCCATATAAATGTTAAAAAACCTATTTCAAGATTTTGTCCTAATCATCCCCTAAAAGGGTGAATCTGCAATCAGGGACAATTATAGAACCTGCCGTATTTTCTGTGTTGGTTGTTATAAAATTCCTATCTATATATATATATATATATATTTATATATATATATATATATATATATATATATATATATATATATATATATATATATATATATATATATAAAATCGTAACTTAGCTACCTACTCATAATCAACGCCCAGCCCAAACCACTGAACCTACAATCATGAAATTCGGCGAGTATATTCCCTGAATGACGTAAGTACCCACTAAGAACGAATTTCTCGAAATTCCACCCCTAAATGTGGTTTCAAGGATTCCTCAATACCTCTTAGGACCAATAAGATATCGTCTTGGATTTTGCTTACAAAGATTACCCATACAAATGCCGAAAAACTTATTTCAGGATGTTGTCCGAATCAACTCCTATAGGGGTCTACAATCGGGGTGAATTATACAACCCTTCGTATTTCCTGTGTTTATTGAGTTATAACATTCCTTTTTGGCATATCGGTCTTTTTAAAATATCTCGAAATGGTTTTGACAGTTTCTAAAAATTTCACCCCTAAAGGGGTAAATGGATATTTTTTTTTTTTTCGGTAGAACGTCCTCTGGACAAGATACATGAAATTCGTGAAGTATATTCCCTGTATGACGTAAGTACCCACTAAGACGGTATTTTTCGAAATTCAACTCCTTAGGGCTGAAATGTGATATCCAGGATTCCTTAATATCTCTTAGTACCAATAAGATATCGACTTGGCTTTTGCTTATAAAAATTAACCATACAAATGCCGAAAATGTTATTTCTGGATTCTTTCCTAATCAAACCCTAAAGGGGTAAATCTATAATCGGGGTGAATTATACAACCCGTCGTATTTCCTGTGCTTATTAAGTTATAACATTCATTTTTGGCACACCGGTGTCTTTTTCAAATATCTCGAGATAGTTTTGACAGTCTTTTAAAATTTCACCTCTAAATGTAAATGAGGTATACATTTAAATGGGTATTTATATTCAATGGAACTTCCCTTGGATATAGAGAAATGAAATTCGGGAAGTATATTCCTTCCGTGATGTAAGCACCCACTAAAAAGAGATTTTTAGAAATTCGAGCCCTAAGGGGATAAATTTGATTTGAAGGATTCCTCAATATACCTTAGGACCAATGAGATATTGACTTGGTTTTGGATTACAAAGGTTACCCATAAAAAAATTTAAAACAGTAATTCAGGATTTTGCGCTAATCAACCCCTAAAGTGCTGAATCTACATTTGGGGTGAATTATAGTAACCTTTGTATTTCCTGAGTTATAACATTCCATTTTGGTACATAATTTTCTATTTAAAATATTAAGAAAGCGTTTTGAAAGTTTTTTAAATTTCATCCCTAAAGGGGTAAATTGGTATTTTTTCTTCGAAAGGACATCCCTTGACATAGAGATATGAAATTCAGGAAATACATTCCCTCCATGTCGCAAGCACCCGCTTATATGGAATTTTTCGAAATTCGACCCCTAGGGGATGAAAAGTTTTCCCTCGGATTCTTCATTATCTTTTAAGTCCAATGGTATATTGATTTGGATTTTGCTTACAATGTTATCCGTATATGTGTTTAAAAATTAAATTCAGGATTTTGCTCTAATCATCAATCCCTAAAGGGGCGATTCTAGATTCGGGGTGAATTATAGAACCTTTTGTAGCTTCGGTCTTTGTTGTACTATAACTGTGTTGTACTTTTTCGCATTTAGGTGTCATTTTAATGTCATTAGAGATTAAGATCATTTCATTTTGACCGTTTTTTTTTATATTTCACCCTTAAATTGCATTTTTTATATTTCCCTAATTTCATTGGTACATTGGTATTTTTTAGTAGACAATTGAAATTCGGGGAATATATTTTTTCCATGACATAAGCAACCACTAAGCAGAGATTTCTCGAAATTCGACCCCTAGGGGGTGAAAACGGATTTCTTAATATCTCTTGATGAAATAACGACTTGCTTTTTACTTACTATGGTTACCCGTACGCATGTATAAAAATGTAATTTAGGATTTTGCTTCAATCAACACTTAACGGGGCGAATCTACATTAAATCAGGGCGACTTATATAATGTTTCGTAATTTATTTGTTGTTGAGTTATAACATTCCTTTTTGATATATATTTTTTTCTTCTAATCTTTAGAAAGTCTTTTAAACGTTTTTTTTTTTTTATCTATAAAGGGGTAAATATTTTTGATTAGATACATGGAATTCCATAACGTAAGCATCGAACCCTTTATATCTCCTGTGCTTCTTGAGTTATAACATTCCTTTCTGGCATATAGGTGACTTTTTAAAATCTTTCGATAGTGTTCTGACTGTTTTTTAAATTTCATTCCTAAAGAATTTTTTATTAAAAATAAGAAATTCCAAGAGACCATTTCTCGATATGACGTAAGAACCCACTAAGAAAGGATTTTTCGACCCCTATGGGGTGAAAAGGAGTAAAATGTTTTTTCACGGATTCCTCAATATCTCTTAGGACAGATGAGATATCGACTAGGTTTTTGCTTATAAAAGTTACCCGTGCACGTTTATAGAAACAAACTACGAATTTTACACTAATGAGCCTCTAACGGGGTAAATCTACACCTGAGAAGAGAGTCAGCAATGTAATCTATAAATAACCATGACTTATAATAATTGCACGATGATGGCAAACCGTCAATATACCGTAGCGAAGCACAGGTACTCATCTAGTTTTAATATAAAATCACAATTTTCATGATTTAAATAGTTGAGCCAACTTCACTGAGACGGGGCTCGTAGGTGCATAAAGGCTTGAGATATACTGATATACATATATGGTACTAGATATTATTATTTGTACTAATTTAATTGATCAATTAAATTAATAAATTATTTTCTCAGATATTCTGCGACGGGTTTGCTAGTAATAAATAATACGCTTTTGACGCCTAATTGGCACATAGAACAGAAAAAGGAACTTTTCAGAGCCTTGGCTTCCAGTACTATATTAAGGCTATATGCAAACTTAATGTTAATGGTCAGTGTAGCATTTTGACCTAACCTATTATCTGGGAAAGTGAAAATAATATTGGAAAACTGAAACAAGTTTTCTGAATAAGAATTGATTTTCTTATTTTGTCATAATATTCTTTTTAAAAATTTAACATTTCGATGAGTGTTATTCATTTGTTTATCTTTCTCTTTTAATATGATAAAGTAGGTATTTTGCATCTCTTTTAAGCACGCTTCTGTGGACAAATATTGCGAATAAAGTAATATGTAATATTAACGTTGGTTTTATTATTGTTGGATGAGGCTTGAATGATCGTAGGATAGAAATATAATATGAGCACATTTATATATAGTATATACTTACACTTCTTTCCAGGATCCAATTTGAATATAATCATATTTCCCGTCATGCCGTTGGTACTGGTAGATGTTGTAACTCCCAAATGCGTCACCGTCTATATTGAATTTAACTTCCGTTCCTTGGCGTCCTTCAAAAAGATACGTCACTACTTTAGAATCCACATAACACTTACATATACAAACATATAAAAAGAGGGTGAGCTAGCGACACCAAAATGGCCCTTCACATCTTCAATATACTGTTAATCTATGATTTTTCAAAATTAAACAGTGTTGAACCCAAAAATTTGTTGTGCAGTTGGCGAGAAATACAAATTTTAGGTAAGCATATATGTCCTACTATTTTAGGAGAAACTAAACATAAGTATTTGTGTTTCATGTATATTTTGATAAAACATTTCAAACTTACTTATCAGTTCACATGATTCATTGTTAAAATCAGTCCCAACTAATATCATAATACCTTCTAGATAAGATCTCCATTGTATCAGTGTGTAGAGAAGCTAATATGTTCACACGGAAGAGCGAGCAATTGGCCACCGTGTTCACTAAGGGCGATTGGTTGGTATGTGTATTCCTAAGTTTCAAATACAATGGGTGCGTTTTATTGATGGTCGGTCAGAAGTACTAGAATAGATCAATCTAATCACGTAGTTCACATGACGACATCTCATGTGTTGGAAATATCACAAACTGCTAGAGCCATATTCTTTCAAGTTAAATAGCCAATTTTCAAATTAGCATTATTTAAATTTGTAACTTCTAATTATGTTGTTCTTATGTACACGTTGTTTCTAAGGTGTATATTTAGTAAATCAGTGAAAATTAATAAGTTGTCATGGTGTAAGTAAATGTAAAATTGTATTTTAAATCTAACACTTTACGGTTAAGGAATATGAATATATAATTTAGGTTATTTTAAATATAAAAATGAATTGTCGAAATTCTGCCCTATTTTTTAATTCTAATTGCACATCAAATGTTGTAAAGTCGATAAAATTTACCAGAATAAAAAAAAATATATATATGTATATATATATGTATATATATGACGCGAAATGTTGACGCACAATAAACTTTATAAAATTAGACGTAACAAATGATTAAAAGTCATAAAATGTATGTTAGAGTTTGTAGTTAGTATTTTTTCTCCGGTGGGTAAAAAGTTTTTTATATTATTATTATGTTTTCCATTATTTGTTAATATAACGCACTGCTGGAAATATATTTAAAATGACTAAATGATATAAATAAAACTAAAATTCATACGAAACAGACATTTAACTTATAAAAACAGTCGATTATAAAGCCCATATTTGTTACTCAAAGTCAAATATTTATAATCTTTTAACACTTGTAGTTGTTTATTATTGAGAAGGGATAGTTAGTAGCACAAAAAAAGTTTTAAACAAATATTTACAAGCGCGTAAATTCACTGCATAATTAGTGAAAATAACATAACAAAGCTTAGGAATACGCGGGTGTTTTACCTCCACGGTGCGAAATCACGTGATGAGTGACGTCAGCGTAAACTGATCTATTGATGCACAAGAAAACGACAATTTTAATCGTAAAGTAAACATAAGAATGACATTTACATGGAGGTTAAGTTATATGGTCGTAGAATACCTTGGATTCTGCCTGCGTGTGGAAACGAACGTATTTTACCCAGGGCCGGTGTGAGGCATGTGCAGTGGCACATGGCCCCGCGGTCAACAGCAAGCCCCGCGGTTCAACAACAGGCTCCGCGCATGGTCTTCACTTGGAGATGAGGACCTTTTTTTTTGCTCTTCACTTGGATCTGGGAGGTGAGGACCTTTTTTTTTGCTCTTTTCACTTGGATCTGGGAGGTGAGCACCTTTTTTTTGCTCTTCTCGCACATGGCCCCGCAAATCCTAGCGCCGGCCCTGATTTTACTTAAATTGATAATCAAAATATTATCTTGCAATAATTATATATGCGCTGCGACTGCGATAAGAATCAATACAGAAGAGGAAAACCTGATATTTGAAGCAAATAATCTTGAACGTAATATTTTAGAGCGGATTGTTTTTAGTTACATTTTGACAATACTGTATTAAAATTATATCATGAGGTGAAAAATTGAGTATCTGGGCCATATAATAAAAGAATAGAAGTATAAGCTGCAACACTCTATGACTTAGGGAAAGATAACGTGTGATTCAAAAAGAAAATTTCGTAAGAGTAAGCCGTGGAAGAGAAAGGCGGCAATATAAGGCATGTTGGAGATAATCGATTACAGAATTAGTTTACAGAATTTGTGTTTAATCATTCAGATCAGTTAACAGAAGAATCAGACTATGTACTGATGCAGACGGTGGTCGCATCCCATCTTTTATTTATTATATGTCTTTATTTTGTTTATTTGAGGTTGAGTATATTTAAGTGTTTGTGTCCATTTTTATTTGCTATTTTATTAAATGTGTGAATTAATTGAGTCCGTTTTTTTTTTCTTCCAGAAAAGACTTTATTGTGAAAAAACATGAAAAAATACACTATACAAAGTATTTGCCATCGCTTGCTATTATTTTTTCCCATCTGTCTAGCAGTTGTTGTCTTCCGTAACGGAAAAACGACTCGTCCTTCGAAGCGATCGATTCATTGAGCCATTTATCTATTTCTTCATAATTGTTCAAGTGCTGACCCGGAAGCCCGTGTGCCATCGATCTAAACAAGTGATAATCTGGTGGAGAAATGTCTGGTGGATACAGAGAGTGAGGTAAAATATCCCAGCCAAGTGCTTCCACGGTGGCTTCACAATCTTTCCAACATGTGGTCTAGCGTAATCATGCTAGATGATCACTTTGTCGTGTCTCTTTGCATATTCCGGTCGCTTATTTTTGAATGCGTTGCTTAAGAGCTGAATGTAGCGACCTCCAAAGTCAATCGTTGCTCGCGGGGTGCGGTGACCTGTAGTCTTATTACGTCATTGAGGGTGTGAACGCAAGTTCCCCCACCACGAAGTAGCTTGCAGGGAGAGGGAAAAGTGCTAATATTTATAAATCGACCTGTATTTTTTGGAACCGGAAAATATAGACTAAATATATTCGAATCAATATGATTTTTTTTTTATTTCAAGATATGAAAGAAAAATTTTGATTTATTTTTAATTTTCAATTTTACAGTGCTAAACTTTTTTTTAACTTCACATCATTGTTACTCAGTAAATGAATAAAAATTACAACTATTAACACTTTAACACTACTAACATTACTAACCCCTCTATATTGTAATTTTATCTTTAAAATAAGCCCTTGTATGTGAAAAGTGGTATAATAAAAAGTGAAATATTTATTATCAATTCTGATTTTAAAGTCCGTTTACCATAACTATAAAATGACGTCACAGCTGAAAAACTCACCTTGTTGCCAATTCGTAAACTGTCAAAAAAGGTTAGGTTATATCGAACAACTTCTAAAAATATATTGAAAACTATATTTTGTGTCTGTTTCTATCCCATAGAAATTGAAGTGAGCTCGAAACAATAATGGGTGTGGCCTTTCATGTTTTTTCTCATTCCAATTTACATGTGTTAAAAAGAGATGAAAATTACACATTTTGTGTCTCTTTCTATCCCATAGAAATTGAAGTGAGCTCGAAACAATAATGGGTGTGGCCTTAACAACGATTGAACAATCCAATTTCAAACTGGCAACATTGATAAAATGTTCCAACATTAAATAAATAAATGTACTAACTGAGTTATGGATTGATGTTAATTAAAACATATCATAACGTTGGTACTTAAATTAACCAAGTGTGATGTCATCTCATAGTTATCGTAAACCGACTTAGGATAGATAATTTTGTAGAAATAATAGTTTTTTTTTTATCATCAAAAAATTATGTTAATAATCATTAATGTAATAATAATAATAATATGTTTCTCCCCAATGCCCCCCCTACTACGTCTCTGACCGTCATTGTAGACCGGTGGTTCTCAACATTTTTTCTTGACGTACCCCTTGGCGTGTCAGAAATTTATTAAGCACCCCTAAAATTATAGTAGGGGAGATAAATAGGAAATTCAAAAAATAATTCAAAAATTAGTTTAGTTATAAGCTTTATTATGCACACAAAACATTACATTACAAAATTTAAAATATATACGAAAGTTAGGCAATATATACGAAAAGTAGGGGCATAATCGGGTTTTACTTGGTGAATTTATACTTAAGCGCTCAAAAATAATTTTTCCCTCTTAGATAATAAGAAATTATACATATTAAATTAAAGAAATAGGCGGCTTAACTTTGACGTCATGCTATTTAGCAACAAATCCGAGAATAACTGATATTTGCATAAATTATCTGGTCACAAGCGGTAAGAATTTTCGCACCACTCTTTCAGTTAAATTAGGGAGAGAGCTCAATAGATAATCGTATAGTGAATCACATCACAGGCCATACTAATAATTGGAAGCACTAACAAAATTAGAAGAAAAATCAATGGACGTAAGAGCAGATCATTTTAATCCTTCGAAATAATTTAGCAATATCAAAAAAAAGAAGGGGCGCCACACAACGAGTCTGCCCGGGGAGAGAAAATATGTTAGACCGGCCCTGCCTAAGTTTAGTCCTTATTTTCTATATATTTCTCTATATATGCTGTTTGTTGAATAAGCTTTGAAACTTTTGACTATGCTTCAAAAGTTGTGATTTATTCAATTAGATTCTATTGATTTATAAAAATTGGTAACGTATGAGTTAAATTTACATGCTGTCAAAAAAAAAGTGTATTACCTAACAAGAGTAAATGATAACATTTAACGTACTACATAACTACATACATTTCCGTATTATAAATTTCTGTTCTGTTCTTTTTTTAGGGTTTTGTAGGTATGACCAAAAAACTTTTATACCGTCATTTTGTCGTCTATCTGTCTGTCTGTCTGTCTGTTCGGTAAAAATTGTAGCCAAACGGCTAAACCTAGAGAGTTGAAATTTGGCATGCTTATACAACTCTTTGACCCGCACATAGGAAAAATACTAAAACATCGAAAAAACATATCCCCCTAAAAATATAAACAAATATGTGCTCATCGAAAACAATTTTTTTTTTTTTAAATTCTGAGTAGTGTATCAAATGAAAGCCCTTAGTACGTGGATTAACGATCAAATTTTTATTTTTATATATTAAATTATTTTGATGCAATTTTTACTAAAATTGTACAAAAAAAATTTTGTCCCACACTCTGTAGCCCAGATGGTTTAAACTAAAAATCTAAAAAAATTCTAAGTAATGTATATTGGTGTGAACCGAAATAGTACAACAGGAATTTTTGATCAGATTATGTTTTCGGAAAATAACGCATTTTTTGTGGTTTTTGGTTCACAAAGTACAAAAGTCATACCAATGTAAGACACCCACATGCAAGGCGCGCGATAGCGTAATGGTTAGAGCACTGGTGTCGTTAGCTAAAATGCGCTGGAAACGAAGGGTTGCGAGTTAGAGTATGGAGTGAATTTTATTTTTTGTTTTTTTATTATGTTTGAAATTATTATTTTTAAATTATCATTAAATTATTTTGTCAAAATTCTAGTTATATTTTGACAAATGTTGCATTTAATTTTTAAGAGTGTAAAATTAATAACCAGTCTTATTATATGATTAACAGACGATAAATTATTTTAAAAATATCGTTCATTTTGCCGTGATTACTACAAAGTAAAATTTATCCTACACACTCAGCATGCCGCCTTCAGTAATTATATACCTGCGAAACCCTGAAATGTACGAATATTCACACTTCACATCAATTTTTTTACAATAGTGAGGACTATGATAATGAGCCTTTATCCCATCATGAGTTATGTTTGGTAATGAATCCAGGTCAGATTGTGTTGAATTAGAATCACCTAGATTCATTACAGTTTCAACTCATACTAAAAACCGTATTGTAAATATTAAAACAGTCTTTGGGGAACTACAAAACTTGGTATATTTTCCTGCGGTGTACAAGATCTTGAGATTGTTAATGAGCAGATAAAGGGATTCAAAAGCAAATTTTTTCTAAAGTGTAAAGTCTGTTTGAAAACTGGTACATATACATATACATATAATGAAAATG
This sequence comes from Liopterus haemorrhoidalis, assembly GCA_963971575.1. Classification (NCBI taxonomy): domain Eukaryota; kingdom Metazoa; phylum Arthropoda; class Insecta; order Coleoptera; family Dytiscidae; genus Liopterus; species Liopterus haemorrhoidalis. The sequence continues at coordinate 36,249,770 of OZ020614.1, read as the reverse complement.
AGGACGAAATGGTTATAAATCAGGCCCTTACACTTAAAACTATTTCTGCAGGAAGCGTTTATGCTCAGTTGCAAGAAATTTTTTCTTTTTCCAATGTACCCTGTATGAATGACCACACTTTTTCCAAATGTCAGGAAAAAGTGGCCCCTTTCGTAAGACAAGCTCCGTATAAACTTATGGAAGCCGCAGGAAAAGAAAAAAGAGAGCTTGCAAGCGAAGCAAGAGATATCGATACCGACGTAATTCCTTATATAACTGTTGTGGTAGATGGAGCATGGTGCAAACGTTCATATAAAGTAAATTATAACGCTTCATCTGGAGTGGTAAGTGGTATTAATGTAGATTTGGTGTTTATAGTAGTAATATACCTTTTTTGTTCCATGTTGGGGTGTTATTATCGGCCAAAGAACTGGAAAAATACTATTTCTAGTGATTAGAAATAAATATTGTTATGAGTGTTCTTACTCTTTTTTTTTTTTTTGGCGGCAAGTAAATTTACCTTTGACTTTTTACCTCTTCGGTTACCCATTTTTATAAATCAATAGAAAATTATTGAGTAAAACACAACTTTTTAAGCATTGTCAACAGTTTACGCCTTACTAAACAAACACGAAGTTCAAAGATATGTGTAGGAAATAAAGGCAGAGTTTAAAACCACGCTACTAGATGGATACATCTCTCAATGGATGTAAATGCCAGTATTTCATATAAATAGTGTTTCGGTGTGGGTCAAAGAATTGGTGCTAAATATTAATTCATTTTCACAAACAAGGGCTCATTTTAAAGATGAAAGTACAATCTATAGGATTTCAGAGATGGAATATGCAATTTTTATTGATTTACAGAGTAACAGTGGTGTGAAGTTATACAAAGTTTAGGATATTGTAAAACTGAAAATTAAAAATAAAACAAAATTTTAACTCTGAAATCCAAAGGGCCAATCTTTTACTACAAATTTAAAAAAAAAATCAAATTGATCCGATAACATTTGGTTCAAATTCTTTGTCCCATACAAATACACGTTTCCGTTGCGCCTAACCTAGGTACATTACGATCTTAAACGGAGTAATTGTTGGTGGTAAAGTTCGGCAGTGATGGTTTGGCTCTGATTTAATAGCTCATGATACACTACACCCTTCTGGTCTCACCATATACATAGCAGTATTTTGTTGCCGTGAATATTCCGCTTTGGTCTCGATGAGGATGGTTTTCCTGGGCCGCAAATGGATTTCCTTCGCTTGGGATTATCGAAATATATCCACTTTTCGTCTCCAGTCACAGTACGATGCAAAAAACCTTTTCTTTTTTGCCTGGCAAGCAAGATTTCAGACATGGTTTTGCGCCTCTCGATGTATCTTTCTTTCAGTTCGTACGGCACCCATCTTCCTTCTTTGTAAATCTTTCCCATGGCTGCCAAATGCACAGACATGTTGATCGATCATTGTTCAACAATTGCGCAATTGAGCATGAGTCAATTGCTCGTTGCGATTGAGACGGATCTTCATCGATTAGCGCCTACAATTCCTCGTCCTCGAACTTCTTCGGCTGACCTGGACGAGGTTTGCCACCGACACTGAAATCATCACTTTTGAAACGTCGAAACCACTCTCTGCATGATTTATCGGTGGGAGCACTTTCACCATAAGCTTCTACGAGCATTCGATGAGCTTCAGTGGCTGATTTCTTCAAATGAAAACAGGAAATGAAAAACTCCCGGAAATGATGCTTTTTTGGCTCAAATTTCGACATTTTCGAATCAGATAAACACGATGTTATTGTTGCAAACCCAAATGTTTATTAACAGAATATTATTGCCATATGTTAACACTGAAACATAAAGCCGGTTAGAGACATTAGAGGTTAGAAAATTACATAATACTGCAACTGACCGCCAGATGGACCGAATTAATTCACACACCGAATATAACAAAATAAATGTATAAATAAATAAACAAGATTTATTTTTAAGAAAAACTAACTGTTTAAAATAAAATTTACATTTGTTCGATAAATATGTAGTGTCAAAGGTTATGTGAGTTGTTCTTACTTTCCAAATTTATTCAAAAACATAAAACATAGGTATGTGACTTTTTTTTTCAGCCTACTCTGACATAATTTTTAATCACAAGTTAGTAGGAAAATGAGCATTGAAAGTAGAATTTCTATGTATCTATTTTGAGTTGATACATCCAAAGACAAAAGAGCTGTAATGATTGACAACCTTCGTAAGAAGGTGGTGTTGAAGAAGTACTAACATTGTAAATTTTGAAGCAATGTAGGAAATCTACACTGTAATGGTTACTGGCATATTTTGAATGTTGCCTTGTAAAGAGTTATGTCACTGTCAGAGTGGGAATTATATATGTATCTAAGATTATAATGGTACTCTTGGGGTAGTAGGTTAAAACTCTCACACCATCTTACCGACACTAGTGTTACTGGAAATTAAATAAATTCAACTATCTATTCTAAGATTTAGTGTAAAATGTTTTGTAAATTATTAAATAACGTCATCAAAAATATATTACATGTTTTAGAAATTCAGTACTGTATGCAGTCTAATTTTTTGGGATCAACACTTTTTAATAGAAATGAATATTTCATTTTTTAAATTTTATCATGCTCTATAGTTGCTATGGTAATTAAAACCAGGATTAAAATAAAGCTCCTACTTTGTAGATGTTTTTATTTTAGATCACAGTATGGTATTATAACCAGAAAATGTTAACTTTGAAGTTGTCAGGCATTTTGTTAATGAGCAGAGCCCTACATGTCGACTATCCTTTTAGTTAATGTACTGAAATCAAGCGTAAGTATTTAATGGATAATTAATCCTATTGTTGGCCTTATACTTAGTGCTTACCGATGAATGACACGTTGTGGATATATTTAAGCAGTTGAGGTCCAAGCGGCGCCGGCTTGAGTGCATCGCAGAGATAGAAGGGATCATTACCACACTCATCGTGAATCACATTATGAATTGCATGGGCTACTGCATATACTGCATCAACTGTAACAAAAATAAAATCAGATAAGTAAGTTTTAATATAGAAAAAATATAATGCGTTATGATGTACTAAATGTTATCATCAATTTTTAACTATTATAGCATATTTTACTCTATATTCAACTAGGAGAAAAGCCCATCATTCGACGGGTTAAAGGAAAACACCAAATTAAAAGAAACTCTCGGTACAAGATTAGAACAGTGGTGGCGTTAATTGATAAGTCATATACCTAGCTTTCTTTCTAAATATAATAAATTGTCAAGTAAATGCCCAGTTAGGCCAAGGAAACAAACCAGGGCTTCGTACCGGAACTGAACCGAAAACCGAAAAAAAACGTTACTTTTGTGGGAACGAAAACCAGAGCTGAACCGAAAAAAAATATCGGTTTATTTCGGTTCAGATAATGTTTATGTGAGTGAATATAAAATACATTTTATTTAAGATTATTTTTTAAACTGGTGGGCAGAAAAAAATGGTATTTTTTTTAACTGATAAGTAAAAAAAAATACACTTCTATTATTTCGGGGGGGGGGGGTTGAATGCCTAGAACCCCCCCCCTGGCAGCGGCCTTGGTATGATTAACACAAAATAATTAATAAAATGTTCTTGTAAATTATAGTACAAAATAAATTTCTAATACAAATAAAAGCATTTAAAAATTTATCGCTCGGAACTGAACCGAAAACCGAAAACCGAAAAAAAAACGTTATTTTTGCCGGAACGAAAACCGGAACCGAACTGATATATTTTTTTTAATTGAACCGGAACGAAAACCGAATCAAAAAAAATAACGGTTCGAGCCCTGAAATAAACTGATTAAAAAAAGAAATTATTAACATCTGTATAACAATTATAAAGGGTAGCGAATATTTAAACTATCTTCGTCACAGATTTCAGAAACAGAAATTAATATGGAGCTATTGCTCATGTTAAACAGCAATTTAGGTTATTCATATTTAATAATTACAAGAAAAAATTGACAATAATAATTTAAAAAAAAAATCAGTTGTGTTAATTTGTTGGCAAGCACACCACAAAACCTCTTTAAAACCCATATTTTTTTGTAAAAATTAAGGTTCAGATGCTCTAGAAGTTTCCCATTAGTACTCCCATTGGTTATGCCCTTAACCTTAACGGCGTACGGCGTTCCCGTGAAAATGCTACGAAAAGCTGCCCCTGGCTAAACACTGCATTAGGCAGGTAAACTCTCACCTTGTCCAGGGTTTGAACTTGCGATTTATTAATCGTGATGAAAAATGTCAGTTTGACAGCAAATTACCTTCGGCGCAAGTCGGGACCGGCGGGAGCTAAATCAATCCTAGGAATGAAAGCTGGGTTTCTTTGGAAAGATCCAGTTATAACAGTGGCAGTTATTAGATCTTTAAACAATTTTGTCACCATCAGGCGTGTGCCATTACATAGGTCCTTTTTTGTGTTAAGATTTCATAACAACATAATTATTGCCCCTACTTTTAAGTTTAATTTGTGAGATGACATTTCTGAGGAGGTAAGACTAATAAAAAATTTTATTGGATAGTTTTTTTTTCCTGAGGCGTCCTCTTAGTCGATTGAGTCGATGCTAAGATATGTTGTAGACACGCCCTTCAAAAGGTTCAGACCCACTTCTTTGATGCTTGTGGCATCGTCATTTCGGGGGCAAAAGATAGCTGTAATGGGATAGTTAAGGACATCGGTGGCAGTCAAACTGATTCCAAATGAAGCCGTCACTATTGATTCATTGATGGTGAGCTTATCTGGAATTTCAATGATAACCTCTCCGAGACACGCGGGGCTCATAGGCGGCTGCCTACTCTGCTTATTAGGTAATCGGGTACTAGTGAAAAACCACTGGTACAGGATGCATGCCAAACCCTAAAAACCGAATTCTATTCAGCAGTAATAAAGGGGTAGACAATCAAATTTTTGGAAAACTGAATGCAGGGTCTTGTTAAGGAGACTAGAACACACCTAGATATTGAAATTAAACGAAATCAAACAAACTTTATTTTCTAGTCTCATTTTCCGACCTTTTTGGAAAATAAAGTGCGAGACAAAAGTTTTTAGACACATTTTGAGCAAAAATCTCATAAGAATATTTTTTTGAAAAAACTTTGTTTTTTTGTTAAACTACGTGTCAATAGCTTTCATTTGATACCCCACTCATATTTTTATATAATATATCAGTGGTTCTTAACCTTTTTTAGATGACGGCACTATAATGTAAAATATGAAAAATGCAAGGCACCATACCCTCATTTCTCTGTATGACATCCGTATTAATTCTACGGAGTTCTCCTTTCATATTGACACCATGGTTGAAAACCACTGGTGCAGGCAGATATTCATACGAAACTCTAAAAATCGGATTGTGTTTGTCAGTAAAAAAAAAACACCCCAACAAAAGTCAAAATAATTTTGAAATTTTGAGCTATCATTCGAGTACTGATTTCGGAGTAGATAATCAAAATTTCGGAAAATAATAAAGGGGTCGTGTTTAGGAGTTTGGAACACCCCTACATATTGAATTTCAACGCAATCGAATAAACTTCATTTTTTATCTCATTAGATAACATGGGAACTGTTTGGGTCGCAGACATCAAAATTTTGAATTTTCTAAGTTTAGGATTTTTCTCATCCTGAGAATGTTCTCAAGAAACCACATACCAAATTTCAACTTTTTAGGTAATCGGAAAGGACATCTGACATACACCTCAGCGATTTTATATATTATATATAGATGACCAAGTTTTGAAACAATACAGAAATACAGAACTAGATTTCTAGATAATAGTTTCCTAATGATTATGTAGATGGCGCAGAGAGCAGAAAAGGCATGTAAGTTATCGGTTTTTGACCTTAAGAATTATATAAATGCCACGTCGATATGGTAAAATTTTGACTGGCCTTATTATCTCTATATACCTGTACTCATTTTGAAGTGTAAACTACACGACAAAACTCACACAAAAGTGATGAAAATTATGTTGATTGAAATCGGATCTCTACGCTCTGTAAGTAACCGTTTTACCACGCAACCACCACGCAAATGTTTCGGTATCTAAATTAGGTGGACAGTTCCTTTTCAAACAAATAACCGTATCTACTAAAGTTTCCTATAAATACTTTTTAATTTTTAATTTAGATTTTGTACATACATGTATCTTAAAATTAATGTACAAAACATATTTTTGGAAAACATAAAAAATATTGATTAAAAAAATAAACAAGCACATATCTTTTAAGAGTGGACAAAATTAAGTGGTGGTTCTATTATGATTAGGGGTTATTCTTCATAGCATGGTGCCAAAAAAATTGTATTAAATGTTAACTCTTAAAAATATATAGATATTATTTCTGAAAATTTAAAAGAAACAGTGTTCAAAATGGGCACAGAAGAAAATTTTGTCTTTCAGCAGCTCACTGCGCCTATACATAAATCAAAGAAAGCCATTTATTTATTTATTTTATTTATTTAGATGGGTTAACCAACAGAATCGCTCCAATAGACGGTCCCAATTACAGGTTAACACAAGTAAAGTTGATAATAAGCAGTACAAAAAAGAAATGTTTTACATTAAATATCTCACAGAAAAAGTATATGTACATATAAATTAAATATAATCAATTGTCTAGACAGTGTTTTTTAAAATATGTTAGTGAACAGGAAAAAAGTGTCCAGATCCGTGTTGACTCTGTTAAATGAAGATGATATTCTAGCAATTGGTGAATTTATTACCAGATTACTGTTATAGCGGTTGTTGTGTAACAGCATACGATTTCTCAGAACATATGGGTAACAATTAAATTTAAAGTAAGGAATTAAGTTGATAAAATCTATTTCATTATTTAATATTCTATATAAGAAAGCTGGATCATGCACAGTACTTCTATCACGCAGACTACGTAAGAGCGAAAATGCAGGTGTCTGTTAAACTTATAGTTTAGTTTGTCGATAAATTTCTCTTGAACTTTTTCTATTCTGTCCATAAATGTATTATATCGAGGATTCCAAGTCGGACTAGCATATTCTGGTGTGACAATAAGGTCGATGTGATGAATCAAAAATTAATTTGGAGTCCAAGATGATTCCGAGGTTCCTAATTTCTGATACTGGTTGCAGTGGCAAATTATTTAAATTGTAATTTTATTTTAGAAAATAAAGTTTTTTGTGAATGTTATAACCTTGCACTTTGTTGGATTTAGTGTTAGTTTATTAATAGTACAGAAATCAACCAGTCTGTTCAAGTCATCCTGAAGTTCTAAACAATGTTTGTTCTTAGTGATACATTTAAATAACTTAAAGTCGTCAGCATACAATAGATGTTCAGAATATTTGAAACATGTATCAATGCCACTAATAAATATGGAAAATAACAGTGGTCCCAAGTGGGAACCCTGTGGCACGCCTGATGTGACATAAACTGTAGGAGACTTAAATTTTTTGCAACAACAAATTGAGTACGTATGAAAATGTATGAATAATAATAATAATAATAATAATAATAACGGGTACGGCGGTCTTTTGACGGAAAAGGCTTAGCGCCCTTTCCCTCCAGATCGCTACCACAGTATTCCCACGACAGGAACCAATTGGGGGTAACGTCGACCCTACCATCTGGTCGATAAATACTGCCTCCGTTTCATGGGACCAACCGTCCCATGAAACGTATAAATGGTTCAGGATACAACAACAAAACCATACAGCTTCCCACAACGGGTCCTTCTCGGATGGGGACCCACAAACAGTTGGGCGAAGCTACAATCCCGCCAGACGGGCCCGCCACACGTGGACCTGCTTCAGGTTTACGAGGCAGCGTCACCCCATCGCCGGGGTTATATGGTCAGAATCCACTCATAATGGTGTGAAAATCATCCCGAGCTGGACTTCATGACGCTACAAAATCTGCGCGACCAAGTAGCACGCCTGCGACACAGGATGAGGTGATCGAGACGAAGAGAGTCGAGAAGGCTGTCCCAAACACCGGTACAGCCATTGACAACTGCAAGCCCACCAACGGCAGGTGGGCAGATAGCGACTAGGTCTTCTCCAGTTAATGCAGGAATAACATGCTCTTCACCAGAAAAAAATCTTCGCGAAGATTTTCTAGCTCTTCTCTCGCCTCATTCTCAACGCACCCGACTTGGACACAATAAGTTCGTGTTGATGACCGCACACGACTAATGAACTTATTGCCAAGCAAATTTCTCCTCAGTAGTCTCTGGGAAATCGACTGTGCTGTATACGCTGCAGCATCTGTGCTGACGCCAAAGCGGGCTTTGGCCTCTAAGGCTTTTAACGGCAAACTGCGTATACAGCAATTAGAGAAGAAAATGACGCGTTCACGCCAGGAAGCTTCTCATATTCAGTGTGCTATTGATGCTTTACGAAGTTTTAAGCCGCAAGGTGCGAATACTAAGCGCATATTACACCAACTGCGCATAAAGCATCACACACTGAATTTGTCCACTCTCACTCTGCTAAAGCAGAAAGCGGTGGAAACTGAGAGCACTAGTCCTGGCTAGAAAGAAACTGATCAACCGGGTTAGGACCATGGAGGAAAAAAACCAAAATACTTTGTTCCTCACGAGCCCGTCACGCCTTTTCATGGCCAAACCTGAGGTTTCTGAACCGTTATTATCAGTCGACAGGACAGAGACTTTCTGGAGGGAACTTTATGAACACGAGGCGATCGTGCAAGACACTTCAGTTTTGGAGAGATTTGAGGAATTCTGTTCACAACACCTGACAAATCCTCAGGCATGCCCCCTGTTACCACGGAAAAAGTTACACATGCTATTTTGAAAGCGCGCAATTTCGCTGCACCAGGAGTTGATGGTATTATTGCTTTCTAGTGGAAGTCATTCACTAGCGTGCACGGCCATCTTGCACGGAATTTTACTTCTTTTATCCGTGGAGAAACACCAATACCATCTTGGTTATCAGAGGGGCGTACAGTATTAATCCACAAAAAAGGTAATTTAACCAACCCGAAGAACTACAGATCTATTACTTGTCTCAATACGCTGTATAAGATCTTCACCACCGTATTAAACGAGCGGGTACTGAGCTCCATTGCCTCTTTTGTTGGTCAGACATCTACGAACAGAGGGGATCGAAGAGGGGCCAAGCAGGCTGCAAAGATAAACCTTAATATCGACCGGTCAGTCTGTTATGACGCGGCGTATTTCAAACGCAACCTGTCAATGGCTTGGATGGACTACGCAAAAGCATATGACACTACGTCACATGCTCTCATTTTAACATTATTGCGCATGTTACGAGTCCACCCGGATATAGAGAGATGCATTGGGCAACTTATGTTCCTCTGGAAGACACAATTTGTTGTCCCAAGTGGATCAACCGCAGTGTCGACAGAGTGGATATATTTCAAGCGTGGCGTTTTCCAGGGAGATTCCCTAAGCCCGCTACTATTTTGCAGCTCAATTCTTCCTCTATCGATCGAGCTTAGGCACGGCAGTAGCTACATGGCGGGTCCTCCGTCGAGGCGTAAGCACAAAATTACCCATCTTTTTTACATGGATGATTTGAAGCTCTACGCCTCGAACGAGAGGAATCTGCCAACCGACTTAGATGCTTTTGCTGCGTACACTGCCGCGATAGGTATGCAATTCGGGTTGGAAAAATGCGCTGTTTTTCATATTTACAGAGGAAAAGGTTTGGACAACAGTGAAGATGTTCAATTGGTTGATGGGAGCATTAAAAACATCTTAATGCCGAAGGGCCTTACACATTTCTAGGCATCAATGAGCGGGGCGTCAAGGATGTCACTCTTATTAAACAGGCCCTTCGCAGCAAGTATATGGCACGACTTAGGCAGATATGGAGATCATGTCTGTCTGGCAAGAACAAGATCAATGCCACAAACATGCTTGCTGTCCCGTTAATTTCATACACTTTTGGTGTAATGAAATGGAATGTTGATGATCTTAAGAATATCGACAGGAGAACCAGAAAGGTCATGAACATCAACCGAAGTCTTCACCCGAAATCTTCTGTGCAGCGCATTTACCTCCCTCGTCAAAACGGGGTCGGGGATATCTTAATCTGGAGTGTCTGCACGATCGACTCGCCCTGGTTACAGCTAACAGTATCCTCAGAAGTCAGGACCCACTATTACAATTCGTTAGTTTAGTGGCAAAGGGGCGTTTCTTTACCAGGCAGCGCGAAGAGCAGCAACGAACAAAATTTTAAATTCGGCCCGAATAAACCTCGTTAAGAAAATATTATGATACAAAAATTGCTTACAATTTGTAATAATTATAAAAGTAGACATATAAAAAAAATGTATATTTTTTAACGGTTTAAAAATATATTATTTAAAGGTATTATTGTTCTTATCCGGCCCGAGGCCGAATATAATACATGTCAGTCGGGCCAAGTCCGAGCCCGTGCAAACCTCTATGTAAAAAAAGTATGCACTGTGTGTTCTTCAAACATATTAAAAGTCTAGAGTTGTCCACCGAACTCACGTTCTCGTTTCTTAAGTCTGCTGGTTTGAGATCGGAAACAGAAGATTTTGTGTTTGCGTGTCAGGATGGTGTTATAAATACTTTGGCGTATAGGGCCCTCATATTCCAAATAGCGGAGTCCACACTCTGTAGGTTGTACCACCACCATCCTGAAACGATTATGCACATTCTGTTTGCTTGTCCAACTCTTGCAGCGTCGAGCTACGTGTCTCGACATAATGCTGCTCTCCGCGTGCTCTACTACCATCTTAGACATGCCTATGGTATTGACCAAATACCGGTTATACCGTACGTCCCTTCTGACATAGAATCGGTGGTGGAAAATTCCAAGTGCCGAATTTATTGGAATTACTCCTTCCCCACCTCGAAGTTACTGACAGCCACTAAACCGGACATACCCCTCCTGGATATCGAGAGCAAGTAGATGTTTGTGATCGAATT
>OZ020614.1:36118923-36238630 GCA_963971575.1 Liopterus haemorrhoidalis | reverse complement strand
CACTAAATATGAATTAAATTGATATATTATTTTGTAACAGTAATTTTGTCCACTGTTAAAAGATTTGCACTTTCTTATTTATTTATTTATTTATTTTTTTAAATAAATATTGTTTATGTTTTCCAAACATTTTGATCATTCATTTTAAGGTACTTATATGTACAAAATCTAAATTAAAAATTAAAAAAGGTTTTGTAGGGCAATTCTGGAGATATGGTTATTTGTTTGAAAAAGTAGGTACTGTCCACTTAATTTAGTCCTCGACTGTATATCATAAGACATTGAGTTCTAGCTAACGCCGACAAAACAGGGATTGACCAAGTTGAGACCTTCTTAAGATACTATTTCCGGCAGGCCACAAAACAAAAGTATAAGGGGTATAAAAAAGAGATACAAATAAAAGTATAAAAATAGAAAAGACATGGAAAGCTAAAGGACCATAGCTCAGATACCTAAAAAATGATGTAAATCCCTGGCCTTTTCGGTGCAAGGAAAACAACGGGACCAAGACTAAGAATAAGACAGACTTTCCTCGGGCTCAAACTTCTACTACAGAAGAGAGAAAAACACCTAAACCAATAAAATGGAACACATGTGATAATTCAATTACAATGATGCATTCGATTATAAGATTGTCCAAAATATGAAACGAGTCCCATCACACAGTGGCACCCAGGGAATGAAATGGCAGGGAGAAAAGCGAAAGAAGCCACCACATTAGTATAACCAGACGGTACTCTCATAATGATGGGCTATGATTGGAAAATATGTTAATCGAGAGGAACTTAGAATATTGACAAAAGCGAATGGCTCCCCATCACGGACAATAAACTTGGACAATAAAAAGAGAAATTAAATATACAGTTACACCATGGAGAACCTTCGGAACTAGAAGAGATCATGTTCACCAGAATGAGAATAGGACAACAGGAGAATAGGCCGAGTCCCACACCAACATATCTTTGACAGGACGACTACATACAAATGCCAGAATTACAACACAAAAATTACAATTAAACACATCATTACCGAATGTCCAAAATATAAGGAGGAAAGAAGACATACCAGAACCAGATAACCTTTGTGAAGCGCTAAGTGACAACCCCGAAAAACTAAATTTCTTACTGAAATTCATAAAGGATACCAAACTCAGTAAGTCTATTTAACTGTAATATTAAATTTGTCATTCAAAATCTTTGCAAATTATATATTGTTATAAATCGATATACGTATGGACATGTATACTGCATTCGACAATTAAAAAACAGTGTATCCCAACCAATTTTGAAAATAACATATTTCGCGTTTTTTCAGTCACAAATTTCTTATGCACTATTAATTTTGGGCAGTTCTTCACATGCATCAAGAATTTTCGGATTACAGCGCCGAGTTGTACGGATAATTGGAGGAATTGGTTTCCGTGAAGATTGCAGAAAGACGTTTGTAGAACTCAAAATTCTCACATTCTCTTGTCTGTATATTCTACAGTGTCTACTTCACATACACAGCAATAGGGAAAATTATTCACTTCAGAAGCAAATTCATTCGCATAACACTCGAAATAGAGAGGCTATTCGTCCAAATTTTTTAAGACTGTCTGTGGCGCCCGCTCCCCGCCTAAGTAAGGTAGGGTGGCCAGACAGTCACACAAATGGTCTTCGCGGCGGACACCTCGAAGGACCACCAGCAGAAGGCTGGAATATAGAATGATATACGGAGTTATGTGACACAAACACACCGAGTTGAGCCGCAGAGGAAGACACGGACGACCTAGAGGAAAGGAGAGGGGCTAAAAACTCTTCTGCTCCTAGGGGCTGCTCTAGGAGACTAACACAAGGGTAATGGTAGCCCTAAGCTGGGGTGGAGACGGGTAAAATCCTAGGCCCACAAGTAATGGCTATGGAGGAACCAAACCTAAAATCCCACGACGTCTCTGAAAACCCTAGCTAAGCGACAAAAATGCGGAAAACGATGCTCAACACGGTGGACGTATCACATAAATGAAATAGCAGTACCACAAATACAATAATAAACTGATAATAAACAAATTAAATTAATAATATTACAAAAATTACTAAATGTTAAATAAATGAAAATTAATCAGCACACGTGATCAAGAGATCAGCGTGTGTGAACAAAAAATTAATGCAAAATCGCACAGAGGCGTTAACAAAACTGAATTTAAGTTACAAAAATAAAATAATATTAAATTAACAATGAATAAAATGTGTGTAAAATTGGAACAGACTTACAGTAGCTGTATTCTTATAAATATGTAGAATATTTATTCCAATTTTACAGATGTGGCACTGGTTGGTCCCAAAAAACAGGTTCTTGGGTTCTGGACAGGTCCTGGATGTTCCTGGACTTCGTGTAGATACAAAGATAATATTTTAATGAAGCACAGCAGGTGTAACTTCACTAAAATCGCGATAGATTCGCGAATTATTAAATAAAAAACTTGTAAAAATATATTCACTAGCGAAGTATACTCTGAACAGGTCAGTTAACAGGTGATTAGTGAGTTATTTTTATGTTGGAACTCGCAAGTTGCGGCACTCAACATTTAGGAAACATAAAAAGTTTTTATGTTTTAAATTAAATTAAGATAAATTTAATTTATTATTAAACGCGGCCTACGGGCGCAACATTCCGCCGGCCAAAACGAATGTTTTAAACCGTGGAAAAAACAAAGAAAGATAAGCGGTCAACGCTCGGCAAGAGGGCCGAACGGTAATGGAGCCAGTTTAACTACTGGCCTGACAAAAGTTCCTTTGGCGGTTTTGACGGTAGCGACTCGTATCACTCCGTCCTTGCCTGGGGTAACTGAGACAACTCTCCCTAGCTTCCATTGAAGGGGAGGCAGGCAGTTGTCTTTGATGAGGACTAGTTGGTCCATTTGGAGCTGTGGTGATGGTTTGGTCCACTTTTGGCGCTGTTGTAGAGTATTTAAGTATTCGTTATTCCAGCGATGCCAAAAGTCTTGAGATATGTGTTGAACCATTTTCCATCTTGCTGAGTGCGTGAGAGCGTCACGACTCGAATTGGGTTCCGGCAGGGTAACTGCTGGTTCATAGGTTAAGAAGTGGCTGGGCGTGAGTGCTTCACAGTCATCAGGATCTGAAGTTGCAGGACATAAAGGTCTCGAGTTGAGTATGGCCTCAATTTGACAGAAGACTGTGGCCATTTCCTCGTATGTAAGGATCTGTTGGCCGATAACTCTGTTCAAGTGGAACTTTACCGACTTAATGGCAGCTTCCCATAAGCCTCCAAAGTGTGGAGCTGATGGTCGGTTGATGTGCCACTGTATTCTTTCATCCGCTAATTTGTTTGCCAAGTAGTCGTTGTATGTTGACGAATTAACGAACCTTTGAAGATCCGTGAAGTAACTTTTGGCGCCAACAAAATTAGTCCCTCCATCGCTATACACGTGGGAGCATCTGCCTCGACGGGCGATTAATCGCTGGAAGGCTAGCAAGAACTTCTCAGTAGTTAAGTCCGAAGCTAGCTCTAAATGTACAGCCTTGGTCGAGAAACAGATGAACAAACACAGATATGCCTTAGAAGTAGTGTGACCTCTACCACGTACGGGCGTGACGAGAAATGGACCACCATAGTCGGTGCCTACGACGGAAAATGGTTTCTTCGGAGTTACTCGGTGATGTGGTAAGTCACCCATTAGCGGATTGCGAATGGTCGGTTTATTGCGGAAACAGTCTACGCATTTACTGCACAAATACCTTATAAGATTTCGGGCTCCTACTATCCAAAAGGAGCGCTCGATAATGGCTTGCAGTGTCCTAGGCGTTGCATGCAGATACTTCTTGTGATAATACATTACTAATAGCTTAGTAAATGGATGATTTGCCGGTATGAGGATAGGATGTTTGCGACAAAATGTCCTCTCGGCGTTCTCAAGCCTACCACCCACTCTTAATGTATTGGACTGGTCGAGGAAGGGGTTCAGCTTCCTGAGCGACTTGGAAACCGTCTTGTTTTCCCGAAGCAGCTCGATTTGGTCCTCATAAGACTCGTGCTGTACCAGGCGTACAAGCAGGAGTTGAGTTTTGAACAATTCTTCCGCGGAGATTGGACCGATGATCTTATTCTGACTGTTGCGACAATTATGTGCAAAACGTAGGCACCATGTAGTTGATCGTAACAGCGTGTTGAATCATGAGTGCCTATGAAAAATATCGCTTTCAGTGTGATTGTCGCGTACTAAACAAACGATAACCTTGGCTTCTTGCGAAACTGCGTCTTCAGATGACGCACTAGTTGTAGAAGAGATCAAAGGCCATTCAGAAGTAGGTTGCTGGAGCCATGGCGGTCCATTCCACCAAAGTGAATGGTCAACTAGTTCGGTAGGAAGCAGTCCTCTGGAGGCACAATCAGCAGGATTGTCCTGTGATCGTATGTAATGCCAGTCTTCAACTTGAGTGAGCTCTCTAATTTGTGCCACTCTATTGGCGACAAATGTTTTCCATTTGTAGGACGGTGATTGTATCCAGCATAGTGTGACAGTAGAATCTGTCCACAAATATGTTTTGTTGAATACAACAGACAGTGTAGTTCTAATATAGTCTATTAATTGTGCGAGCAAGTAAGCAGCGCACAATTCTAATCTCGGGAGAGATACTTGTTTAATCGGTGCTACTTTAGTCTTTCCCATTACTAATGATGTAGTTATTTTGTCGGATCTAGAAACGATGTATACGACGGCTGCGTATCCCTTCTCGGAAGCGTCGCAGAATCCGATTAAATCGATCGTGCTGTCAGCAGCGGGAATCCACCTGGGTATGGAGATGCCTTTAACCGCAGGGAGTTGTGACTTGTAGTTCTGCCATTGGAGACGTACCGAATCTGGGAGAGGTTCATCCCAATCAAGACCTTTTTTCCAGAGAGTTTGGAGAATCATCTTGGGGACGATAGTAGTGGGAGCCAGCCAACCGAGAGGATCAAAGATCCTGGCGGCTTCAGATAATAGCTGTCGTTTGGTGAGCTTCGACTCCTGCAACTGAAGATGATATACGAAGGCATCGGCGGAAGGATCCCACATGACGCCTAGTATTTTCACTTGATGATCAGGATCAAGTTTCAGGTTACTGTCAAACTGACAATGATCAGGAGGGAGATCCTCCAGTACTTCTTCACAGTTACTTGCCCACTTCCGTAGTTCCATTCCTGCCGTTGCCAAAAGCTTAATGAGTTGGCTCTTCAACAGGCGGGCGTCAGAAAGATTATCTGCGCCTGTGATGATGTCATCTACAAAAGTGCTGGATTTGAGGGCAGCGGCCGCTAATGGGTAACTGTCGCCTTCGTCCATAGCCAATTGATGAAGAGTACGTATCGCGACGAATGGTGCGCACGTAGTTCCGTAAGTTACTGTGTTCAGTTCGAAGATTTTAGGACTTGCTGACAAATCGAAGTCCCACAGGATTTTTTGATAGCGCCTATGGTGATCAGGTACTAAGATTTGGCGGAACATTTGACGTATGTCCGCAGCTATCAAAATAGGATGCAATCGCTGTTTCATCACAACCTTTGCTAAGTCCGGTTGGAGTGGCGGTCCGGACAATAGTGTGTTATTTAAAGAAGTTCCATCTGCGGAGGGCTTGGAGGCGTTGAACACCACCCTCAACTTCATGGTCGGTCCACTGTTTTTGACGACACAGTGGTGAGGAATGAAGTATCCAGAATTCTGGTTGTTAGAATTAAATTTAAGCAGTGACATGTGCCCTGCTTTGTGATAGTCTTCCATGAACTCTACATATGCCTTGCGCAGAGCCTCATTACGACTGAGTCGGGCCCTAAGTGACTTGTAGCACGCAAGAGCGGGAGCAAATGATCCCTTCAGGTCTGGAGTACTGCCTCGGAAGATAAGTGGCACTGTGTACCTGCCATCGGAGTTTCGAGTATGTTCTTCTTTAAAAATCTTTTCCGCACGAAGTTCTTCGTCGGTGTAAACAGGTTTGGCTGTTGGAACTTCTTCAAGTTCCCAAAATTTGTGCAACGTATGAGAAATTTTGTCATCTACGCTGAGATGAAACGAATTAAATGAGTTGCACTCTGCGTGGTTGCCTGTAGTAGATACAGGTCCAGAAATTACCCAGCCTAGGGTAGTTTCTACGGCATGAGGACCCTCTGGTAGTTTGAGGGAGGTTCCCTTGGTCAGGGAGAAAAATACATCGGCCCCTAACAACATATCTATGGGTCCAGGTATGTAATAAGTTGGATCTGCGAGATGTAGTGTACTTTCCAGGGCAGACGTAGTTAATCTGTCGAATCCTTGAGTAGGCAGTTGAGGTGCAATAGAGTTGACGACCAGTGCGTTAACGGAGAAGTTAGTTTGACGGTCGCGTGGTCGGAAGTTGCAAGTAACAATTCCTTTAACTCTTTCTAATTCTACATCTGAGACTCCTGATATAGTCAAATTCGTCGGTCTGCGTTTCAGGCCGATCTTGGTTCTACAGCCTTCCGTGATAAGGCTGATCTCGCTGCCGCTGTCCAGTAGAGCTCTGACTTCAATCCATTTTTTATGTGAGTCTTGAATATATACGATTGCTATACTCAATAAAACGGATGAAATCTTAGAAGAGCTGTTTGTCCTGACACTTGTAGAGCTTACAAGTTTCTTGGAGGACTGGCTTACTTGCTGCGGATCGTCGAGACGTGGATTAGATCCCGAAGCAGTAAGTTGAGAAGAATAACGAGCCTTCTGGTAATTATTTTCTCTTACGGGCTTCGTAGGTTCGTTTAGGTGGAGCAAAGTGTGATGTCTTTGCTGACAAGTTTTACAGCTGACTTTGGAATTGCACCCTTCTGCACGATGGTTAGGGGCTAGACAATTATAACAGTAGTTATTTGTCTTGATCAGCTGGTGCCTCTGACTGGCGGACAGATCCTTAAACTTAGTGCAGCAGTACAGAGGGTGTACTTCTTTGCACTCTAGGCATTTAGGAGATCTGTTAGAAGTAGTCAGGAAGGCTTTTCTTCGTTCAGTCGGTTTCGTGGATGGACGCTCACGAAAGTATGACTTCCCTTTAGTGGGAGTGTATTTCTCTGATGAGAGTGTTTGCCACTGTTGAGAAGTGACGTATTTTTGTAGGAACGTTAGGAGAGTTTCTAGTTCTGGTAACTCGTTGTTATCCAGATCTTCCTCAAAACGGTTACGTACCTTCATTTCTAATTTAGTTGAGAGAATCACTGCTAGGATTTTTCCCCATTGTTCAACAGGTTCATTAAGGGCTTGGAGAGACGCTGTATGCCTTTTGACAGTCGAGACAAATGAATTTACACTGTCATATGTCGTGTCTTTGAGAGCAGGTATGTTAACAATACCTTGGACGTGAAGGGTTGAGATGAGACGGTTACGTTGATAATTTTCCTTAAGGATACTTAAGGCAATCTCATAATTTGCTTCAGTTACCTTCAAATCCTGGATTTGGTTCAGTGCTTCGCCTCGCAGAGAAGACCGAAGGTACTGTAACTTCTGGACCGGTGATACCGAGTCTCATTGACATGAATTGTAGTGTTGAACAGGTCGAAGAATGACTGCCAATTATCGATGTCTCCGTTGAACGGTGGGATACTCAACTTAGGTAGATGTGTATTCTTGCAAGCCGACTGGCTCGCCTGTGAGAAGCCTGAATCGAGTTGAGCAGTGCGATCGAGAGTGGAGTTAGCATCCTCTTTGAATGGGGGTGCCTCACATGTTGTAGTAATGCGCATAACTCTTACTTGAAAGTCGTCAAACTCTTGGTTCAGGTCATCTTGATTGGCCGCATTCTCAGGGAGGGCCATAAGCTCAAGTAGACACTCTTCAAAGGTGTCCCTACGTGAGGGTAGTTGTTTAAATTGAGTTCGTACATCAGGAATTTTGGATGAATCGGTTAAAGCTTCATTGATAGAGCGCTCTAACGAATCGATAAACCTGATGGAGAAGCCCTTTTTTATAGTAAACTTCGTAGACTTTGCCATAGTGGACTTGTGAAGACAGTCACTAAAGTAATTGGCAATTTTTTGCTCAATGATTGAGGCGAATTAGTACGTAAGACGATACTAATGTGTTTGAAGAATATTCCGCCGGCCGTAGCGGGCTGAGATATTCTAGGGGGGAGTTACTGAGTGTAACTAAAACTACCGAACATAGAATGTCCTGGTTAATGGAAAATCCGGAGATAGGATAATCTAAAGTAGGACTAGAGAGTCTAGAAAACACGTAATAAGTTATAGAAACTGTAGTACGTAAGTAAGTCGACTTAGGATTATTCGGAGATCAAATAATCTAAAATCGGATAAACCAAAAGTCGGAAAATCCGGTTGAAATTGGTTTATAAATATAGTCCGGTGTATGAATGATCCAAAAATCGGAAAATCCAAAGTCGGACAAAAATCGGACAAACCAAAAATAATCGGACAAGCCAAAAAATTAGATTTTCCAGTTGAGACAGGCTCAAAAATGTTGTGCTGTAGACAAATAATCCGAAAATCGAAAAATCGGACAAACCAAAAAAAATCGGTCAAGCCAAAAATTAGATTTTTCGGTTGAGACAGGCTCAAAAATGTTGTCCTGTACACAGACAATCTGAAAATCGAAAAAATCAAAAAGTCGGCGAAACCGAAAAAATCGGCCAAGCCAAATATTAGGTTTTTCGGTTGAGGCGGGCTCAAAAATGTTGTCTGGCGGACAGAAAATCCGAAAATCGAAAAATCGGACAAACCAAAAAAAATTGGTCAAGCCAAAAATTAGATTTTTCGGTTGAGGCAGGCTCAAAAATGTTGTCCTGTAGACAGACAATCTAAAAATCAAAAAATCGGCGAAACCGAAAAAATCGGCCAAGCCGAAAATTAGATATTTTGGTTGAGACAGACTCAAAAATGTTGTCCGTATGACAGAGAATCCAAAAATCGGACAAACAAAAAAAGTCGGACAAATCAAAAAAGTCGGACTAACAAAAAATCGACCAAAATTTGTCCTGAGCGCGCGTAAGTACATCCGGCTCGAAGGACCATAAAATGTGGCGCCCGCTACCCGCCTAAGTAAGGTAGGGTGGCCAGACAGTCACACAAATGGTCTTCGCGGCGGACACCTCGAAGGACCACCAGCAGAAGGCTGGAATATAGAATGATATACGGAGTTATGTGACACAAACACACCGAGTTGAGCCGCAGAGGAAGACACGGACGACCTAGAGGAAAGGAGAGGGGATAAAAACTCTTCTGCTCCTAGGGGCTGCTCTAGGAGACTAACACAAGGGTAATGGTAGCCCTAAGCTGGGGTGGAGACGGGTAAAATCCTAGGCCCACAAGTAATGGCTATGGAGGAACCAAACCTAAAATCCCACGACGTCTCTGAAAACCCTAGCTAAGCGACAAAAATGCGGAAAACGCTGCTCAACACGGTGGACGTATCACATAAATGAAATAGCAGTACCACAAATACAATAATAAACTGATAATAAACAAATTAAATTAATAATATTACAAAAATTACTAAATGTTAAATAAATGAAAATTAATCAGCACACGTGATCAAGAGATCAGCGTGTGTGAACAAAAAATTAATGCAAAATCGCACAGAGGCGTTAACAAAACTGAATTTAAGTTACAAAAATAAAATAATATTAAATTACCAATGAATAAAATGTGAGTAAAATTGGAACAGACTTACAGTAGCTGTATTCTTATAAATATGTAGAATATTTATTCCAATTTTACAGATGTGGCACTGGTTGGTCCCAAAAAACAGGTTCTTGGGTTCTGGACAGGTCCTGGATGTTCCTGGACTTCGTGTAGATACACAGATAATATTTTAATGAAGCACAGCAGGTGTAACTTCACTAAAATCGCGATAGATTCGCGAATTATTAAATAAAAAACTTGTAAAAATATATTCACTAGCGAAGTATACTCTGAACAGGTCAGTTAACAGGTGATTAGTGAGTTATTTTTATGTTGGAACTCGCAAGTTGCGGCACTCAACATTTAGGAAACATAAAAAGTTTTTATGTTTTAAATTAAATTAAGATAAATTTAATTTATTATTAAACGCGGCCTACGGGCGCAACATTCCGCCGGCCAAAACGAATGTTTTAAACCGTGGAAAAAACAAAGAAAGATAAGCGGTCAACGCTCGGCAAGAGGGCCGAACGGTAATGGAGCCAGTTTAACTACTGGCCTGACAAAAGTTCCTTTGGCGGTTTTGACGGTAGCGACTCGTATCACTCCGTCCTTGCCTGGGGTAACT
Organism: Liopterus haemorrhoidalis; assembly: GCA_963971575.1. Classification (NCBI taxonomy): domain Eukaryota; kingdom Metazoa; phylum Arthropoda; class Insecta; order Coleoptera; family Dytiscidae; genus Liopterus; species Liopterus haemorrhoidalis. The sequence continues at coordinate 36,228,381 of OZ020614.1, read as the reverse complement.
GAGACAACTCTCCCTAGCTTCCATTGAAGGGGAGGCAGGCAGTTGTCTTTGATGAGGACTAGTTGGTCCATTTGGAGCTGTGGTGATGGTTTGGTCCACTTTTGGCGCTGTTGTAGAGTATTTAAGTATTCGTTATTCCAGCGATGCCAAAAGTCTTGAGATATGTGTTGAACCATTTTCCATCTTGCTGAGTGCGTGAGAGCGTCACGACTCGAATTGGGTTCCGGCAGGGTAACTGCTGGTTCATAGGTTAAGAAGTGGCTGGGCGTGAGTGCTTCGCAGTCATCAGGATCTGAAGTTGCAGGACATAAAGGTCTCGAGTTGAGTATGGTTTTTATGTTTTAAATTAAATTAAGATAAATTTAATTTATTATTAAACGAGGCCTACGGGCGCAACACTGTCCAAATCTAGAAATTGCATAAACCACAACTCAATAAAGTTTTACAATGTTTTACCAACAGAGATTCATGAACTTCCGCTGAAAATATTTAAAAATATAGTTAAATACTTTATCCTTGGCAAGGCATTCTATAACTTTGGTGAATATCTGGGGTGTAATTTAAGTGACATGATGTTACTGTAACTTTAAGTATTTGATTTTGTATTCATCTTTTTATTATTCTTATTAATGTATTTATATCTGTAAATTTATTATGCCACATATTTTGACATGTGTAAAAATGTAAAACATTTAATTAACATGAATAAATATTATATTATTATTATTATTATACATATTTTAAAACCTAACTATAAATTTACTGTAATATTAATTGTAAATAATTGTAATCGTACACACGGAGGACACTAATAACCAAGCTTTTGATGTGTTCTAAATATTTAAATAAAATTTAAAAATTAAAATATAAAAATATATGAAACATACAAACTACAGAAAAACATCCCGAATAGCTTCCAGGGAGCACTATTATGGTCCAGGATACAAAGCAGACAGCATAAACCTTCCTTCAGTTCTTTAAAAATGCTGATCCGATCGGTAAATTATAAAATATAGTATGTTATTACATCTGTTCTGTTATCTAAATACGGTTTTGTAATGCACAACACTGACGGACAAAGTAATATTTGTTTATCTAATGCTTGCTGGTAAATGATAAAACAGGTGAAAGACGGACAGTTGGCCAGACCGAAAGACTAAGTATACTGTAGCAGTGTAAAAACCCTGTTAATTTTATATTTTATAAAATCTATTTTGTTAACTTAAGAAGATTGTTATCTTAACATGATGGTCAACCTTTCATTGTTACGGTAAAAAGTATAACCTTGACTTAAGTACCCTTAGACCATTAGAACTATTCAGTAAACTGCACAAAGAGAATACATAAATCAGGGAAAAGAATTACTTTAATGTAAAGTAATTCTTTTCTAACATCGGCTTCTAAAGCTAAACTATTAGAGGCCGATGTACCGACATATGTATTGATACTCTATTACCTGAGTACTGGGTATAAAAGCTTGAACCAAATTAGCACTACATTCATTCATTCCAGTCAGTCATTCCATTCGGTTATGTAGAAGCATTCCGTCTTTTACAGTCATTCTGTGATAGTCATTCGAGTTAGTTATGTAGAGTCATTCGATAATAATCAAGATGAAGAGAAATATAGAACTTAAAATAGATAAAATGTTAAGTGAAGATTTTAAGAATTGTAACTACATGTAAGTAGATTAATTTTAGGTAAGCTTATTTTATATTATAATATGTAGTTTTCTTTTGTTAGTTTTAAGGTGTTTTTTTATTAATAAATATATTAAAGCCATAAGATTGTTTAATATTGAGATTGCCAATAATACCACTAGAGATTTTGATTAAAAGCTTTTCCTAATTTTTGCTACTAATAAATTAGGTGGTGGCAGCTGAACAGTTAAGTAAGATCTTGCATAGTTTAATTGTTTACTTATTATTTTCCTCCCGTAATTACCACTTTTACAACTGGTACAGCGGTTGGGATTGTTGTTCTTAATTATTTATATAAATTATCTTTAACTCGTAGTTTTCCACCTTTTACCATTGGGGACAATCGGTGGGATTGTTCTTTATAGATCTAAATTATTATTTCTTTAATCCCGTAAGATTGCACGTTCACAACAGGTGTCACCGATGGGATTGTTTTTAATTAGTTATTTACAATATTTTTAAAGGGTAATTTTGCATTGTTACATTTGGTGACAAGCGGTGGGATAGTTGTTTTTACTCTATTATATCCCCCCGTAATGAATTAGTTCGTTACATTTTTGGTGGCAGCGGTGGGATAGTTGTTTTTACTCTATCTATCCCCCCGTAGTAAAAATAGCTCGTTACATTTTTGGTGCTCAGCGGTAGGGATACGAATACCAGTAGTTTTGCCGCTCATTATAATACTACCATACGAGATAAAGATACTTTGTATTATTAATCTAAATTTATTGTCTTAGCGCAGAAAATAAGACACGTTTTTAAAATGCAAGCATTAGGTATTTGGGACCGATTACCCAGTTTTTCGGGTAACGGTGAATCAGTTGAAAATTTTATATCAACTTTAGAATATCTTTTCCAAATTTTTAAGTACCCTTCTGACAAGTGTGTATTGTTGGCAAAAATTAGTTTAAATGGTGAAGCAAGATTTTTTGTGGAAAATCATCCAATTTTAAATACGACTGAAAATTGGAGTGAATTTAAAAAATTATTATTAAAAAGATTCAGTGCTATACCAGATTGTTTTACTGCTGAGCGACTGTTTTCTACCTGTGCTCAGCACACGGATGAAAAGGTCGAGGATTTTGCTTTACGATTGCGGACATTAGGTAGATATCTATACGAACGATCGGAAATAGAATTTGAAGAAGTAATAATTGATCAAATAATTGAAAGAAGATTATTGAGTCAATTTGTTGAAGGTGTTTTACCACAATTTAAAAAAGATTTATTGATTAAAAGATTAGAAACCTTTGATAGTGCAGTAGAATTTGCAAAACATGTAGAATATGTAGAACAACAAATAAGTAATTATCAAGTAAATTCATCAAATTTCAACTTAGAAAGTATTATTGAATTAGAAGTATCAAAAGCATTATGTAAATTGAGTCCAGAAAGTCAGTCTGATGAAAATATTCAAAATTTTAATAAAAATTCAACGAGTAATAAATTTAATAATAGTAAAAATAATAAAAATATTATGAAGAATTCTAGAAAGTGTAGATATGATATTAGAGAACTTATGTGTTTTAATTGTGGGGAAAACGGCCATTTTAAAAGAAATTGTCCTAATGTATTACAGTCGTCAAGTAAAGTAAAGCAATCAAGGTTAGATAGAATTGATAATGATACGATTGTAGATCAAAATACTGTAATGTTAGTATCGAATGTAGAGTTACCAAATAAAGGGTCAAATAAATTTGATAGTATTGATAAATATGATGATTTAAGAATTAGTTGTAAAGATTGTGAGTCATTTGGTAATAGCGATACTAATGTTAGTAGTTTGAAAGCAGATTTGACGGATAAATATAGCAACATTAGATTTGAGGCTGACAGTACGAAAGTACTGCCGATGAAAAATATGAGTACCGAAGTAAATAGATTAGAATATCAAGTTAATTACAATGATAATGTTTTATTTGAAAGAGATGAGGTAGAATCGTTACCGATAGAGGATACGAGTAGTTTTAACTTGACTGATCTTGTTTCAAGCCAATATAACTCGAATCAGCTCGGCATGGAAGACGGAGGTTCGATCCCTGCCGTGACTATTTCTACGGAAAAGTTCGAGGTTATTAAGCGCGTAGACAGTGCAGTAAGTGCGACTTTATCTCAAGCAGGTAAAGATGAGATAATTTCGGGAGATCTGGAAAACTTGGTGAAAATATCAGATCAAATTACAAACAAGAACGACGTGGAAAAACATAGCGAGGTAAATGACCAAGATTCAACTCCTATGGGTATTTCCAAGGTTTTGCCAGGAAACGGCGTATTTTGTTTGGATTCGGCGGATAATGATAATATTACGGTTATTGAGTTTAAGCTAGAGAATGGTAATAAAGTTTCAAGTGACGAAAGTATAGTCAAAGAAAACAAAGTAGTTATTGCTAAAGACAGTCATGTTGATGATGTCAAAGTTAGGAAAGAATTAATTGGAACCGTACAAAATTCTGATATTTTGATCAAGCCAGTACACTTAGAGAAAAACAATAATACAGCGATTAGAAAGACAGAACTTGTAAAGAAAATAGTAACGAAAGCGGACACTGAAGTCAGTGTCCCATCTTGTAATATTGGTAGTTTTAAGATTTTGCAGGAAACATCGAAGAAATTACCATTAGAGATTACAGGACCTAACAACTCCAGGACGGAGACTGGAAAAACAAAATATGTAACGGATCTCAAACTCAGAGAGTGCTGGATACATGATTTTGTTGTAAATAAGAGCAGCATTGACCAGGAAGACCATGAGATGGATGGATACCTCCTGCGCATCTCTGGAAGACCTCCTGATTTCCGAGGAAAATCGAATTTTGGGACACGTTTTCCTGGATTTCATTAGGATCGTACGCTAGTAACAACCTAATTAATTAATGGAATTCAGAGCTGAGGAAACCAAACAAAGAATAAAAGAACTTGACAACAAAAGGAACATGTAACTAAAAATGAAGATATATAGAAAATAGTTTAGTAAGTATAACTCAAATTAACTGAACTTTGAAACTTTTTTTTTGAGACATTAAAGTTTTTTATTTTTTGTGTTATTCAGAGTTACCTTCAGTAATGTCTAATGAAAGACAAAGTATTAAAATAAATAGTTAGTTAAAATTTTTAGTTACACTTTTTTTTTTTTGAAAATCGGATACCGGGACATGAAATTAGTTATGTACCCAGGAAGTTGGCCCTCCTATCCGTAGGTAGCCAACCTATGTTTTGGATCATGATTCGAGCAAATTTATGTAATTATGAATAGGATTTTATTTGGATAAAATGTTTAGTTTATATGCTCAATTCCATTCAAAACCTAGGTGTATTAAGTCTTAAATTATATAATAGTAGGTAATAAGCATAATAGTAAGATTGACATAATTTTTTAAAGATAATTATTAACTTTTTTTTTTAATTTTAAAACTTAACCCTTATAAAGTAAACCAGATATGTCGTATGAACTGTGTACTGTTTCGTTATTGTTATTGCTACAGCTACATCTCCAAGATATGACAACCACGGTAATCGAGATAACTGCAGTCGAATTACCAAGGGGGCAGGCATCCTATTCAGCTACAAGGATCATTGGCAATACATCTGAGGTGATTCCACAAAAGTTCTAGTCCAGTTTAAGCGCCAGAAACAGAGCAGTAGCGAGAAAATTCCCGTCAAGGAAGAAAAATTTATCGGCACCACCGTCGAGTGGTAAGGATCGAAAGTAGCCAGGACTACCGTCGAGGACTAAACATGAACCGAACACCCGTAAGCCTTTGACCTGTCAACAAATAGGCGCCGCCCCTGGTATATTCTGCTATCTTCGAGTTTTCACTTGTCCCATTGCTGTTGGTTTGCCATACTTGCCTTTTTGAGCCAAGTTATACTTGTGAAGTACTACGTATAACTTGACTTTAAGGGGGGAAGAGTTGTAGCAGTGTAAAAACCCTGTTAATTTTATATTTTATAAAATCTATTTTGTTAACTTAAGAAGATTGTTATCTTAACATGATGGTCAACCTTTCATTGTTACGGTAAAAAGTATAACCTTGACTTAAGTACCCTTAGACCATTAGAACTATTCAGTAAACTGCACAAAGAGAATACATAAATCAGGGAAAAGAATTACTTTAATGTAAAGTAATTCTTTTCTAACATCGGCTTCTAAAGCTAAACTATTAGAGGCCGATGTACCGACATATGTATTGATACTCTATTACCTGAGTACTGGGTATAAAAGCTTGAACCAAATTAGCACTACATTCATTCATTCCAGTCAGTCATTCCATTCGGTTATGTAGAAGCATTCCGTCTTTTACAGTCATTCTGTGATAGTCATTCGAGTTAGTTATGTAGAGTCATTCGATAATAATCAAGATGAAGAGAAATATAGAACTTAAAATAGATAAAATGTTAAGTGAAGATTTTAAGAATTGTAACTACATGTAAGTAGATTAATTTTAGGTAAGCTTATTTTATATTATAATATGTAGTTTTCTTTTGTTAGTTTTAAGGTGTTTTTTTATTAATAAATATATTAAAGCCATAAGATTGTTTAATATTGAGATTGCCAATAATACCACTAGAGATTTTGATTAAAAGCTTTTCCTAATTTTTGCTACTAATAAATTAGGTGGTGGCAGCTGAACAGTTAAGTAAGATCTTGCATAGTTTAATTGTTTACTTATTATTTTCCTCCCGTAATTACCACTTTTACAACTGGTACAGCGGTTGGGATTGTTGTTCTTAATTATTTATATAAATTATCTTTAACTCGTAGTTTTCCACCTTTTACCATTGGGGACAATCGGTGGGATTGTTCTTTATAGATCTAAATTATTATTTCTTTAATCCCGTAAGATTGCACGTTCACAACAGGTGTCACCGATGGGATTGTTTTTAATTAGTTATTTACAATATTTTTAAAGGGTAATTTTGCATTGTTACATTTGGTGACAAGCGGTGGGATAGTTGTTTTTACTCTATTATATCCCCCCGTAATGAATTAGTTCGTTACAATACACTTAGTCAATATACTCAAACATACAAGCCAAAAAACTACCAACAGATTGACTGAAAGACTAACAGTACAACTGATCAGACTACCAATCCAATGGATCTACATATTTACGGACTAACAGACGACATGCCAAAAGACCAACTACCAACAGACAGGTCATGAAATCATCCAGAAACCATGAACATATATTGAAGTATTCAGACAGTGGGAAGTGTACAGCATAATCGGTCTTACCCTGTGGAAAAAAGTTGACAAATAATAATGGCTTATTAATTTTTCAATAGTCACATCTAGCAATCTACAGACAAACTAAGATGTAAAAGTATAGATGTAAAAGACTTCACACGTCTCATAAAACTTCAATGGTGTGTGCATAAAATATGGACTGACCAATATCAGCAACAGGAATAATTCCAAAAATATTGAAAAAATATTGACAATCTGCCGGACCGGTAGATTGATAAACAAAAGACCGAAATACCAATATTATACCGGACCAACAAACTAGCAATCCGACGAACCGACAGAATGACAAGACAGATTAAAAGATCTAGTCTAGCTGACAGACCGAACGAATGACAAACTAAAAGAAAGACATATGTATAATGTGCTGAACCGACAGATCGATAGACCTAGATACCTTCAATCCGTCTAAAATCACTTTTGAATTTTTTGAAATTTCAAGGAAGTTTCTCTTTTGGTTCATTTTTAGTCATTTGTTGTCATCTCATGACTCTAAAATATTCATAATTATTGAACTTTTTACTGCATTATATATATTTTTGAAACGAATACCCTATCAATATATCCTGTGGTGATTTTTTTTCGTTTTGTTTGAAACGAGAACGTAGAAGTTGCGTAAAAAAAAGAAAAAAACGTAAAAGTTACTAATGTAAGCCTTACGCGAATATAAAACCTTTTTCCTTGTCAACATGTCAGTATATTTGGCGAGTGTCGAGAACAGAAATGTTCAGAGTTAAGTGACGTTGTGATTCTACTGTTGCATTGTTTTTTTCTACATGCTGCATCAACCAAATAACTACAACTGAACTATTTTTTAGCAAAAAACAGCAGTTATTTGGTATTACTTGAGGATTTTGTAACAAAAAGAAGATATATCATGTGGTCAACATATGTCTTCTGAGTTAAAGTGACGTATGCGGCGTTCCTTCTTTGCGTAATGGCTTCCCTCCGGCGGAACGGAGACCTGAAAGTTAAACGGCATCTGGTCTGGGAGGGTTTACCCTGTTGATGAGAGGCATTCTTTTTATCATTTTGATATTATTTTTAATTAATTAAAAACATGTATTTTTGGACCTGGAAATTATTTAAGAAACATCTAAAAATCAATTTGGAGTTCAGAAAAAATATTTTAGGGGTTATATGGATAATTTGAATGTTACATACGTATCTTTACTAGTAACGAAATATCAGTTAAATATTATAGCTGATTGAAATGCATTTTTAATAAACAATTTTATTAATTCTGAATATAATTGTATTATATTCAATATATAATATTGTATTATATATTGAAAATGACCAGCTTTCTGGTGCGACTATTGTTTTCTCAAGATTTTACATTCCTCTATCATTGTAATAGTCACATTTGTGGGTAAAACGAATACCACCTTCCCGAACAATATAGAGGTGAACTCCGCCGCAGGGATACCCCGATTATTCAGGTTATTGCTGCCATGAAAATAATTGCAATAATCGGAAACCTGAATGTTGTTAGACTTTTTATATTGAACTTCCTACATACATTATTATTTATTATACATGCACATGTATATCAAGAACGTACCTAGTAAATGAAATGCAGGTTTTAATATAACACGTTTATTAAAGTGCACCATGCTGTGCATGAAAATATTAATGAAATGTTTTACTTTTTGACAAAACATGTTAGTAAACATTTTTTTTTTCACCTTTGGTAAACAGTACTCGGTAGCGAAAGAGATAGCTATAAGAGAACTGAATGTACTATTTTTCAATTTACTTTCATTGCGCTCTCAATATCTGCATTCAGGGCTGTAACTAGGCAGGGGCAACAGGGGCACTTGCCCAGGGCCCAGATTGAAGGGGGGCCCAGAAAGGCCTCTCAAAAAAAAAATCATCTCAGTTATTTTCTTTGCTTATTTTGATATATATAAGTTGTGTTTATGTATTAAGTTTATTTATATTTTACATACCTATCCTATAGTTCATAAGCTCACACACTAGCGGTTATTCATTTTTTTACTAATATAAATATTGTTTCACTTAAGATAACTTAGAGTTAAGCACCGAGTTCATGTTTATAATAAGTAATAATTAATGTAGGGATTTGTTTATAGTTTGGTCTTGCAAAAGACCATACACGATTTCGAATTAGTCGAATCGTATCAGAACATCGTTGTTGCGTTAAGAATATTTCTAACCCTGCCAATGACCACCGCTTCTTGTGAGAGGAGTAAACTGAAGTTAATTAAAATTTACTTAAGATCGACCCTCTCACAAGAGCGTTTATCTAATCTGTCAATTATATCTATTGAACATGATATAGTGCAAAAAATAGATTTTAATGATTTAATTGATGAAATTGCGGGAAAAAAACAAGAAAAATACAATTTAAATAAATTTATGATGTTTTAATTTATTGTTTTTTCATAAATATAAAATGAAATTAAAATTACGGACATAAACAATTGAAAGACTAATTATTTTGTGTTTATTTATTAAGACTGTTATACCAAACAAATGAAAGAACTGGAGCTTCAGAACTATCGTATATGCATGTTAAGTTTTTTTTTTTTTATTAAAGGGGGGCCCAATTTGAAAGTCTTTCTCAGGACCCACAAAAAGCTAGTTACGGCCCTGTCTGCATCCATTATTTTCTATTGCAAAGCTTTACAATTATGAAACATTTCAGTAAGTTAAAATTTCCAATTTTTTCTTCGTCTTATTTCAGCCCACGGTACACAAGATCTTGTACTAGATTAAGAAGGTATCCATCAGTAAAGTCACTATCGTATATTGGAGCAATTTTTGAATACTTCTATTATCTATCTATTTCTGCTAATACAAGTACTTTATAGGTACCCACATAACACAGTTCCACAGTTTTGAGTTGCGCGATACCTGTGAAAAAATGAATTTTGGTATCGAGGTAAACCGCAATAAATCAGAAACAGAAAGAATCAAAACCGCAATAACTGGGGCCGGAATAAGCCACAAAAAATACACCTAATTTTTAGCAAACTTAACGTTTATAACGTTTCTTTAGAATATCTGATGTTATAATTTTGAATTACAATATATATAAATACTTCTATAGCAAAAAATTCGAATAATTTTCTTATCGTAAATGGTGTATTGAAAAAAAAAAAAAAACAAAAGAACTGTGTATCAAATCAAGATATCTGTGACTTGCTTTGTCTTGCTTATTCTGTTGAAAATATGATTAAATGATGAGCTTAAAACAATTGTATGGTCAGTATAAATATTTTTGTGCATAATTTAATATACTAATTTATAAATGAGTTCTGAATACGGATAAAGTGTTCATTTTATAGCCGCTACCTTAAATTTAGCGCAATACATTGCAACTATTAAGCGATATGATGTTGCGGGACGGACTCAGCCAGGGGGTCGAACCCTGGGTGAGAAGCCACTACTACCGGCCGCGGCTAGCGTTGCGGTGAGTCTGAACTATGCACGTCCGTTCTAGATGCCCTGAAAGGTAAAACTTGATTCCCCAGGGTTTGAAAAATAATAGTCGGACAGTTTCGGTTTATGGTTTTTATTAACAAGATATAAATATATGGAAATGATAACGACAACAACAATGATAATGAATAGTAATTAAGAAATAACAATAAAGAGGAAAGGAAGAGAGAGAAGGAAAAAGACGGGTCTATATGTTGGTCGGCGTTCGTCGCTCGTGAGTGTCGCTCGACACTATGCTTGCGGTAGCGATGAAGAGCCGAACAGCTTGAGAAGGCGGCGCCGTAATCTTCTGTCCCTCTTAGTGATTCCTGATGTGGTTGTGGTATAAAGTTGATTGGAAGAGCGGCCTGACTTCAGAGTGGTGACTGCAGAAGTAGGAGTGGTGACCGACAAGACCGGAGTGGTGACCGACAAGACCGGCATGGTGACCGACAAGGGTGACAGCGGCACGAGCGGGCGAGCTGTTGTCTTGAGCGGTGATGGTATCGGCGGTGGGAAGCAGCGGGTCCTGGGGTCCTCTACCTCGTAGAGGGCCTTCCTCGTAGACAAGCCCGTAAGTTTCGCCGGTAGTTCCACGCAGCGGCGTGGAGTCGGCGCGACTCGGAACCTTGCTTCTTGAGGGCCAGCGTAGACGGCTGAACTGCCGTGTGAGAGCTAGGCCTCGTTGGTGATGACGTCTGAGTCGTGGCGGCCTGTAGCAGCGCTACAGAACGGGCGACGACGGAAATCGGCGTGGACGTTGGCTTCTTGGTGCGGCGGGGGCCATGCGTTCGTAACAGGGGTACGGACGTGACGGTGGCAGGCAAGACGGCTACGGACGTAGAACGGTGCCAACGTAGCGATACCAGACGTAGACGTGAAGCGAAGAGATGAGACGGTTGAAGACGTGATAAAAACGGGCGTTGACGTGAAGCGAAGATGTAAAAATATATCGTGAAGCGGCAAAGTGAGAAGAGATCGTGGACACGTATTGTCGAGGTCCGCTAAACCGTCAGCGGACGGGACACAGACACGCCAAAGACGGTCAGCGCGCTGTGTATACGTATGAGAACAAGTACAGATAACAATCACAAGTCCCGCTAAAGGTGTCAGCGTTACTTGCGAAAGTTAGTGTAGATAAAACAAAGACAAAGAAATATATATGTGAAACAATAATAATATACAGCGTGTATAAATTCTTTCTTTATGTTCGGTTAAACCGATAACTTCTTTAACTCACTTGATAATAGATTGTAGGTGTTGACTGCTGGATAGCTTGCTGGATACTGTCTGTTGGATACTGTCCCATTTCTCTCGTTGTCCGAGTTTTTATACGAAGTTCGGTGTTTTACCCCCCACTCCGAGCGGCTCTCCTATTGGCCGAGTTCGGTGACGGCTTATCTCGGATCCTGCGCTCTGATTGGTTCAAATTCCGAAGCGAGGAAATACTCAGTCGTAAAATCTTAAGCCGCACGTGCAGGATTTGTGACGTCACGGAAAATAGCTATTTGTGTCAGGCATGTACGCAGACTGCCTGGCGACAATAATAGGACGGCAAAGTTAACAAGATCAGAATCGGACGGTAAATCAAGTAACTACAGAGCGGGATTATCCAATGTAGTCCGAGGTAGGCGCGAAATATCAAGTTGTGTTGCTTGTCAAGTATCTCAAGTTTAAGTAGTAACAATTTTGTCAAAAACAAAAACGATATCTCAGAAGGAAAAAGAAGCCGAACTATGATACAAGAGACCAGCTACAGGGCCAGAATACAGTGACTGTATAAAGACAGTGTGGCCATATGAACTGTAGCCGCCATTTTTATTCCAGATTTGTATTGGGTTATATGGAATAAATATTAATATATCCTAATACATTATAATATTTGTTAAATTTTTAATAGTTTTACGTATTTATGTTTATATATATGTGAATATCAATTTATTATTAAGAAAAAAAATTGTATATGATTAATCATTTATTTAGATAAATATTAAAATTACCTACCGATGAAGGTATTTTTTTGAAATGTTTTCAACATAAAAAGAAAACAAATGAAAAATTCTTAAAAAATGACATGAAAGGAAATAAAAGAGATATGTTTTTATTATTTTATAATTTTATTTGAGGACTTATATAAACGAAAACATTTTTTTTTTTTATATAAAAACGGGGGTTACAGTCGTAAATTAAAAATATACTTATTTATTTTAATTTGAATATTTTAGATTTAAGAAAACAAGTTCAAACAGGACATTAGAATTAGAATAAAAAGATAGGAAAAAATAATGATAAATTAATAAGGTTCTATAAAAAGTGATGTTGGGTTCTCTAATTTTTGGGAAAACGCACGTTTTTATAATCACCTTTCAATTTTACTTTTCTCAACTTTGAAAGTACTCATCTACATAACATTGGAACAAATTACTAACGTTACTTTAAAAGTGATAACAAAAAGGGCCATTCGGACCAATTTTGTAGTACTTCAAGATTTGAAGTTGATGAAACGATGGTAATTTTGACCAACGATCGTTTAGAATATTAATATTCTCAATTTAAAAAAATAGAATATTTTTCATATTAAAAAAGAATAAGCAGAACATGTTATATATAAAAGATATATTAATAAAGAAAACTGATGTATATATTGACAATTATGCATTTATTCAATAAATATACGTATATTATTAATAAATATACGTATATAATTGGAAAATATCACTTAAATCTGCTGAAACACGAGCTAAACCCATGTAAACCATATGTAATCTGTAATAAAGTTGGAAGACACATGGCGGACTTCAGCTCGACCAATAGAAAATGAGACCATCGTATGGCCACACTGTCTTTATACAGTCACTGTAGGCCGGAACTGCTTATAGCTCTTTTTAATGAGATTGCCCTGCAAAATAATCTTAATATATATGACATATTCAAGAACCATGCCTATTTAATTAATTGCAATATTTTAAAACGTCGTCATTTTACATCCCATGGACTTACCTTTAAAATATAATGGCAAAAAACAGTTATGCAGACAAATATATCTACACTGTTCATGTCTTGACGTTGATTCTGAAATGATTAATTCTAATCCTGAATCTAATATAAATCAAAACCAGTGGCGAAGGGAAACCTCCGCTAGACTCGCCTTCCCATACAAAAATAAATAAAAAATAAATTTTAAAAAAAGTAAAAAAAAAATAAAATAAAAAAAGGTTTATGTAACCTAACCTAACCTAACCTTCAAAAATACATCAAATCATGTTTTATACAAATTTTTGTTCAAAGCTTGGGTTACTAGTTATGAATGTTTTAAAGATTTAAAGTTCAATAACTGTATACACACAAGAAACACAGACACACACACACGCAGACACACACACATACGGACGGCACTTCGAAAGTAGGTTTTTTGGATTCTCTGGACCATAAAACTTGGTCATCAGTCAAAATCTCGACATCGAAAATTTTCGCGGTAACAATACTTGCTCCTTATATATTAAGGTCGGACAAGTAAAAATCTAAATCAAATTCAACATACTTTTCGTGACTCCAAATAAAAATACATGTGAACAATATTTTAATATTTTGACCCTAAACATCCAGTCTGTACGCAATATCAGAAATTAATTTGAATCTCTTATAATTGACAAATCTTTTGAGGCTATCTGTTTGAGCGAGTACTGGTCGGACAATAACGAAATATCTATATTTAGTATTAAAGACTACAAATTGACATCTTATTTCTTTAGGTCAGCAATGAAAAATTTATGTGAAGTGTGAATCTTCACACATTTCTGGGTTTTGCAGGTATTTAGTAACTAAATGATGATTATTTGCGATGCCAAAACAAATTTTAAGTCAAAATATTTTTTTATGAATTTTAATTCGAATGCCTAATACCATTATTAAAGTTTCTTAATATGTGCAGTATTTTATTTATACAGCAAGGTTCAGTAAGATTTTTAAAATTGCGCCTATGGCTTCCATTGGTTGCAAGTCCCGTCCTCTGATTTCGTCAAACAGAATTAAATTATAATTTCAACACTTCCCACTGGTTATTAAATTTACGCTTTTAAAAAATAAATGCAACATTTACCAAAATATAACTAGAATTTTGACAAAATAATTTAAGCAAAATAAAAATGCAAAAAAAAAACAGAAAAAAATAAAATTAACAGGATTCAAACTCTGCAACGTTCGCACTGCAAATTACAAAGTGCATCACAAAACCAACTGAGCTACCAGAGTTACTTATCTGGAGTGTTACATAACGAATAAAATATTTAACATATTTTAGTTAAAAACACAAAAAATGCGTTATTTTCCGAAAACATAATCTGATCAAAAATTCCTATTGTACTATTGTGGTTCACACCAATGTACATTACTTAGAATTTTTTCAGATTTTTAGTTTAAACCATCTGGGCTACAGGGTGTGGGACAAAATTTTTTTTGCACAATTTTGGCAAAAATCGCATCAAAATAATTTATTTTGCAAAAATAAAACTTTTGATCGTTAATCCACGAACTAGGGGCTTTCATTTGATACCTTACTCAGAATTTTAAAAAAATATTTATTTTTTTTTGATGAGCACATATTTGTTTATATTTTTAGGGGGATATGTTTTTTCGATGTTTTAGTATTTTTCCTATGTGCGGGTCAAAGAGTTGTATAAGCATGCCAAATTTCAACTCTCTAGGTTTAGCCGTTTGGCTACAATTTTTACCGAACAGACAGACAGACAGACAGACGACAAAATGACGGTATAAGGGTTTTTTGGTCATACCTACAAAACCCTAAAAATGGCGGAGTTATGATTTTATTAAAAGAATATTTTAACTTCAAACCGTTAAACAAAATTAACAACTTGACTAACGAACTGCACTACGAAATTTCTGGGATAAAAATCATAGATATTAATAACATTTTAGTAAACATGTGTCGGTCTCCAAAAGTTGATTTCAATATTGTCATAAATATTTTTCATAAAATTTTTGACTTACTAGGCTTTCAAAGAAAATTATTATTTGTGACGATATCAACGTACGATTTAATTTTAATGATATATACTCAACATATCTTTGTGATTTATTCAAATCTCTGGATTTACTTTCACAAGTTGATTTTAATACCAGAGGTAAAAATCATTTGGACAATATTTTTAGTAATTTACAACATTTTTACCCTGATTCAACAAGTGTACACCAAGTGTATATCATTCTTTCTGATCACCAAGGTATTCGTTTGTGTTTATTTTATTTTTTTCCATTTAAAACACATACAAATATCACTGCCCCAGTCAATTAATACGTAAGACCAATCACTAATAGATCTACTCAAGGAAAAGCTCCTTTCAGTGAATTGGAATTTTCTAAGCTATGACGTTAACTCCTTGATCGACAGAAATGCTACTTTCAACAAATTTGTGGGCATTATTAAAAATAATTTCGAAATTTGTTTCCCTTTAAATAAAAGTAAATCATCTAACACCATTTGTAGTAACGGGAATATAAACAAACGAATTAAATGGTTCAACAATTATATCAAATCAATGCGAGAGACTTTAAGAAGACCACAAGAATCTTATATTTCCTGTCCTTATAATGAACTGCGCCTCCAAAGAAATTCACACAGAAATACAACTTCTCAAATAATTATTCACTCAATACTCATATGCATCCACGGATTTAGCACTCATACTTATTAACACATTATTTCTGTTGATTTTGTATCATACATTTATATTTGACAAAAAAATAAAAAAAGTACCCAATTCAAGGTGAATTAAAGAAACAGTCAAAATACTTTAACTATATGCCAAAAAAGGAATGTTATAACTCTACAAACACAGGATGTAAAAAAAATACTATAATTTGATCAATGATTAGGGCAAAATCCTAAAATATTTTTAATCATTTGTATTGGTAAAGTGGGTTTAACACGATTCAATTTATTGATCAATTAATTGAAAAAGTTGACATTCAATTAATTGATGTATGTAAAGTGTAAAAATTTCGTCAATTAATTGATGAATTAGTTTTGAAAATAGAACAAGTTCTATTTTTCATCAATTTTTTAGGGAAGTCTAGGTATATTTTTATCTGTTAAGATATTGACAACTGTTTAGTTGTAGCATAACCTCCAAATATATATTTTGTGTTTTATTTTCAAATGTCACATAACCTCGAACGTTCTAATTTACCATCATCTAGGTTATTTCTTTTGTTTTTGTTCACAGCTCGTAACTTTATGAAGATTTTTTCAATATTTTCATTCTGATAAATATGTCAACATGTTTTACAGTTGGTAATGTAAAAGTTTTCAAAAAAATTGATAAATAAATTGATGTGTGTAAAGTGATGCTTTTGTTTCCATAAGGTTATCAATAAATTTTTCAATTAATTGAACCGTGTAAAACCAACTTAACCTTCGGAATCAAAAGCCAAGCCGATATCTCATCTGCGCTAAGAGATGTGAAGGAATCTTTAAAAAACTATTTTGCCCCTTTTCACGTCCTTAGGAGTATAATTTTGAAAAATCTCTTCTTATGGCCGGTTGCTAAAGTAAGAATTATCCCTAACTCAAGTTAAAATCATTTATTTTTGTATGTTGTAGCATACAAAAACAAATGATTTTAACTTGAGTTAGAGAAAACTCTTACGTTAGCAACCCGCCATTAGTGGATACTTACGTCATAAAAGAAATATACTTCCCGGATTTCATGTTTCTAGGTCCAGGGGTTTGGGCCTTGCGTTGATGAGTGAGTCAGTTAGAATACTTAATTTTACATATGCAGATAAATATATAGGTCAATTCTGTGCAACGCGTAACTCTTTACGTATGCAATCTATAAGCGTTACGGATACCTATAAATATTAGTTGTGCGCACAGTATCAATCAATTTACTATACGGACTCGTAACAACTATAGTTTGCTTACGGAAGGCGTTACGGATTACATAGAATTAACTCATTAATCTGTGGAATTCGACAATATTTGCAGTTTATAAGTGAGGCACGAACTAGAAAAGTTTGAGAAAAGTAAAGTGAAATTTCTATACTGTTTGTTATATTATATTATTAAAGCTTATTCAACTAAAAGGTTTTGTTTCTCCTATCACTGAGCTTAAACCGTATCTGATTTAACTTCGTGATATCATCCTATATCAATACTAAACTGTCCTAAACTGAATTGAGTATTTCCCGAACGTCGACATTCCCACATATGATTTTACGCCTCCGGCAGCGCCGAATTACGCTGGAAAACACGTGTATAGGTATGTTTGTGTGTTACTACATGTAAACAGAATCTTGTGTTTGTTTGATTGTGGTTCGATAATGGTCAAGCTCGAAACAATGTGTTACACAATGACAAGTATTGGTCCATTATTTGTACATCAGTTAGAGCGGATGCGTTTAAATTACAACACACAGGGTGTATGATGTTAATTGTAACAGATGTTAAATTCTCTTTCTGGTTATTTTCAAACAATTTTATGACGTTTTTCATTTATACATCATGTTCAACCAAAAGATAAATGTTCCCATTTTAAAATGTAATGATGCAAATGATGGATTTTTATTAAATACCGTATGTGATATATTGAGTTTGTCACTTCATTCAATTGTAACTAATTTGAAAATGGTTGTTGGTGAAGGGCATTACGAATCTCATAGAGTCACATAATTTCATGAGTAAGAAATATCTGGCAGTCCTTCAAAAAGTGATTGTGTCAACAAAGTGGCCGAGCTCGTTAAATCATGCAGTTTTGACTGGTTAAGACAGTCTAAATTGTGAGCTTGCTAGTTAAATTCCCCGTTGGTGATAATATTCGGGCGAGAATAACATATTCTAGGTGTAGGAGCTCGCTCCCTGGCATCGGCAATTAGCCTCTTTGCAGAAATAGGCCGATGTAAAATAAATAAAATAAAATAAATCAAAAAGACAATGTATCTACATGGATTATTACTGGGATTCAGTGTTCAAAATGATGAACCTTGGCCGTTACACAGATTTTAAGTATCTGCGGCCACTCATCAATACAACAACGAAGGCTCTCTACAGGAAAACTCTGCGCTTTTTTCATCAGGGAGCGCTTCACTAGAGTATTAGGGTGCCTCTTCTTGCAGGTCATGTCCTGCAGCACGAACACAATTTCCAATCCAGGGGCTTTAAGACTGAGATGATAGGCGGCAATATGTAGAAGAAATGAAGGCTGGTACATTGTTTTCAAGCCACTGATGTGTAGTCTTTACCTTATAGCTGGCGCTGAATCTTACTGGAAACTCCAGTGGAGACCAGCGAAGTGGAAGTTATTCAGTTCTTTAACTATAGATTTCAACACGGTTTCCTAGTAGACTCTGACTTACGTTTTTACTGCTTTCTCGAAATAATTAAGTTTAGCTGTACCGTCATAGCCTCCGCCCCATTTAACCATAACTCAAACAGGGTAATACCCCTCTGGTTTGTCGGCTCTTTCTCACGAGCTTCTCGTGAACTTGCAACATACAGTGTCGTTTGGCGTTTCAGTCTCCTCGATATTCAATTTTTTTGAAAAAAATCTTTTCAAGAAACACTTCATAATTCAGAGATTTAAGAGATATATGACGGCCAGATTGATTTTGAAAACTGATTGCTGTTTCTTATTTAAGAGGAATCTATATTATTATGTAGAAAATTAAGATATTTTTAATCGTCTTGTGGAATATCACTGAAAACTTTGTAATGATATTTATAGTAAGACTAGTTGTAGTCACTAATAGCTAAATACTTGCCTAGCTTGAAATACGAATTTATCATCATTACTGACACTATAGTTCCATAAGAGGACTAGAGCCTCTTTAAATAGTGCCTTTCATCTTTCCTTATTTTCTAGTCAGCTTTGGCCAGTTGCATATTTTCAGCCTTTTTTTTTGTGGTCTTTTTCAACGGTGTCTAAACGTCATTTCCTGGGTCAGCCTGCTTTTTTCTCCCTAATTGTAACTTCTTAAATAATAATTTTGTAGGATTGCTTTCTGGAGGCCGTTCTACTTAACATACCCTATCCACTTAAGATGGCTAATTTTTACGATTCTGATAACAGGGGGTAGATCATACAGCCTATACAACTCTAGTTTATAGCGCCGGAGCCATAAATTGTGTTCCTGTACTCCACCATAGATTGAGCATAACATTTTCCGATCAAAGCAATCTACTTGTGACTCGTCTCCTGTTTTCATGACCAAGCTTTCTGATCCATAAATCAGTATATGGTGTGCAGTTTAAATTTGGGTTTTCTTGTTACTTTATGTGATGTTGAGGACGCAGATCGTAATAGGCTCTAACTACCATTACTATTCATCTTTTTATTTCAGGTGTTGTATCACAATTTTTGCTCTACGGTCCCAAAATTATGGTTGTTGATGATGATATAATGTCTTTGGATTCCATTGCAGCTGTTTATTTGCATGTATTTTGTTTTGGTTTCATTAATGTATAGACCCATATTTTTGGATGCGTTTTCTGTTTACATGAACATTTATTTTATTAAACCAGTTGTTCGTCGCTAGATGACATTTCATTTGACATGTCATTTGTGTATCTTACCGTGGAAGACCGAAATGTGGCAAATATCTATATTTTCCGGTGAATGCTAGCATGCACAAAGTCGCGTGATGTATGTTCGAAATATTTGCTAAATGTCATTATTTCTCACTTACAACGGTAAATGTCGACATTAAGCATGCGCTGATGGTGAATGTTGAATAAATATATTTTTAATACGTTAAAACAAAAATAACTTTTATATCAAAATTTATTATACAATCTTATTTATTGCAACAACTTAAACTGTTATGACACCAGACGCTGTTCCTGTTAAGACCTGTTAAGACGCAAAATCCTGTTATGACCTGTCATTTCCGACGTTCACCAGAACTTATCTGTGTTTGTCGACATATTACCGGCGAAGGTCTGAATGTTTCATAATATAAGCACATATTCGGTTGTTCACCGATGTGTTTGGTGTATGTCGACATTTTTCGGTTAATGTTGACACTCACTATTTTCGGTCTTTCACGGTAACATGTATACCAAAATCGGGATAGGTTTGTTGAAGATGCAGCGACGCACTATAGCACCCGAGTTTCATATTTATTTTTCGAGGGCTAAAATAGATAATAGACACGAAATGACACCTTGTAATTTGGTTCCAGAAACAAATGTTATTGATATATTATTTTCAACTTTTACCTTACATTCGATATTACTCATGCTGACTGTCATCAAATCAGTAAGCTGTTCTGGCATTTGATCGCGTAACATAGATTTGTTCTTTCGGTTTTTTTCGGATTATGGTGTCATATGCATTTTTAAAGTCAATACATATAATATTGTTGCGAATAAGGTCATGTTAAAGAATACAGTATCTTTGAATCAGACAGCGAACTTTGAACATTTAGTTACCCGAAAGTTCTAGGAATCACCGGAACGTCTATGTAAAACGCGCGACCTAAGCGCAATCTAAGTTCAGTATTATTCAGGCAGTGAAGTTCAGAAAATCATTAAGATCAATTAGTCGAGTCAGTCTTACTCAATCGGTTGAGTCAGTGCAGCGGGATTGTCAAGGTTGTCAATATATCAGTTCCACTCATTCTACTTCAACGTGCAGTTAGACAAGTGATTAAACTCAAGTGAAGATACTAAGGTAGTGGAATTCAGTACGATGAATGAATGATTTAGTTAATGAAATACCTGTACTAGCCTAGACTACCTAAGGATACACCTGCAACAGTTAACTTCGGTATTAGTGTAGTGTCTAGTGGTATTTAATGTTATTGTTGTATTATAATTATTGTACTAGTTCAATATTTAAATAGTTTAATAGAGATTTAAAATTACACCCAACTTCGTCTTATATTTCGTGTTAACTTCGTCTTATCTATACATATATGTTTAATTCTTTTGTTTTAAACAATTTGTCTTAGAACGAAAATTTCGTCGGTATTGATTTCCCAGGTCTGAATCCATATTGATATTCACCTATTAGACAGACCAATTCTGTAACTCAGTTACTATGATCATAATAACTAAATTTGTCACTATGAGCTAGGTCAGTTACTATCATAGTAACTTTGGAGTATTTCGTATTCCGTAAGACAAAAGTTACTACAATATTTAGTAACATGTTACTATAAAAGTTGCTATCATAGTAACTACCAAATGCTGGTGTTTATAAGTAATAACTTAGTTCTTATGAAAGTAAAAATGGCGGACATTTGATTTTAAATGTAATTTTCAGATATAATAGAAAATGAAGAAGATTAGTAAAGAAAATTATATAAATTAAATATATATATATATAAAATATGTATCTATGAGTGTCGGTAAATGTTCATATTGCAGGAGATGAAATATATTGGAAAAGACCAAAAAGTCTTTTCCAATTCCTCATTTTTAATATAAGTCTTTTTTTAAATTATTAAAAAAAAAATATATATATATTTTTTTTAATTAATAAAAGTTCTATTCAGTGACGCAAAAATAGTTTCATGAGGGTTATAAAATGAGACGTTTGGAAGTAATGACAAAATAAGAAAAATGCATCGAAGTAATAAAAAATCCATCTTCATGGGAGGTACTATCCCCCAAATCCCACCCGCCTGCGCCACTGATTCTATTGTCGAGAATTTGTCTTTGCATTCCGTTTTTTTTTTTTTTTTTTTAATTTCTTTACTCATTTTGTTTTTTTATATATATTTTATAAATGTATATACTATAATATATATTATATAACAACAAAATAATGTAAGCAATACAATATTTTGACATTTTTAACCTCAACTGTCATCTGTATACCACCAATGCGCATGCGTGTTGCGCGTCTGTATCTAACTTCATTCTTTTCTCAGTAACTGTCACTAAGATATAACTTTCATAGCGACGTCACTACAGTTGGATATTACAGAATATGACAAATGTTAAAGTTACTATTAAGGTCACTATAAAAGTTATCTTGTTACTACACGGTAACTATTATAGTAACATTTTACAGAATTGTAAAAATCTGATTGTTTCCGTGAAGAATTTTACCCGTATGAAATAATAGAAAGTTTACATATTGCTGTTCCTTATTGGTAACGATTGCTTTGTAAGACTATTGTCGGAAGTTTATGTGCTAATAATAACTAAGATATTGCCGCAAAAGTTACCCCAGTTCAGGGTTGCGACACCTAAACATTGTGACGTTACTATTAGTCAGCGTCTAGCGTGCATTTTCGTAATTAGGTAATATTTGTTATGACGAATGAATATCGAAACTAGGTCAATCAGATGTATAAGTAAATGGATGTCGTACGGAAACCGGGCAGAGGAACCTAGCTAATTCCTCTACGACGTTCCACTTAACTACGGTGATGATCACGAGTCCGAGCCCATATACGACTACTTTCCGGGTATACATAGCAGTAGTCCCCATGTGAGCGGGTGAACACTTTACCAGGCTCCTCGATTCCCTGACGGGCACCCCACCTCCCATGAGGAATAGTCAAGGTAATTCCAGTCAGCACTGGGTGGACGGGAGTCGTCCCACAGCTCCCAGGGCAATTCCCATCAAGTACTGTTGTAATTGATAAATGTTTAACAAAGTAAGTTAAAATCAGGAATTGGTTTTCCATCAAACCATCCAAGTGACAATATGCATTGTTTATTGGTCGCGTTTAGCAAACGCGACTTTTAGCTTACGTATGTTTCCATTCGCAGTATCTCGCTTACTGTTCGTTCAGCGAACTATTACAAAGTAAACAGGTTGAGTGCTGATTCTCAACACTTGCGTTCCTTAATGTAACTATAAATGTGTAGATTGCAGTATTTTTATATAAGAAGTTGATTAGAACCGTTTTAATATAATGATTCGAGTGAATGTCAGATACACAGAAGTTTTCAACCCAAGTGTCATCAATACAGTGGAGCACTTGAGCCGTTTGCAAAGCATTGTAAGTACCCTGTTTGATGTACTCTAAGCTTTGAAAGTTCACTAGTCGCGAGCTTTAAGCGTCAGACGGCAACGCTTTGTAAAAATATTCGACAGAGAGGCACTTCAAGACGCGTAATCGGATTTATAATTTTTGCTTTTTATATTTTTAAAAGCAACATATAAATCCATTAGTTTTATTTCAAGAATTCTCGACTAAACAAGATGATGTTTAATATATGACGTATGTGAAAGTATATTTTAAGATATTTATTTACCCTTAAGTGGATGTTTAATGTATTTGTACAAAATATACTGTAATTGCCCAAAAAATATTGTAAGAGCAGTACCGAATAAAGCTGATGCGGGGCCTGTAGCGTATATTGTAAAGAGACTCTAAATTAAAATGTACACAAATAAAATATTTGTTTTCATTGTTAAATAATACTTAAAAAAATACTTTATAATTAAGTAATCCACATAATTTCAAATATCAAAACATAAATGCAATTTAAAAGTACGTTTTTTAGATTTAGCATGAGCAAATACATTAATAATTCTGCAAATATCAATTTCACGCAGGAGCAAGGCCGGCGCGAGATAGGTTCTAAACGGTTCCCGAAACTCGGCCTTACGGTTTTTTTGTTTTTACTCATCCCTTCGATACAACTT
The DNA here is from genome assembly GCA_963971575.1 of Liopterus haemorrhoidalis. Classification (NCBI taxonomy): domain Eukaryota; kingdom Metazoa; phylum Arthropoda; class Insecta; order Coleoptera; family Dytiscidae; genus Liopterus; species Liopterus haemorrhoidalis. The sequence goes on along the minus strand of OZ020614.1, from coordinate 36,204,364 downwards.
CTTTTCTTCGGCTCATTACTTCGATTAAACTTTTTATTCATCATTTTAATCCGTCCATTTTTAAGGTTTTGTAGGTATGACCAAAAAACCCTTATACCGTCATTTTGTCGTCTGTCTGTCTGTCTGTCTGTCTGTCTGTTCGGTAAAAATTGTAGCCAAACGGCTAAACCTAGAGAGTTGAAAATTGGCATGCTTGTACAACTTTTTGACCCGCACATAGGAAAAATACTAAAACATCTGAAAAACATATCCCCCTAAAAAAATAAACAAATATGCGCTCAAAGAAAAAAAAAATATTTTTTTTTTAAATTCTGAGTAGGGTATCAAATGAAAGCTCTTAGTACGTGGATTAACGATCAAAATTAAATTTTTGCAAAATAAATTATTTTTAGGCGATTTTTGCCAAAATTGTGCAAAAAAATTTTTGTCCCACACCCTGTAGCCCAGATGGTTTAAACTAAAAATGTGAAAAAATTCTAAGTAATGTATAATGGTGTGAACCGGAATAGTACAACAGGAATTTTTAATCAGATTATATTTTCGGAAAATAACGCATTTTTTGTGTTTTTTTGTTGACGATGCATACATGTTATACTCTTATAACACACTAAGTTGATAAGCGTTTGGTGCTCTAGTGGCTCAGTTGCTCGACAACCACACAGGATCGTTATTCACTACACAGGTTCGTTCCTGGCTTGTGGAGTCAATTTTATTTTTTGTTTTTTTTTTTTCATATTTATTATGTTTAAATTAATTTGTTAAAATTCTAGTTATATTTTAGCACATTTTGAATTTAATTTTCAAGAGCGTAAATTTAATAACCAATTGGAATTATATTTTCATTCTGTGTCATTTATACGAAGCCAGAGGGGCGGAGCGTATGATTTAAGACAACCAATGAAAGCCATTGGCCCAATTTTCAAAATCTTAATGAACCTTGTTATATAAAAAAAATACTGCACTTATTTAGAAACCTAAATAATGATATTAGGTATTCGAATTAAAATTAACAAAAAAATATTTTAACATAAAATTTGTTTTTAAAGCTCTGAGATTAACAGACGATAAATTATTTTAAAAAGATCGTTCATTTTGCTGTGGTTACTACAAAGCAAAATTTGTCCTACACACTCAGCATGCCGCCTTCACTTATTATATACCTGCGAAACCCTGCAATGTGTGAAAATTCACACTTCACATCAATTTTTTTGTGTTTAAGGTTTTGTAGGTATGATCAAAAAACCCCAATAACGTCACTCATGTGTCTGTCTGTCTGTCTACACCAGTGTGTCCCAACCGCCGGTCCGCGAGATTTTTTCGCTGGTCCACGAGATTTTTTGCCGGTCCGCAGAATTATTTTTATCTGCAAGTTTATAAAACAAAAAATTATGTTTAATTATAAAATACAATAATAATTACTTTCCACAATAAACAATACATACATATATCAAAAACATGTTAGTGGTACATTTTATTACCTTTAGTTTTGAAAGAGTTAAAAAGAATCGTTAATTAATGGTTAATTAATGCATGTGCGTAAAATGTATTGTGATTGGAGGTAACTGAGTCAGTATTCAGTTTTTAGTATAACAGTAGCCAGTATAGTGCAATGTAGCACATTACTGTTTAAACTTGCCGGTCCGCGATTTTTTTCTAGGTTGTTTGCCAGTCTGCCATTAAAAAGGTTGGGAAAGGCTGTTCTACACTGTAGAAATAGTGTCGAAACCTGGAAATTTGAAATTTATCATGCTTGTACAGCTCTTTGACCCATATATAGGAAAACTACTTAGAAAAAAAAAAAAAAAAATAGACAATATATAAACAAATATGTATTTTACGAAAATATAAATATATATATTTTTAAATTTTCAAATGAAACCTTTAATGCGTGAATAAACAAATACTTTTTTATTTTTGAAAGATCATTTTTTTATGGCGTTTTCACCAAAAATGTGTCAAAAAATTTTGTCTATATAAAAATGTGAAAAAAATGTCAATGTACATTGATTGGAACCGAAGTAGTTAAAAAAATATAGATTTTTTTGTGTCCTTGAAAGAAATATATATATATGGAGTAGTTATCTAAATTTCTGTATTTTTAAATGATTTTTGCCAAAAAGTTGCAAAAAACAATTTTGTCCCACACCCTATAACCTGAGGATTAATCTAAAAATCTGAAAAAATTCTGAGCAATGTACATTAATATGAACAGGAATTGTACAATATGAATTTTTGATCAGATTATATTTTTTGAAAATATCAAATGTTTTGTATTTTTGACAAAATTGAATATTTTTTAATTCACTTCTAATAATGTTATGGCTCTTTTGTATTTATGGCTAAGGTAGTGTTCGTCTTATTTTGAATTTAAAAATATTTAACAGCTGAGAATCGAACTATACTTTTTCCGTGAGCAATGTTATGTAAAGCAAGTTGTGTAGCGTTCATGTGTGAAAGCTCCTCCATTAGTTTTTGAGGTATCAAAGAGGAATAGATCATTTATAGTATTGAAATACTTAGTGATAAATCAAATAACACATTGTTATACTCTATCTCAAAAAGACTGATAGTAATAAAATTTATTATTTGTAAAAAGTTATTGTTTTATCACACAGAAGCGGCAAAACAAAAGCGGCAAAATATGAATAGTTCAAAACGAAATATTGTTAAAAACAACCGAGTGTGCCACACATATTATATGGGAATACGAACTAGGGTTAAACACAATAGACCATACAAATTTGACCCTAAAATTTTGAGGAAATATATGGTTACAGGGGTGTGTTTAAGGATATGATAAATATGGTCACAGGCGTGCGTTTAATAAAATGATAAATAGTAATATAGAAATACACAAAACCAATTTAAACGTGTTTAAAATGTGCACGCCACTGGTAACTGCCTGACAAAATGATTTATTACTATCAGCCTTTTTGAGATAGAGTATAATTTAGTTTTAAAAAATTAAATGAAATCTCTTAGTAAAAATTAACTGTTTATTTTAATGTGAGTTTACAAAAAATATTGGCTTAGTCATCCAAAATTATATTGGCTTCTTACACTTATCAAATTCCTGCAAAACTTTCACCTTGTTCATCAACGACCACGGTGTAGGAATCTTACATAGCAGATATCCATTGTTTGATAATGACTTGAAACTTTATTCTGCAGTCAAATCATCCGCAGATTCTCACAGCTTGCAAAATGATCTGGATGTCGTAGAAGCATGGTGTAAAAGTAATTGCCTCTCTCTGAATATAGATAAATGCTCTTCGATATGCTTTTCGAAAAAACGTAAGCCCTCATCGTTCAGTTATGTGGTTAACGGAGTCCCACTCAAACAAGGGTATGAAGTGCGATATCTGGGAATCATCTTCACTAGCAACCTTTTCTTTGAAAAACATATTCTGTGTGTAAAAAGGCAGCGAGGATATTAGGCTTCGTTAGGAAGACTACCAAGGAATTCACGAACTACACTGCTGTCAAAACGCTTTATTTTGCCCTAAACAGAAGCCACCTCGAGTAGGCTAGTGTGGTATGGAGCCCATACCAGTCCACGTACTGCTATTGCCTAGAATGTACAGGACAAATTTATTAAAATTTTTCTCCACAAAGTGGGAATCAACTACATTTTGTTACCTCGCAACCACAAAAGACAATTAGTAGGAATCGACACATTAAGAAACAGGCGTGACATCAAAGAGTTATGTCTACTCCACAAAATTATAAATGGTGCGATACCATCACCAGACCTCTTAGAAAATATTCTACTACGAGTTCCTGCACGCTCTACTAGAAACCAAGATAAATTCCTCGTGACCCAACACAAGACTAACTACGGGAGGGATGTAACTATTGACAGAATCTGCCGCCTGTACAATTCCATTTGTTGCAGCGACCTCAATACTGTTGACATATTTGATTCAGTTTTTAGCCGTTTTAAAACTTCATTGACGGCCGCTTATGAAAATGTTTAATCTTGCACTATATTCATATATTATTTTCAAATGTTTTACTTGTATTTTTGTTTTCCTTTTTTATGTATCATGTATTATTTGGGGCTAAACCATAAATACGTTTTTTTTTGTAAATTAAAAAAAAAAAACCCGTAATGTGTGAAAATTCACACTTCACATCAATTTTTTGCTCATCACTTTGACGATTCTTTTTTTTTTTTTATTGTGCTCATTGCTTCGATCCTTTTTTTTGCACATCACAAAATGACAGTGCTACTTTTTATCCCCTCTCTACCTGATTTTCTTATTCTCAATAATTCTAGCGCGTCCTTAGTATTTTCATATGTTAGGCCTATGTATGACCATTACAGTGCCTTACGTGCATGTATAAGTGAAAATAAGGTCTACTTTGGCTCCGTGAAGTTAGCAGTCCACTGAAAGCACTAACGAAAATTCGTCGGCCATCCGTTAGTGCTTCGTTAGTGCCTGTTAGTGCTTCATAAAAAATCGTAGCCACCCTAACCGTTTTCGAAAAAAAAAGCAATTCAAAATGGACTGCTAACTTGACGCTTCGTTGGAAGCACTAACGAAAATTCGTCGGCCATCCGTTAGTGCCTCGTTAGTGCCTGTTAGTGCTTCATTAAAATTTGTAGCCACCCTAACCGTTTTTGAGATATTGAGCATTCAAAAAAATAAGCGTGAAGTTAGCAGTCCACTGAAAGCACTAACGAAAATTCGTTGGCCATCCGTTAGTGCCTCGTTAGTGCCTGTTAGTGCTTCATTAAAATTTGTAGCCACCCTAACCGTTTTTGAGAAATTGAGCTTTCAAAAAATCGACCGTGAAGTTAACAGTCCACTGAAAGCACTAACGAAAATTCGTTGGCCATCCGTTAGTGCCTCGTTAGTGCCTGTTAGTGCTTCATTAAAATTTGTAGCCACCCTAACCGTTTTTGAGATATTGAGCATTCAAAAAAATAAGCGTGAAGTTAGCAGTCCACTGAAAGCACTAACGAAAATTCGTCGGCCATCCGTCAGTGCCTCGTTAGTGCCTGTTAGTGCTTCAATAAAATTTCTAGCCACCCTAACCGTTTTTGAGAAATTGAGCTTTCAAAAAATCGACCGTGAAGTTAGCAGTCCACTGAAAGCACTAACGAAAATTCGTAGGCCATCCGTTAGTGCCTCGTTAGTGCCTGTTAGTGCTTCATTAAAATTTATAGCCACCCTAACCGTTTTTGAGATATTGAGCATTCAAAAAAATAATCGTAAAGTTAGCAGTCCACTGAAAGCACTAACGAAAATTCGTCGGCCATTCGTTAGTGCTTCGTTAGTGCCTGTTAGTGCTTCATAAAAAATCGTAGCCACCCTAACCGTTTTCGAAAAAAAAAAGCAATTCAAAATGGACTGCTAACTTCACGCTTCGTTGGAAGCACTAACGAAAATTCGTCGGCCATCCGTTAGTGCCTCGTTAGTGCCTGTTAGTGCTTCATTAAAATTTGTAGCCACCCTAACCGTTTTTGCAATATTGAGCATTATAAATAATAAGCGTGAAGTTACCAGTCCACTGAAAGCACTAACGAAAATTCGTTGGCCATCCGTTAGTGCCTCGTTAGTGCCTGTTAGTGCTTCATTAAAATTTGTAGCCACCCTAACCGTTTTTGAGAAATTGAGCTTTCAAAAAATCGACCGTGAAGTTAGCAGTCCACTGAAAGCACTAACGAAAATTCGTTGGCCATCCGTTAGTGCCTCGTTAGTGCCTGTTAGTGCCTCATTAAAATTTGTAGCCACCCTAACCGTTTTTGAGATATTGAGCATTCAAAAAAATAAGCGTGAAGTTAGCAGTCCACTGAAAGCACTAACGAAAATTCGTCGGCCATCCGTCAGTGCCTCGTTAGTGCCTGTTAGTGCTTCAATAAAATTTCTAGCCACCCTAACCGTTTTTGAGAAATTGAGCTTTCAAAAAATCGACCGTGAAGTTAGCAGTCCACTGAAAGCACTAACGAAAATTCGTAGGCCATCCGTTAGTGCCTCGTTAGTGCCTGTTAGTGCTTCATTAAAATTTATAGCCACCCTAACCGTTTTTGAGATATTGAGCATTCAAAAAAATAATCGTAAAGTTAGCAGTCCACTGAAAGCACTAACGAAAATTCGTCGGCCATCCGTTAGTGCCTCGTTAGTGCCTGTTAGTGCTTCATTAAAATTTATAGCCACCCAAACCGTTTTTGAGAAATTGAGCTTTCAAAAAATCGACCGTGAGGTTAACAGTTCACTGAAAGCACTAACGAAAATTCGTCGGCCATTCGTAAGTGCTTCGTTAGTGCATGTTAGTGCTTCATTAAAATTTGTAGCCACCTTAACCGTTATTGAGATATTGATCATTCAAAAAAATAAGCGTGAAGTTAGCAGTCCACTGAAAGCACTAACGAAAATTCGTCGGCCATCCGTTAGTGCTTCGTTAGTGCCTGTTAGTGCTTCATTAAAATTTGTAGCCACCCTAACCGTTTTTGAGAAATTAAGCTTTCAAAAAATCGACCGTGAAGTTAGCAGTCCACTGAAAGCACTAACGAAAATTCGTCGGCCATCCGTTAGTGCCTCGTTAGTGCCTGTTAGTGCTTCATTAAAATTTTTAGCCACCCTAACCGTTTTTGAGATATTGAGCATTCAAAAAAATAAGCGTGAAGTTAGCAGTCCACTGAAAGCACTAACGAAAATTCGTCGGCCATCCGTTAGTGCCTCGTTAGTGCCTGTTAGTGCTTCATTAAAATTTGTAGCCACCCTACCGTTTTTGAGAAATTGAGCATTAAAAAAAAATTAACGTGCAGTTTGCAGGTCATGAAAAGGGTATCAGGACACTTACCCCCGGGACACTAACCCCCGGGACATTAACCCCCCGTCAATAACCCCCGGGACATTAACCCCCCCCTGTCAATAACCCCCCGTGCCATTTACCCCCTGGACAATAACCCCCGGGACAGTAACCCCCGGGACATTAACCCCCCGTCAATAACCCCCAAGACAATAACCCCCCGTACAAATAACCCCCCGACCATTAACCCCCTGGCAATTGATTAATATTTTAAATGTTTATTTTTATTTAAAATTTGAACATTTGAAATTAGAACAAAACTGAACAAATGTAATCGTACATATATAATTAGCTAACATGTGTTAGTGATCTGGGTAACACTGTGACGTCATTTTTCCTAAGGTTCTCGTGATTGGCTAACTGGGGACTATTCAGGTCTCTTGATTGAGTATTTTACAGATTTGTTCTCTAAGAATCTACGAATATAATTACATATAGAAATGTGTAGGATTTCGTAGTCATAAACAAGAAACTCTAGATACTTATATATCCTTTGACTGATACGAGCAATATTTTGCAGTTTTATTCTCTAACAATCTACCAATATAATTACATACAGAAATGTCTAGGGTTTCGTAGGAATATCTTAGGTTAGGGTAGGTTAGTAAGGGTTTGGTTAGAAGCCGAGCGAAGAGAGCTACCCATCTTCTAGTTTAATGTTAAAACACTATCTTAGGTTAGGTTAGGTTAGTAAGAGTTTGATTAGAAGAAGCCGAGCGAAGCGAGCTACTCATCTTCTAGTTTAATGTCAAAACACTATCTTAGGTTAGGTCAGGTTAGTAAGGGTTTGGTTAGAAGAAGCCGAGCGAAGCGAGCTACCTATCTCAAATTTTCAAATTTTAAATAAAAATAAACATTTAAAAAAATAAATCAATTGCCATTGAATTTTTTATGACCTAGAAACTTCAAAAAATAACTTGAAAATGGCAACTAAAAAATTACAAACAATTTTCAAATAGCACGTATGTCTCAAAATAAAGCACATTTTTCAATAAAAAAAAGTCCTACTGTGAACCCCCACATTTTTTTGGAAATATAATTGGGCACATATTATTACTTCAGTTAACCCACATTCACACAAAAAAAAAATAACAAAAACGCTACAGGCATTTTTGAGAAAATTTTATTATTCTAGTGTGGTCTTCATATGACCTCTATATGAACATCAACTTTAAGGCCTAGTATAATTAAAACAATACATCTAGATATTCACAAAAAAACTTTAAATTACAGATCAATCAAATCCGTCGAGCAGTTTAGGCCCTAGACTTGGCGAAACAATTACGCTTCAAACCGACAGACATTTTTCCAAAAACATGTTTCTCGGGTTCCCAGGTATGTGAAACGTGGAGAAACATCAAAATCCGGGGGGGGTCAAAATCTGACTCATCACTGTACCCTATTCTCTATAAATACAAGGAATTAGAAATTATTCTAATATTATATTAATAATTTCAAATGTTCAAATTTTAAATAAAAATAAACATTTAAAATATTAATCAATTGCCAGGGGGTTAATGGTCGGGGGGTTATTGGTACGGGGGTTAATGTCTCGGGGGTTATTGACGGGGGGTTAATGTCTAGGGGGTTAATGTCCCGGGGGTTATTGTCCAGGGGGTTAATGGCACGGGGGGTTATTGACATGAGGGGTTAATGTCCCGGGGGTTATTGACGGGGGGTTAATGTCCCGGGGGTTAGTGTCCCGGGGGTAAGTGTCCTAGAATCCATGAAAAGCACTAATGAAAATTCATCGGCCAACCGTTAGTGCCGCGGTAGTGCCTGTTTGTGCTTCATTAAAATCGAAATCCACCCTAAGAGTTTTTGAAAAATTTAGCATTCAAAAAAATAAGCATAAAGTTGGCAGGACATAGAAAGCACTAACGAAAATTCGTCGGCCATCCGTTAGTGCCTCGTTAGTACTTGTTAGTGCTTCATTAAAATTGGAATCCACCCAACCCGTTTTTTAGAAATTGAGCTTTCAAAAAAATAAGCGTGAAGTTAGTTAGTGATTGAAATACTATATTTTTCTATAGATGGGGGTAGATTTATCTAAGATATATTAATTTATTTATTTATTTATTTTACATCGGCCTATTTCTGCAACCAGGCTAATCGCCGATGCCAGGGGCGAACTCCTACACCTGGATGAGGGGTGAATGATTGTGAAATGAGAGTAATGTATACATATTATTCTCGCCCGAATAATACCACCAACGGAGAATTGAACTACCGATCGCATAATCCAGACTGTTTTCACCAGTCCAAACTGTACGAATTAATGCGCTCGACCACTCCGTTGGCATCTAAGATATGTTAAATCCCAAGATATTTGAGAATAATTTTTACTACAATTTTACGCCTTCACACATATCATTGTATTTTCAACCCTATCTAATTAATGTAGGGCGAACTTGCAAATTAACTTCGATGACAGAATAAGCACGCAGAATTATCTGATAAGTTGAAAAAGGTATGAAAACAACTAATTAATTATATCACAAGTAAAATTAGAAGAAGTCAATAAATATATAATCTGTGTAAAAAAATCGTCTATATCGTCTAATGTAAATAAGCAATTTTTAAGAAGTGTTGGACTAAATATGACTGACCATTTAGGTATGAGAAATGATAACCAAAAGATCTAGTGTAATAAAACACAATATTGAAGGAAAGTTTCGATGTTAGTATTTAATATAATCAATATAATAATATACAAATAACAAATCATCAAAACAGTAACCGACGAGTTCATCGAAAATCAATTCATCGAAAATCAATTCATCGAATGATCAATTCATCGAACCGTCAATTCATCGAAAAAAAAAAAATTGTAAATATTTGAGAGGAATGCCGAGGGGATCGGAAAGTCAAAAAACCAGTGGTTAATAAAAGTAGACAGACTAAGAAATAATTGAAAAAAATTTTTTATATGGTTTAAAAAAAGGTAAATAAAGTGACATAGTGTTTGAATATAAATAAAGAAATATAATAAGAAAACTTATATTATAAAACAAATACATTTTTTGTTTTTAAGGTTTAATAAGACAGGTTTTGGGCAATTGCACGCAAATAATTTTTATAAATTCATACACAATGATACGCATTTTAATTGGGCTAATATGGGGGAAAATAAAGTACTATGCATCTAAAAAGAAGGTAATTACAGTCTGTTTCAAACGCTTAGGCGGAACTAAATGGGAATTTCGTTCTTTTAGGCTGTCACGACAAGGGACCTTGCTTGGGTTATTTCATTTTTCACGTTGCAATGTCAAAATTTAAAATTACAACAATGAAACCATGGAAACGAATGACCTATGTCAAAATTAAATTATTTTTTTAATGTATTTTAATGACAAAAAAATTAATAAATGGGAAAATTGTATTAAGAATGACACAAAAAATCAAAATATAAAGAAAATGACAATTTAAAATGATATTAACCTTAACAAAAATGTGTATTGTAAGTATGATTTACAAAGCTTAAACAAAACGGTCGAAAAGCACGATTTAAACGATGAAAGTAACTAGATTGCAAAATTTAGTTCCGCTTAACCGTTTGGAACAGACTTTAGGTTAGGTTAAGTTAGTAAGGGTTTGGTTAGAAGAAGCCGAGCGAAGCGAGCTACCCATCTTCTAGTTTAATGACAAAAAACTATCTTAGGTTAGGTTAGGTTAGTAAGGGTTTGGTTAGAAGAAGCCGAGCGATGCGAGCTACCCATTTTCTAGTTTAATGACAAAACACTATCTTAGGTTAGGTTAGGTTAGTAAGGATTTGTTAGAAGAAGCCGAGCGAAGCTAGCTACCCATCATCTAGTTTAATGCAATTTAAAAATTATTAATAGACCAAGTATGATAGTTATTTAATAACTGTAGTCTGTCAACTTTTATTGACCACTGCTTTTTTGGATTTCCGATCCCCTCGGCATTCCTCTCAAATATTTACAAAATATTTTTTTGCGATGAATTGATGATTCGATGAATTGATCATTCGATGAACTGATTTTCGATGAAATGATTTTCGATGAACTTACCGTGAATCCATCAAAACACAATTTAAAATTTACTTCAACTAAGCAGAACTTTTGAACCAGCAGTATTGTTAATCCGGCACCCCGCTCTACCACCTAACGATCAAACTGACTCATCAGATTAATTTATTTACTATGATCTTCGTTCTGTGATTACTTCTGACCTTTATACGATAGTTACATGGGTCAAAGGGCTTTTTATTCGTTAGTAAATACTCTTGCCATTAAAGTAATTTTTCTTTGTAAATCTTTAAAGGTAACGATGATATTCCACAGCAAACAGCGTTATAATTTTCGCCGAAAATGAAAATTATAAATCATATTTGTGAGTTATCTATTGACCTGCGATATATGCTATCCCGGACATTTTTGTAGTAATATTGAACCTGAAAAGTCCGTCATATATATTTTCGATATATCTCTTATAGTTTAGCCGTCGTAACGATTTTAATGTTCCGCACGCAAGATTTTTTCCGACTTTTTTCCGTCCGTAGGCCCTAAAAACATGTACATCATTAAAAACCGATTAATTTTTGCACCATTAGTTCCGCGGGAACCGGCGAGTTTATCGAAAGCACATTTATCTGAAATCAATTTATCAAAAGCTAGTTTATCGAATGCTCAATTTATCGAATGGCACGTTTATCGAAAATTGATTGTTGAATTATTTCGGTAGAAATTAATAATGAAAGAAATTTTAGTTTACATTGTAATTTATTATTGTGACGGTAAATAAAGTGACATAGTGAATATAAAAACACTATCGTAGGTTAGGTTAGGTTAGTAATGGTTTGGTTAGAAGAAACCGAGCAAAGAGAGATACCCACTTCTAGTTTAGTGACAAAACACTATCTTAGGTTAGGTTAGTAAGGGTTTGGTTAGAAGCAGCCGAACGAAGCGAGCTACCCATCTTCTAGTTTAATGACAAAACACTATCTTAGATTAGGTTAGGTTAGTAAGGGTTTGGTTAGAAGAAGCCGAGCGAAGCGAGCTACATATCTTCTAGTTTAATGACAAAACACTATCTTAGGTTAGGTTAGGTTAGTAAAAGTTTGGTTAGAAGAAGCCGAGCGAAGCGAGCTACCCATCTTCTAGTTTAATGACAAAGCACTATCTTAGGTTAGTTTAGGTTAGTAAGGGTTTGGTTAGAAGAAGTCGAGCGAAGCGAGCTACCCATCTTCTAGTTTAATGACAAAACAAACTCACACTAACATAATAATGCCACCTGTTTAGAATCACCGTAAATTGAACAAATCATGTGTGGTATGACGCTAGTGGTATGACTATTCCCTAGTTATACCGAAAATTTATATAAATAAGAAAATTTGTTTCTATGAAATAACATAATATTACTAAGCATTTTCGATAAACGTGCCATTCGATAAATTGAGCATTCGATAAATTGATTTTCGATAAATTTGCTTTCGATAAACTTGCTTTCGATAAATTTGCTTTCGATAAATTTATTTTCGATAAATTAATTTTCGATAAATTTGTATTCGATAAATTGATTTTCGATAAAGTGACCTAGAATCAATTCCGCAGGGTTCTAAATAGTAACTGTGCAAAATTTGGTTTAAATCGGTTACACGGCCTAGGAATGTATAGCGAACAAACAAACAAACAAACAAACAGACAATTTTCCTCTTTTATATATATAGAGAAGAAGATGATGTATAATTATTTTTACTATGTATTTTCTTTCTCGCGTTCAAGACGCGGCACACAAACCTAACGGTCGAAGGAGAAAAGTGCAGGTAGACCATCGAATTGAAAAATAGAGCGGTTTTTGCTGTCAATGAAAGTAAGTATGGCCAAAGATTTAATAGGTAAATATAAAGTTTTGCAGTTTATTTAAATTTTTTTTATATTTTATATTTTTAATAAATATAAAGCAAGCCGCACACAGTTGAGATAGATAAGGTATTATACTCTGCGTCTTTGGTGCTATATATTTTAGTTTGCAATGCAGTTGATGATAATCGATGGTAATATTCGTTTAGTTCGTTCGTCACAAATATATTTAAAAATTATTATACCCAAAATTATTGTGTTCGTATGCTGTAGCATATAAGTGTAACAGAGATAGATATACATTGATATTCGTGAGCCCCCATCACCCCTTTTGACCCTCCCTTTGACCCATGTACCTATCGTTTATAGATCAGAAGTAATCACAGAAAGAAGATCACAGTGAATAAATTAATGTGATGAGTCAGTTTGATCGTTAGGTGGTAGAGCGGGCTGCCGGCGGATTAACAATACTGCTGGTTCAAAAGTTCTGCTTAGTTGAAGTAAATTTTAAATTGTGTTTTGATGATTTGTTATTTGTATATTATTATATTGATTATACTAAATACTAACATCGAAACTTTCCTTCAATATTGTGTCTTATTACACTAGATCTTTTGCTTATCATTTCTCATAACTAAATCGTCAGTCATATTTAGTCCAACACTCAATAAAAATTGCTTATTTACATTAAAGGATTTAGACGTTTTTTTTTTACACAGATTACATTGACTTCTTCTAATTTTACTTGTGATATAATTAATTAGTTTTTCATTTATACGTTTTTAAACTTATCAGATAATTCTGGGTGCTTATTCTGTCATCGAAGTTAATTTGCAAGTTCGCCCTACATTAATTAGATAGGGTTAAAAATACAATATGTGTGAAGGCGTAAAATTGTAGTAAAAATTATTCTCAAATATCTTGGGATTTAACATATCTTAGATGCCAACAGAGTGGTCGAGCGCATTAATTTATTTATTTATTTAATTTACTTATACAAAAAAATATAATATATACAAATATATGCCATAAAGTCACAAAAGATACAAGGTATCCTGTGGTGACAAAAATATATTTAAAATTTGCATTTATCATATGTACACACATGTTTTAAAAGAAGAAAGAGAATTTTTTATATATATTGTAGTATTGTTACAAAAAAAAAAAAGGAAAAAATGCAAATACATTATTATAATTAATAGATTACTAACAACTGTTCAGTATATTGCACAAAGAAGCATTAGATACATTAGTTAACCAAATTTTAATTTTTTTAATGAAAAGTTTGGTACTGAATTGAAATAAATGATTTTTTAAATCTTCTGGTAATTTATTATATAATTTTGGTAGAATAGCAGTAAAATTTTGAGTCCCTATGGTTTTATTAAATTTATTTAAGTTGGATAGTTTATTAGATTTATTTCTGGTTTCATAATTATGTGAGGGTAATTGTATGTGGTGTTCAAAGTATTTTTTTTCTCTATGCAAGCATTTAGCTACAGCAAGAAAATATAACCTCGGTATATCAAAAACATTAGCATCAGTATATAGTTGTTCTGTTGGATATCTGTGTGGTTTTTTTAAGTATATCTTTAAGATTAATTTTTGAGTTATTTTTAAATTATGTATTATTGTTTTGGTTGCACCACCCCATGCCATTCTTCACAAGATTCCATAACTTAACAATGATTGAACTAATCCGTAATATGTAGAATAATTTGTAGTGTTTTTTTGTTTAGGCAATATCTAAGATTTTTAAATAAGAATATAAATTTTCGTAGACGATTATTTAAATAGTGAGAGTGTAATTTCCAGGACATGTTACTGTCAAATATAACACCTAAATATTTCACTGAATATTGAATTAAAATTTTATCACAGCAGCTACAATAGTTAGATTGACAGTGGTTACGGTGTAATAAAAAATCTTTATCCGGCGGTAATTTGTCTTTTCGACAAGTGAAAGGCACTATGACTGTTTTTTTAGTATTTAAAGAAAGTAAGTTTAAATCTAGCCACTGTTTTATTAAAGATAGGTTCTTAGACAAGTTATTAAAGATGTCGTACCAAGTATTACCTTGAGCATAATAAATAGTATCATCTGCATATGATATTAATGTCCCTTCAACCCCTAGATATAAGAGATCATTAATATAGATGATAAATAATAAAGGGCCGAGGACAGTACCTTGCGGAATTCCACAGGTGACTGTTCCCGGAGAACTTAAATTACCATCTATTGCAGTAAACTGTAATCTGTCGCACAAATAGCTTTTCAATAACTGAAGTATAATACCGCGAAAGCCATATGTCTCAAGCTTTTGGAGTAAACGACGATGATTCACAGTGTCGAAAGCTTTTGCAAGGTCTAGAAAAACTGCTTCTGAAAGTTTAGATTCATCTAAATTTTTGTAAATTGCGGACGACAAGGTGGTAATAGCATTTTCAGTCGAGACATTCGTGCGGAAACCATATTGTTGCTTAGAGAGAATGTTATTTTTTTCTAAAAATTTATACATGCGGGATTTAATAATTTTTTCAAATATTTTTGTGATATTTGAAACCAGAGATATAGGTCTATAATTACTCATAATATTATTTGGACCTGATTTATGTAATACTTTAATTAGTGCTATTTTTAATAATTTTGGAAAATAGCCTTCAGTAATACATCTATTAAATATTTTAATTAGGGGGTTACTTATTATTGTTTTCACCTGTTTTAATATTTTACTTGGAATGCCATCATATCCGTTAGTGCAACTATTCTTTAGCATGTCTATTGCTGCTATAACATCACTGTCAATTATTGGTGGGAAAAAGAAACAATTATCAACTGGGTCTATTTTATTTTGAAAAGTAGTGCGTGGTATATTAGCTTCCATTTGTTTGGCAATATCCAAAAAATATGTATTAAAGTGATTGGCAATACTACATTTATCAGTTAAAATTTTATTATTTGAATCTAAAATATGATTAATTTCTTGATGTTTTTTATGTAAGTTAACAGCCTCTTTAGAAATATACCAGATTTTTCTACTATCATTGCCCGCCGCGATTAGTTTGTTTTTGTAAAAATCTGATTTTGCCTGTTTGATCACATTATTTAGTTTATTTCTGTATCGGTTAAAGTCAGTTTTTAATTCAATATTATCAGGGTTCAATTTAAATTGTTTATATAATAAATCACGTGATTTAATAGAATTGATAATACCAACAGTTATCCAACTTTTTCTTTTTTTTGTTATTTTTTTATTAGAAGTACTTAAATGAATATTTTTATTAATTGTATGAATAAATTTTTCAATTACAAGATCTCAATTGTCATCCTCCATGATATAGCTATAATTTTCTTCCCGCGTTAAACTTTCAAGTTTATTATAATTAATAATTTTATTGATATTTTTACCACATATTTTTTTTGTATGATTAGTCACCGAAGAAAATGGAAGTTGTATTTTTAATATAACCGGGAAATGATCGGATATTTTACTATGCAAAATAATCGGAATAATATTTTCATTTAGAATTTTACCCCTGATTAGAAAATGATCTATGCAAGAACGTGAACCTTCCTGCACTCTAGTAAAGCCATTTATGAATGATCTGAAACCGAATTCTGAATCTAAATTGAAATAATCGTTACTGTCAGTTTTGTCAGTTAAAATATCAATATTTGTGTCACCACAGAATACTTCAAATTCATTTTTACAATAAATATTATAATAAGTCCTTAAACTATGCAAAAATTCATGCACATTAATATCATGAGATCTATAGACTGCTGTTACTGCAATGCTTTTTGCAATAATAGTGATTATTGTTCTAATAAATTTTACTTGATCGATTGCAATTATGTCATATTTATATTTCAAATTATTTTTAATATACATAATAACCCCGTCTGCTTTGTTTACAGTGCTTTCATTGTAAACAATATCATAACCTTTCATAGAAAAATAATCAATATTGTCACAATTCCAAGTTTCGCATAAGATAATTACATCAAATTGTTTATTAAAAAAATCCATATACACTTCTAAAGGCTGAAAATTATGATCCATACTTCTGATATTTGTTTGAAACAATGTTATGTTATTTGATAAATTATTTTTACTAATTTGACACAAATAATTTTTACATTTTTGCAGAGAATCACAGATTTTAGGTAAAATAAAATTAGAATTAAAGTCATCATCAGATGACTCTTGAATTTCATTAATATTTGAATTAGCCATCTCGGAAATATAATAATAACAAAGAGAAATACTAACAGTAAAAAAGGACAAAAAAAAATACCTAAGAAATATACTGACTAACAGGTCCCAACTTGGTTTGAATGTCATCTTCACTGGTAATTCTTATCACAGGGGCATTTTCTGTTTTTCGCACAAATAATCTTCCATATTTGAACCATACATATTTGTAGTTTAGTTCATATGCATGTATCTTGGTGAGTCTTAGCAGATTTTTATTAATGTTAGTGAAGTGTTCGGAGATATATATTTTCTGTCCTAAATCCAAAGCTGGAATGTTATTATTTGACGTCACTAGCACTCTTTTCTTAACTAAAATATCCCTTTTGGTACGTGTAGTCAGGCGAGCAACAATCGACGGTAATTTGTGTTGGTTCGTTGTACGAACTCGGTGAGCCACATCGATGTCTTCTAAATTGAGATTTACCTCTAATTCCATAGCAATTTTCAAAACCATGTCCTTACAATCTTCATCGGGTTTTGGAGGAACGCCAAAAATTTCGATATTATGGTTTCGACTGTACTGTTGTAGTTCTTCGACTTGATGTTTTAATTGTTTAATTTCGAAATTTTTTTCATTGCTGGATTCAATTAATTGTGTAGTTTTATTATTCATTGCTATCATTTCCTTTTTGTTGTTTTCAAATTCCTGTATTATTATATCATACTTTTCAGAAACGAAATTGATTGCTTTTTGAAGTTCAGCGATAGCATTTTTTAACGTGGATAAATCATTAAGTTTAAAATAGATATCATTTAATTTTCTTTCTAATTTAGCGTAATCAGAATCTGGTGAATTGTTATTAGGATTACTGTTCTGATGTAACAGCAATTCTTTCTTATTCCTAGTGGTTACTCCTGCCGTACATTTAGAACAGCGCCAACCGTTGTTCTTCTTGATGGCCTTTCTGTAGCTGGATTCCGGTATTGAGCACTCGAAGTGATAATAATTATCACATTCAATGCATACAGCAAATTGCAAGTTATCAATGACATTTTTGCATTTACCGGCTATATATTGGCATTTTAGTTATTGTATTATTAATAGTTTGAGGGGCGCTGACACTATATTTTCCTGCTGGAACCTGAGCTAACTTATCAGAGAACTGCAGTTGAATGCTTTATATTGAATTTTTTATTTTCTAAGCACAATTTTAAATTGTTTTAAATAACTTAACACAGTTATTTATAAAGTATAATTATTAGTACACAAAGAACAAACCGGACTTGAACTACGCACAGATATAACTTTAAAAATATTTCACTATAAACTGTGGGAGACAATTGCAATTAATTAGAGAGACAGTAAAACACGTGTGCACTGTATGAATTATGAATTATGAATTGGAATTAAGTCGTGCAGTTTGGACTGGTGAAAACAGTCTGGATTGTGCGGTCGGTAGTTCGATGCTCCGTTGGTGATATTATTCGGGCGAGAATAATGTATACATTACTCTCATTTCACAATCATTCACCCCTCATCCAGGTGTAGGAGTTCACCCCCTGGCATCGGCGATTAGCCTCGTTGCAGAAATAGGCCAATGTAAAATAAATAAATAAATAAATGAATTAATATATCTTAGATAAATCTACCCCCATCTATAGAAAAATATAGTATTTCAATCACCATCTAACTTCACGCTTATTTTTTTGAATGCTCAATTTCTAAAAAACGGGTTGGGTGGATTCCAATTTTAATGAAGCACTAACAGGTACTAACGAGGCACTAACGGATGGGCGACGAATTTTCGTTAGTGTTTTCTATGTCCTGCTAACTTAATGCTTATTTTTTTGAATGCTCAATTTCTCAAAAACACTTAGGGTGGATTTCGATTTTAATGAAGCACAAACAGGCACTACCGAGGCACTAATGGTTGGCCGATGAATTTTCTTTAGTGCTTTTCATGACCTGCAAACTACACGTTAATTTTTTTGAATGCTCAATTTCTCAAAAACGGTAAGGGTGGATTTCGATTTTAATGAAGCAGAAACAGGCACTACCGAGGCACTAACGGTTGGCCGATGAATTTTCATTAGTGCTTTTCATGACCTGCAAACTGCACGTTATTTTTTTTTAATGCTCAAAACGGTTAGGCTGGCTACAAATTTTAATGAAGCACTAACAGGCACTAACGAGGCACTAACGGATGGCCGACGAATTTTCGTTAGTGCTTTTAGTGGACTGCTAGCTTTACGCTTATTTTTTTGAAAGCTCAATTTCTCAAAAACGGTTATGGTGGCTACAAATTTTAATGAAGCACTAACAGGCACTAACGAAGCACTAACGGATAGCCGACGAATTTTCGTTAGTGCTTTCAGTGGACTGCTAGCTTCACGCTTATTTTTTTGAAAGCTCAATTTCTCAAATACGGTTAGGCTGGCTACAAATTTTAATGAAGCACTAACAGGCACAAACGAGGCACTAACGAATGGCCGACGTATTTTCGTTAGTGCTTTCAGTGGACTGCTAACTTCACGGTCGATTTTTTGAAAGCTCAATTTCTCAAAAACGGTTAGGGTGACTAGAAATTTTATTGAATCACTAACAGGCACTAACGAGGCACTAACGGATGGCCGACGAATTTTCGTTAGTGCTTTCAGTGGACTGCTAACTTCACGCTTATTTTTTTGAATGCTCAATTTCTCAAAAACGGTTAGGGTGGCTAAAATTTTTAATGAAGCACTAACAGGCACTAACGAGGCACTAACGGATGGCCGACGAATTTTCGTTAGTGCTTTCAGTGGACTGCTAACTTCACGGTCGATTTTTTGAAAGCTCAATTTCTCAAAAACGGTTAGGGTGGCTACAAATTTTAATGAAGCACTAACAGGCACTAACGAGGCACTAACGGATGGCCGACGAATTTTCGTTAGTGCTTCCAACGAAGCGTGAAGTCAGCAGTCCATTTTGAATTGCTTTTTTTTCGAAAACGGTTAGGGTGGCTACGATTTTTTATGAAGCACTAACAGGCACTAACGAAGCACTAGCGGATGGCCGACGAATTTTCGTTAGTGCTTTCAGTGGACTGCTAACTTCACGGAGCCGTCTACTTTACTTATACATATATTTATATAGGTATATTTTTGCATTTCTTATGTATCATTTTCATTCTGATGTTGGAAGCGTGGAAAAAGAAATTCAACTAATACGATCGCCCTATTTTGAAAAAATTCGTCGCAAATTCAGAAATTTCAACTCTGAGCGATGGCCGCACCGTCGAGCATCCTTTCACGTTAAAATTGTAAACAACCTAACCTATAACCACGTTATTTATAAATACATACATACAGGAGAAGAATTTAATACACAGCCTTTTTTTACTTGACATCATAGTTTAGAATGAAGATTGTGTTGGCCCCTGCTTGGGAGTTTATTACCATTGTACTTGGGGTGTATTACCAGTATACCCACTGCATGACACTTCTGCAGACCAGATGTTTGAAACCAAATCCATAATAATAAACTTTATTACTGCCTATCTAGGCGTTGGGAACCTATTATTTATTATTTACGGCCGACAACATTGTAATAGTTGCTAGTTCGCTACATCAATTTAATTTTTTTTTCCATTCCGAAAAAATATATCTGCCCCTATGGTTTCATGATAAACGGTTTCCAAACAGAATCTTTATTCTAAACTGTGATATCAAGTAAAAAAGACTATGTATTCAATTCTTCTCTTGTAATTGAAGGAACTGTCTGTGTCTCATTTCTTGCAGCAAGATAAAATAATCTCCCTGTTGCCTTCTGTTTTTATGTATATATTGGACGTACCCACCATCGCTTTTCGTCATATCGCAGTAATTCTAAATATGTATATAAAAGAACTAGACTTTTCCTTCAATTTGGAGACATATTTAATAAAACTGAATACCCGTTTAGTCCGAATACTTGTATAAACTTTTAGGTTAGGTACAACTGCTGTTAGAGTCGAGACCGAGCACTTATCACGCCTCTAACAGCACCATGAAATTCGAACTTTCAAAAATAACACCACGCCTCTTACTCTGGTTGCGCTTGTGACTCCACCATGAAAATGATACTTTATATGCTCTGGAATCAAATGTTTCAAATTATTATTTCACTATTTTCAAAATTTAGAAATTTCTACCTTTTGGCATGTTGACAACCTTGCGCAAACGAATAATAATTTTAGACCGAAAAATTGCAATTAATTGTGTACCAGTATGCTGCATTTTTAAATTATTCTATTTCGTGGTAAGATTGTAATAAAGTATAACTGCATTTGTCAATGAGAAACATCAAAAGAAAAATGTGTTTGTAAACTGGATATAAAATTAAATAAATATGTATCATATTGCATCAGAACAAAATGTGCATTTTATAAATGAAATCATTATTCGGTATACTGACCTAATATTTAAAACAGAGTAAGCACTACGTTGCAATTTCCATTATTAATTTATAAAATTGACAAGCGACCTATTCTACCATAGCATTTTAATTAATGACTCCGAATTGTCTTTTTTTGCATTGTGTTTAATCACTATTTTATAACTTTGTAGTGAAAAACATGCATATTTAATTACTTATCCCTTCATTTACTGTCGGGATTCCCGTTAAGTCCCGGAAACAAAAAATGATATTAAATAAACGAGGAGGTGACATTCAAAATGTGATTTCTCACACAAAATTCAAGTCCTTCTCTTTGTTATGCATATATATAAAATACTACCATTAAATAAATCTAAAACGTGTTTTGTACCAATCTATTGAAATTCCTCAATAAGAGGTTTTATGTGATTATTTTGAAAATTAGAGTAGTGAATGCTACTACTAGTATGATTTTTTGCTTCCTTTTTATCTCGGATGATTTAGTCTCGGAGATTTCAGTTTAACCAGATTTTCAGTTTAACTTTATAATTTACTTAACCATAATTATAGTGAGGTGAAAAAGATAAATACAAATTCCCATTCCCTGATCGAGATTCGAACCGGGGAGCCTTGGTACGTGAAACATGATCATTTATTCTGCGCTACCGAGGCTGGTTCGGTCGCTCAATACTGTTTTTTTTTTTTTTTTATAGACGGCCATATTTGAGCAAACTTTCGACAACAATGGAACGTTCTTTTTTCGGGTTTTGTAGGTGTGACAAAAAACCCTTATATTGTCACTTATGTGTATATCTGTACGATAAAAATTGTGACGAAAAGTCTTGACCTAAAGAGTTAAAATCTGATATGCATATACAGTATTTTTGACCCGCATATAGGAAATATGCTAAGACAAAAAATACATCCCCCGCAAAATATTTTACTACAGATTTTCTACCACAGAAAGTTTAGAAATAGTATAGATGGCTTACAGAAATTTAGCAAGAAATCTTTGAACAAATTTAATATCTTTAGGTGGTATGTTCGATTTTGTGACCATGAACTAAGAAAAATACAAACACTCTTCCGGATTATGTCTTGTTTCCATAATCAAAAAGATGACAGGACATCAATTTGCGGGTGTTCCAGCTAACTAAAAAGCTGTAACAACGAATTAGATACAATGAAACAAAATTAATTTTCTACGGCTTTCCATAAACAGTACGACCGCGCAAAGGATACAGATACAGATACGACTTGGTTATATTTTGAATAAAATGCAAGTTTTGTTCTCCGTCTCATTTTTAGGGTTTTGTGGGTATGACCGAAAAAACCCTTATATCGTCACTCATGTGTCTTCTGTCTGTCTGTTAGTCTGTATTTCTGTACTGTAGAAATTGTGGCCAAACTGCTAGACCTAGAGAGTTGAAATTTGACATGGGTATACAGTTCTTTTAAAATCGTGTAAAAAAAAAAAACTTTGAATACTGTTCTTTGACCCGCATGCGGGAAAAATACTGAGACTTCAAAAAAACATATCGCACGAAAAATATAATCCAATATTTATTTAACAAAGAAACAAATATTAATTTGAGTAGGGTATCAAATAAAACTTCTTGATGGCAAATGAGCAAAATTTTATTCAAAAATAAAACAACTATTGCAACCCTTTGGAAAATATCCAAAGGGGTTGATGAGAACCGAAATAGTTCAACAGGAATTTTTGATAAGATTAGTTTTTCAAAAAAATAGATTTTTTTTGTGTCGTTGAAAAAGTTATTATTATTTTTTTTTTTCTTTAACAAAAGAAACCTCTGAAAACGTAGATTAAGGAACGAAAATTTGCTTTTTAAATTTAGTTATTTTAACACACTTTTGCCAAAAGAATGTAAAAAAAACTGTCCCACACCCTGTGTAAAAGTGAAAAGAGACGCCGCTTTATTTACTGTAATATTTGAGATACGAAAAATATTAAACAACATAGTTGTGGGAGACCAAGGGGGACATTTTCTTAGGGAAGAAATTATTTTTTTAAGCCAGTAGTTCTCAAGTTAAAACACAAAGTTTTATTTTTTTAAATTAGATTATAAATATGTTTTAGATTCATTCCATAGCGTATTTTTTTTTTTTTTTCTGAATTCAACCATATAAACATATTATATCCTTGCATGATAAAAAAAAAATGATAATAAATCGGTTGAAATTAAAACAATTTTTATGTTTAATATTAGTGCACAGTAGATAGACTTTAATTACTCCCAATAAATAAACCTAATTCCATTCGATTTAAAATAGATTCAGAAGTAGCATTAATTATTGTTCCTTGTGAAAAAGCAGTGCAAGATTCTCTAATTCAGTCTGTCCAATTTTTTTTCAGTTGTAATTGTTTTAGTGTATACTTTATTTTTAAGATATACCCATAAAAATAAATCTAGAGGTATCAAGTCTGGGGAACGATCGTGCCAGGGAACGAACGATTGTTTGGTTCAATTCTAGCTATCCCACAAACTTGAAACATTTCGTGAAGCTGTACATATATTAGAGTACAGTTTTAATTTAACTTTTTCTCAATCTTTTTATTATATAATTATATAGAATGTCTATATGGTTGAATTCAGAAAAAAAAATACGCTATCGAATGGATCTAAAAAATATGTATAATCTAATTTTGTACTGTAGTAATACCTGACAATACAGGTGATTGACACCATAGTATGTTGCAATTGGTAACATGCTATATTGCTATATTTCCAATATATATTGTCAGCAATTATACAGTATATAGAATAAGACATATGTAACATGTGGCCAGTAATTAGACATAAGTAATTAGTGTAGATGTTGGAGATGAATATATAATATTTAAACTCTAAATTATGTTTATTATTTCTCGAACCTAACCGGACATTACATGGCGATCCTGCCAGTGGAAATAAAATAATAGTGTTAAAAATATGTAATAAATGATATGTGATAAATGATAATAAGAACCACAATTAATATAATAATAAGTGAAAAAAAAAAAATGTGAAAAATGGGGAGTACAACTTCAAAGGAAGAGGTTGTAATAGCACAAGCAGCGAGTGGAAATGCTCAAACAAAGATAAGTGGTTTTGAACTAACAGAGATTCTACTCCTAATACTATTAGTAGTAGTAATGCTTATCGCTGGGTCCATATTAGCCAAAAAGTGTGGACATTATCTTCGAGGCATGGTGCGTCAAGAAATCAACAGGAACCAACTCCAGAATTCCAGAGAACGAGTGTGAGATTCCAGCGTCACCTACCACGTCATCCAGAGAAGCCAACGCATCGCCCTGATTAGTGAAGTGTAAGTGAATGACCTTTTTGTGAAGTGCAAGTGGACAAAAATCAACTATGTTGCAAAATAGGAGACGTAAGCAAACAGGCAATAACTTTTATTTTTAATATTAAGCATTTTTTTAAATTGCATTATGAATTAAAAGAAATAATAGATTTCGTAATTAGGAAATTTTTGTTAGATTTGTGTTTAATTTTAATAGATGGGATCCAAATTAGAAAAAATTAATGAAAAATTAAAAGACATTAGAAACTATTTAATAAAACCAAATCCAAGTAAAAGTAAACGTATAGAAAATAAAAAAATTTTAGAAGCAAAAGATTACTATATAGAATTTGAATCTGTTATCGATGTTTTAGATAGTCAGATAAAGACATAGTCAGATAAAACATAAAGAAATTCAGGAACAGGATATTAATAAAATTAAATCATTAACATCAGAAATTAATAAAACCTACAAATTAATATTAGATTTTATACCAATTGAAAATTCTGAATTCGAAATGGGTACTAAATTTGATTTAAAGGTTGCTTTGAGCCTTTTGCCCATTATGAAAGATAATGAGAAAGAGACTCAACAACTTATAGATGCAATAGAATTTTATGATTCAATGCTTGATGATGAAAGTAAGCCACTTTTGATAAATTTTGTGCTTAAATCTCGATTATCACCAGGAGCTAAATTACGACTTAATACTAATTACGCCTCTGTTGAACTCTTAGTGCAAGATATGAGAAAACATCTCTTAACTAAAAAATCAGATACTGCTTTACAAACAAAATTACAAAAAACTAGGCAAGGAAGTAAATCAATTCAAGATTTTGGCAAAGAATTGGAGGAATTGTTTGTCGATTTAACAATTTCACAAGCCGACGGTAATACAGACAATTATCAAATTTTAAAACCTTTAAATGAGAAAAATGCCATTAAAAGATTCGCAGACGGTCTAAGAAATCCAAAATTAAGTACAATAATTTCATCCAGAAACTACAGATCATGAAAAGACGCGATAAGAGCAGCAGAAGATGAAGAAGTATCGCGGAACGATGACCCCCAAATATTTAATATAACTAATCGGAATAGAAGTCGAGGTAGTTACCACAATACCAGATATCGTAACCATTTTGATAATAATTTTCGTTACAATAGAAATTTTGCAAATACGAGTAATTACAATAAGAATCAAAATTATCAAAGAAACTCGACACCAATGAAATACAGAACAAACCCACGTCAGCACAACTCGCGAAATGAAACACGATCCAGTCGTGGCAGATTTAATCGTGGTAGTATCAATTATGTTAATAGTGAGGTAGGTCAAGCGGGTCCAAGTTCAAAGTCCGATTCATCACAATCAGCCCTAAATTATTTTTTTCGAGACTAATTCTATTTACTGCAACTTTGATGCAAATTTAAGTTGGATTATATGTAATGTAAATCATAAAAAACAACATTTTCTCATAGATACCGGCGCATCATTGTGTGCAATAAAATATGAATGTGTGGATTGTGATATACCTATTTTTAAAAACAGTATAGACATTAATGGAATTGGAGGAAAATTAAAATCTGAAGGTTATGTAAATTTAAAATTAAAAGTAGGAAATTTGATATTTGAACAAAAATTTCATGTATTTAAAAATTTTAATTGTACAACAGACGGAATAATTGGTAGAGATTTTCTTAAAGAATATCAAGGTATTATTAATTTTGAACAAAATAATATATCACTGATGAATGGGCCTAATGAAGTAACATTACCTTTAAATTCAGATACTACAGATACCATAATATTGCCCCCTAGATGTGAAATTATTCATTATGTGCAAACAAACTTAACAGAAGATTGTGTGATTGAAGGTAAAGAATTATGTGAAGGTGTTTTCATGGCCAATATAATTGTTAAACCTCAAAATGGAAAAATTCCTGTCAAAATTCTTAATACGCGCGAACAAGAAGTTCAGTTAAAAAATTGCATTCTAGATATAGAAAAATTAAATCAATTTAATATTTGTACATTAGATAATAATAATGTTTCCGTAAATCGTGTTAAAAAATTATTTTACTTATTACAGCTTAATTATTTGAATAAAGAGGAACAAATCGCTATAGAAAAAATATGCGCAAAATTTTCTGATATATTTCAGTTACCAGAAGATAAATTAACAACTACAAATATTTACAAACACACTATCCAATTAAAAAATAACGTTAGTTCAGTTTATGTAAAGCCTTACAGACTTCCACATAGTCAAAAAACCGAAATTGAAACCCAAATTCAAAAAATGTGCGATAATGACATAATTGAAGAAAGTCAAAGTGAGTGGTCTTCACCAATACTATTAGTTCCCAAAAAGATAGGCAATAGCGGAGAAAAGGGATGGCGTATTGTATTTGATTATAGACTTTTAAATAAAGTTATTCAAGATGATAAATTTCCCCTACCAAACATAGCTGAAATTCTTGATTCTTTAGCAGGTTCAATTTATTTTTCGCATTTAGACTTGAGCCAAGGATATTATCAATTAGAATTAGATCATGACAGTAGAAAATACACTGCATTTACGACAAATCGAGGACAATATCAATTAAAAAGATTACCAATGGGGTTGAAAACCAGCCCTAGTGCATTTTCACGTCTAATGACAGTAGCAATGTCCGGGTTAAATTATGAAAAATGTTTAGTTTATTTAGACGACTTAATTGTTTTTGGAAGAAACCTCCAAGATCATAATAAAAATCTAATTTCAATTTTTCAAAGACTACGCAATGTAAATTTAAAATTAAATCCTTCTAAGTGTGAATTTCTCAAAAAAGAAATTTTGTATTTAGGTCACGTCATTACAGAACAAGGTATATTACCAGATCCAAATAAAGTTAAAGTTTTAGAAGAATATCCAAGACCTACAAATGCAGATGAACTAAAACGTTTTGTTGCTTTTGCGAACTATTACAGAAAATTTATTCCAAATTTTGCCGAAAAAACTGTGTCTTTAAATAACTTATGCCGTAAAAATACTAAATTTGAATGGTCAGATGACTGCCAAAATTCCTTTGAATTTTTCAAACAAGCCCTTTCTAAACCGCCGATTTTAGAATATCCAGATTTTTCAACAACCAATGAATTTGTATTGCAAACAGATGCATCTGGAAAGGCCATAGGTGCAATATTATGTAACAAAAATAAGAAACCAATTGCCTACGCCAGCAGAAGTTAAAATAAAGCTGAATTAAACTACCCTACTATTGAAAAAGAATTATTAGCTATTGTTTGGGCTGTAAAATATTTTCGTCCTTATCTATATGGTAGACATTTCAAAATTTTTACGGACCACCGACCTCTTGTATATCTTTTTAACATGACTGACCCCACGAGTCGTTTAACAAAATTTAGATTATGTTTAGAAGAATATGATTTTGACATAGAATATGTGAAAGGTAAAGAAAACGTGCTAGCCGATGCTTTGTCACGCATTGTCGTAACATCAAATGAACTTAAAAATATGCATGAAAATTTAATTGCAGTTTTAACTAGAGCGCAATCGAAGAAAAATATTTCCAATGAAAATTATACTAAATTAGATACTAACGAGAATTCTACAGGCAAGCGGCCTGATCAACCCAAGATTGTAGAACTTCTCAAAAATCCTACAAATAGTATACAATTATCAATTATGACGAATGAAATATTTAAAAAACTAGATAAAGTAGATCATGTATCTACTAAAACGAAGAGTTTCTATTATGTTCCATCCCTTGGTACTTTATTTTATAATCAAAACACTCGATCAGCACTAACGCGAGACGTATTGTTGAGAGATTTGGTTCTAATATGCAAAGATACTAAAATTCCGGAATTGATTTTTATAAAAAATAAAAATGATGTGCACAATATAGATGAATTATTACATGCTATAAATAAAAATCGCGATTGGGATGGTCCACGTATATGTATAATTAAAAATGTTCAGCGAATATTTGACAATGAAACTAAAAAACTTATTTTAAATGACTTTCACTTACTCCCTACAAGTGGCCATGCGGGTATTAACCGAATGATTAATAATATTAAAAAGTATTATTTTTGGTCAGGTTTTACTAAAGACGTTACTAATTTTGTAAACAAGTGTAGTAGTTGTCAAAAACAGAAACATTCGCGTTACGTGAAAGAACCAATGTGCATAACAACAACAGCTACTCATGCTTTCCAAAAAATATACTTAGATATCGTAGGTCCTATTGAAAAAGATGCGAACGGGTTTTGTTATATATTAACATTACAGTCTGAACTCACAAAATTTGTAGAAGCTTATCCACTACCATCAAAAGATTCAACAACTGTTGCCAAAGCTTTTGCCGAAAATTTCATTTTACGGTACGGAATACCAAAAGAAATTGATACAGATCGGGGAACCGAATTTATTTCACAAACAATGAAATATGTCTGTAAAATACTCAATATCAATCAATTACATTCAACTGCTTATCATCACGAGAGCATAGGTTCTCTTGAAAATTCCCATAAACTCCTAGGTGCGTATTTGAGAATACAAACACAAAATCAAAATATAGCTTGGAGTACTTGGATTCCATATTGGTGTTTTTCATTTAATACAGCAGTACATACCGAAACAAAATATACCCCTTTCGAATTAGTATTTGGTAGAATTTGTACCATTCCAAATAATTTAATGAGTCATGTTGACCCATTATACAATTTTAATGATTACCCGTTGGAAATGAAATTTAGATTACAACGAGCACAAGAGGATGCCCGTAATAATCTAATAGCAAGTAAAATAAATAGAAAAAAGATGTACGATAAAACTTCCAACCCTGTTAAATATAATGAGAATGATTTAATTTTAATAAAAAGCGAAGTAGGTAACAAGTTAAGTAATTTGTATGATGGACCTTATGTAGTTATTAAAGATTTGGCGCCAAATGTTTTAGTAAATAAGAATAATAAAGAAATACTTCTCCATAAGAATAGAACTAAGTTATATAGAATTTAAGTATTACTATAGAAATAAAAATATATTGTAGAATTAATATTTTTATTTTTTCCCCCAAGGGAGGTGTACTGTAGTAATAGCTGACAATACAGGTGATTGACACCATAGTATGTTGCAATTGGTAACATGCTATATTGCTATATTTCCAATATATATTGTCAGCAATTATACAGTATATAGAATAAGACATATGTAACATGTGGCCAGTAATTAGACATAAGTAATTAGTGTAGATGTTGGAGATGAATATATAATATTTAAACTCTAAATTATGTTTATTATTTCTCGAACCTAACCGGACATTACAATTTAAATAAAATATAACTTTGTACTCTATCTTTATAATGTAGACATTATGTTATATTTTTAACCATTTTAACCTCTGCGTTTTTTAGATGTGTAGGTTATCTTTCTATTATATTATTATATAAAATGTTTATATGGTTGAATTCAGAAAAAAAAAAAATACGCTATCGTATGGATCTAAAAAATATGTATAATCTATTTTAAATAAAATATAACTTTGTACTCTATCTATCTAATGTAGACATTATGTTATTTTATTAACCATCTTAACCTCTGCGTTTCTTTAGTTGTGTAGGTTATCTAACGAAATTAGTCAATAATGCATAGTAAAAGTACACTGCAATATTTCGTATACACGTAAGTATAAATACAGTTTACAATATGATGTACGAACAACCTCCAATCCAGTTAGCGTCACGTTGTCGAGAACTTATTTAGGACGTTAGGTGGCTTGTCTGTATTATCTTATAGTAATATAATACTTTCAATTGGAAACTATATTTGGTATGGTACAATTCCGAAATAAATAAACAGAAATGGTAAAATGCTGGTTTTTTTACGTGAACAGAATTCGCATTGCATATCCCGTGTAAACCACAATATATACTTCCCTGTATCGACATACTCAATTCTACGAGTATAATATACTGGTCCTTTCTTTAAAGAATTTTTTACGCCACTGTCTAAACACAAATGCTACCAACAGTGAAAAGTATGGCCGTTTTCTAAAAACATTTTAAAAACGATGTCTCCAGTTATAGTGTAGCTTACGACTTAGTTCCATATCCGATTTCCGTATATGTTACAAAACAACCACTAGAAAGCGCTAGCCATTAGCTAGTCAAGTATTGGATAGTCTAGTGTCAGGATACACAAACTTATCAAAAGGAGGAGCTGTAAGCGTTAACGATCCACAAAGAGAAACTTTCGAAACTACTTTTCATGCATTTTATTCCATTTTTCAATTCCAAACAAGAACATTAATAACAAATTTGTAACAATTCAGTAACTGTAAATATATTGTGTAAACTAGGTACACACCAGAACTTGCTGAATCCATGTACTCCTGTGGGAACGGTAATTTCAGAAATAAAATTTCTTTATTATTTAAAATTAAATTATTCAATTAGTTAAAAATATTCAAATTATTTAAATATAAAAACTAATCTATTTTAAGATAAACATCCTCAGAGACTAGTGGAATTATCAAGGCGGTATTTTTTTAGTTTAGAGTTGAAAGACATAGGCATTTACGGTCGTATAATATATTGTTTGTTTAAAATGTTGCCACCGTTTATCTCAAGTACATGGTCAAATGTTTATACAGATGTGGGTAGGTGACCATATATTTTCAGTGATATGGACTTCGTAGGTAATTAGAGTCAAAATTAATTATTTGGGTTTATAAATTATTGGGATTAGAAATACGAGTATTCAAGATAAATTGAAAGATTTTTGTAGTTAATTGAAGACCTGATTATTTTTACAACGACGAAAAATGGGGTTCAGAGATCAAATTATTAATTGAGTGAAATTTGAAATTGAATTGAAAATGAAATCAAATTTTTGAGGAGCATGAAAGCATGTTATATTTGACAATATTTATTCTAAATGAATATATAAAGAAAAAATGAAATAGGCATTGAAAAAAAAATCACTTGCAGATTTCCGAAACAGGCACTACTGTGTAAGATAAGAAGAGTGCGAGACCGAGAAAGACCATGGAAGAGATGGGCGCCGGAAAAGTGTTTAATCCAAGGGGATAAACGGGAGGGGGGATCCCCCCGCGTGGCTACAGTTATCCTACACCCCGAATTTTTTCTTGTTTAGTTATTATACCTGCTTCACTTTGAGCTCATGTAGTTCTCCTCCGGGTCATGTAATTTCCCCCCCGGAGAAAAATGTCCGGGTTCAACACTAGCTCCGGAACAAACTGTACAGTATAATCCATCAGAAACGATGATTCTTTTGAATTTAAATTGTCATTATTAGCTTTATTTTGAATTATTTAAACCGCAGATTTCGCGATAGCCTCTTGTCTGCGTCATGACACACGAACAGGCGCGCACTCACGGAAACCTCACGGACTTGAGCATCTATGTTCTTAGGGAATTATTTTCAGATAATTTAAAGCATTTTGCTTGATTTAAATTTTTTTTTTTTTTAAATCAGCATAGGCCTATTTAACCATAAACAATGCCATGAATACGCCGGTGTATTTATTTAGTTTTGACGGAACATACATACATACATACATACACACATTTATACAGACATACAGGTCATTTATGACGGTGGGTGTGGTTTAATTAAAAACATTATTTTTTTGAAATTAAAATAAATGAAGTTATGATTATGTTTATGTTTATTCACAAAATTATCGTACATATACATACAGCGACATAATTACATAATGATACGATAAACACATTAAAATATTAATTAAAAAAAAAAACTATTAATACAAAACAAACGTCACGAGGAATCACAAAAAACTAAGATAGACAATCTTTTTGCTCCTTGTGAAACTTTGAGAAAATAATAAAATAATAATATAAACCCAAAAAAAAAGTGTTAATAAATATAAGAACATAAATATTTCTTTTTATTTAAATTAAAAATTACTAGACAAAAATACATTATTGCGTTTACTATTTATTACTCTGAATATTCATTTCTCAGCACTTTTTTCCAGAGCTCACATATTAGGATATTTCACACGTAATAACCGTTTCCTTGTAGGATTTCTTTGATATGGTTACGAGAAAACATATTCATAAAATTATCTACAGAGTCTTTATTAACAAAGAAATTAAATAAAACAGGAATGAAGTAACGAAAATTAGATTGACCAACTTTCTTTTAAATACCAACGGAATAAGATAACTGCGATTTTTTTAAATCTAGTTAGAATATGTGTAAAGAGGCATAGATAGTAAATCATGAAGATACTGTTTATTTGTATAAATATATCTATAAATAGATAAACAATATAAATGATTTTATGGTGAAAATATTAAGTTCCATAAATAGTTCTCTACTAGCATACCGCTGACATTTTCCATGCATAATTTTTAAAATCATTTTTTGTGCGGTTTCTATTTTTTAAATTAACATCTTGCCAGCTCCTCCCCACACAAGAATACCGTAACTAACTATAGATTGAATAAACGAGAAGTATATAATTTTCAGATTATTTAATTTCATTTTCTTTTTTAAATTAATATTGATTGACCCAGAATCGAGCCCTGAGGAACCCCACAGACACTAATCTGAACATACTAAATTAACCACCTATCTCAACCATTTGATGTTTATCTCTAAGATAGTTTTCAAAATTCAAGAAAGAACAACTCCTCTTACACCATATTTTTCTAGCTTTCTAAGTAAAATAGGATGACTTACTGTATCGAATGCCTACTATATGCCTTATGAACTACCGAAGTCTACGTCGAAGTGTGCTGAATTGAAGGTACTATATTTTATAATATAGAATACTAGTGCAAATTAGAAAAAGATATACTTTTTATAAATTAAATAGTTGAAGCAATACTGTGAACTACAGTGTAGAAAAAACTTGTTGCTTCAGTGATAGTGTAAAAAATAAACATTGCACATGTTAAATAAAATTCGCTTTGTTAGTAATTAAATCTAATTAGTTTTTATATAACTATATAAATGTTTTTAATTATAAATAATAATAATATATAACCTAAGTATTAATTAAAGGAATTAAATATTGCACTAAATAATATTAAAATTAATATGTAGCAGTGCTTCTATAGCCGAGTGCGCTACTTAACTAGTACATATATTGCTGATAACATGTAATTCGTTGACACGGGTTCGAATATCCACAGCTGCAAAATTATTTTTTATGTTCTTTTTTCCTATTTTATCTAAATTTAAATATATTTTAATTTGTTCTAATTATTATTTTTTTTTTTTTCAAATTATTTCGTTTGTTTTACATATATATATTATTTTATACAAATGTATGAGCTAATAACGGTGTGAAGGCGAAGTTTGTCGGTGCTAAATCTCGTACAGGTCGGTATCTGAACTGAGTAGGGTACTGATCTAAATGCTCGTGTGACGCGTAAGGAACTAAACCCTATAGGCCTAAAAATTATAATCCGTACCTACCGCAAAGAAAGGCGGCGATGAATTAACCAACAAAGAGATAAACACGAGACAGGTTCTTGGAGCCATGGGTGATGTTAGGATTACCAGACAAAAGCAGCAGCTTGAGCAGCTTCAGGAGTAAGAGAGAGATGCCTTCAAGAACATCTTGTCAATAAACAGCGTTGTGAAGGATGCGAGAAACATTCACAAACTCATCCGAAAAGCTATTACAGAGGCAGTGGTTCATCTCAGAAAACTGCAAAATTGTCGTGAAGCACTGGTTAAGATCAGAGCAGCGTTTAAGAGAGAAATATATTGATAATGCGCAAGCGCGTGAATCAGCATGGGGGAAGAGGTTAAAGTAGGGTTACCAAATGTTTCTCGTGACAGAGTACGATATTTCTACTAAAAATGGTAGTTTAGTAGGAAAGTTTTTTTAAAATTTTTACTAGGTACCTATCATAATTAAGGTCAAATCCCATAACAAGGCCTTTTTTCATAATAAGGCCTTTTTTCATAATGAGGCCTTTTTTTAAATTTGTTTAATAATATTATAAAAACATTTTATTATAGATTATATATTATTTAACAAATTTTCAAAAAGGCCTTATTATGGGATCCAACCCTAATTAATTATGGTTTAATTTTTGAAATAAAATTATAAAATAAATTATAGGTCATTTTTATAAATTTCTTAATAACATACAATTAACAAGAAACAATTAATGAATAATAAGTAATACTACTAATATGAGAATTTAATTATATATTTATTGATTCACGTCTTTATTATATTTAACAAAATCACATTTTAGAAATAAAAATATAAAATAAATCATAGGATATTTTTAAAATTTTCTTTATATATAATTAATAAGAAACAACCAATAAACAATCAAATTTAAATATATCTTTATATATAAAAATGGATATTTGTGGCTATGTCCGGAAATTCTAACCCACTTCCAGATACGCTACCGAGTTGAAATTTTGCATACAGGTAGCAAATGGCTTCATCATAACTAGAAAAATCGAAAATCTCAAAAAAGTCCCATCAGAAACGAGAAATTAATAATTTTGTTTTTAATTACATTCGACCATTGGTATATCTATCACATATGCAGTGACCGGATAGGAATTTTCATTCAATAGTTGACTGTCTAACTGTATGAACATCGTGAGTGTTCGCTAAATATCGGAAGTGTTCGGCCCGAGAATAAACTTTACCAAAAGGTAAACATTGTAGAAAATAAAACCGGTGTTTGGTTACAGCTGATAATAAATTGTTATTGTTATTTAGCAAAACTTATGATTCGTGTATGTAGAGCGAGACATAAGCTGAATATCTGTTTTCTGGATAATTATTTTTAACGGAGTTTTCTTAACTTATTTTTATTATAATTATTTTTTTTTTCTATCTTTTTTTTTTTTACGAATATTGATTTAAATGCGATTGATAGCCATATTTTTTCAGTGTGGGCTACTTGCTCATTCTTCTATTTTTGTTTTAAAACATCTATTTTCTGTATCTATAAAATAGAAAATATTCGGAAATTGTA
This sequence comes from Liopterus haemorrhoidalis, assembly GCA_963971575.1. Taxonomy (NCBI): domain Eukaryota; kingdom Metazoa; phylum Arthropoda; class Insecta; order Coleoptera; family Dytiscidae; genus Liopterus; species Liopterus haemorrhoidalis. The sequence continues at coordinate 36,168,804 of OZ020614.1, read as the reverse complement.
ACCCACATGGTGGAGTTTTTATGCAAATTTGATGAGTGTGGAAATTTGGTTTACAGGTAGAAAATGCCGTCTGTATAACGATAAAAAAAATCGCATTAGAAACGATATTCATGAATTTTGTTTTTATTTATATTTGGGCATTAACATAGTTTTGAGAAATATTTAGTTGGATGGCTTTAGTGCAGCTTCGGACATCGTGCATTTTCGTGCGTAATTGTTATAACCCGAAGCCTGAGGTTGCATTTAGTTTACAGTCAGTCTAACCTAAACAACTGTTGCGAACGGATGTATGTTTATTATCTATCTATCTCTATATATATAAAAGCAAGTGTCCTGACTGACTGACTCATTCACTCATCACCGCCCAGCCCGAACCGCTGGGCCTAGGAACTTGAAATTTGGAGAGTATATTCGCTCCGTGACGTAAGCACCCACTAAGAAGGGATTTTTCGAAATTTCACTCCTAAGGGATGAAAAGGGGTGAAATGTGATTTCACGAATTCCTTAATATCTCTTAGGGCCGATGGGATATCGACTTAGTTTTTGCTTACAAGTATTACCCATATAAATGCCGAAAAACCAATTTCGGTTTTTTGCCCTATCAACCTTTAAAGGGGTGAATCTACAATCGGGGTGAATTTTACAACCCGTCTTATTTCCTGTGTTTGTTGAGTTATAAGGTTTCTTTTTGGCACATAAGTGTCTTTTTATAATATCTCGAAGTGGTTTTGACAGTTTTTTAAAATTTCACCCCTAAAGAGTGAAAAGGGGTGATATGTGATTTCAAGGTTTCTTTAATATCTCTTAGGACCAATAAGATATCGACTTGCTTTTTGCTTACAAAAATTACCCATATAAATACCGAAAAACTAATTTCAGGATTTTGTTCTTATCAACCCTTACAGGGGTGAATCTACAATTGGAGTGAATTATACATCCCGTCGTATTTCCTGTGATTGTTGAGATGTGACATTACTTTATGGCACATAGGTGTATTTTTAAAATATTTCGAAAAAGTTTTGACAGTTTTTTTTAAATTTCAGCCCCAAAGGGTGAAAAGGGGTGACATGTGATTTCAAGGATTCCTTAATATTTCTTAGGATCAATAAGATATCGACTTGGTTTTTTCTTACAATAATAATCTTTATATATAAAAGACAATATTTGTGGCTATGTCCGGAAATTCTAACCCACTTCCAGATATGCTACCGAGTTGAAATTTTGCATACAGGTAGGGAATGCTTTCATCATAACTAGAAAAATCGAAAATTTCAAAATAGTCCCATTAGAAACGAGAAATTAATAATTTTTTTTTTAATTATATTGGACCATCGAAGTATGTATGATGCGCTCAGCGAGATCGCGGGAATTTCGTTTCAATGGTTGTTTGGACAACTATAGTAAGTTCGTGAAACATCGTTCAATGTCGTTCGGCGCGATTCATCATTACTCTGCTCTAGCTGATAAGATTTATATATTGTTATTTAGTAAAATTTTTGATTAGTAGCGGTAAAATGATACAGAGAGAAATGATCGATGCGATCTATTTTTGAGTGTTTTGTATGAAATTAATTCGGAACCGCAAGAAATAACGATATATACGGGAAAATTATTATTCGAGGAACGATAGATAGAGGTTTCACTGTAATAAGAAAACAAATATTTTTTTTTAATGATTTTTATTTTATTGGATTGATTTACGGGAGTTACGAAGGGACAACCTAAAACTAAACTTTTGAAATATCTCATTTACTTTTGACTTAACAGCAAAAACGCACATGAGAAAAGCTGTTTAAAATAAAAATACAAATACATGTTATCCTATAAATTTTTCAATTGGTTAAGAAGCAGGGGAAGGGAGATGGGGGAGGTGCTAAAACTAAAATACTGGAAATATCTCGCTTATTATTTACTTTACATCAACAATTTATAAAGATAATTTATAAAGACTTTGATTGAAGAACGATTATTTTCTGTTTAGTGTAGCTTCTAAATATTTAGGGGGACAGAAGGAGCGCTACTTATAAACTTGAAATATCTCTTAATATTGACTTAACATTAAACATGTGTATAACAGAAGTTGTTACAATATCAATAATATAAATAAATAAATAAACAAATCTTTTCTGTTTAATCTTCTTCTGTATATAGGTATATCATTTATAAAATTTTCTTATATACATATGTATATAAATACATGACCTGACTGACTCATCAACGTTCAGCCCAAATCACTAGACCTAGAAACATGAAATTCGAGAAGTATATTTCCTCCATGTCGTAAGCGATCACTAAGAAGAGAATTTTCGAAATACGACCCCTAAGGGGCTGTTAAGTGATTTCAGGGATTCCTCAGTATCTCTTAGGCCCAATGAGATATTGACTTAGTTTTTGCTTACAAAGGTTACACATACAAATGTTAAGAACTAAATTCAGAATTTTGTTCTAATCAACCCTTAAAGGGATAAATTTATTATGTATTCGGAGTGAATTATAGAACCCTTCGTATTTCCTATGTATGTTGAGTTATAACATTGTGTTTTGGCATATAGATGTCTTTTTAAAATCTTAGAAACTTTTTGACAGTTTTCTTTTAAATTTTCACGCCTAAAAGGGTAAATTGGTATTTTTTATTCAATAGAACGCCCCCTGGACATAGAAACATGAAATTCGTGGAGGAAGGAATGTTCCTTCCATGATGTGAGCACCTCTTAAGAAAGATTTTTTTTAAATTCGACCCCTAATGTGGTGAAATGTTTCTTTCACGGATTCCTCAATATCTCAGACCTACAATGAGATATCGACTTGGTTTTTGGTTACAAAGATTACCCATACACATGTACAAAAACGAGGTTCAGTATTTTGCTCTGATCAACCCATACAAGGCAAATCTAGATTCAAGGATATTCACAAAACCCTTCAAGTGACCTGTTTCATTTCTTTTTGGCACATAGGCGTCTGTTTAAAATCGGTATATGTATTAAAACTCAAAAACGGATAAACCGATTTTAGTGCTATTTGCAACAGCGTATTCCAAATTTGTCTGGAAAGATTTTAAGCTATATATCATCGCGGTAAGACACCAGGTTTCCGATCAATTAAGAAATATTTAAACTATAAAAGATACACATATTCAAAATATACCTATATTAACGAATTTTGGGTTTAATATTGCAACAAAAATGTTCCCGAGGATATATATCACAATTTTCTTTATTTTCATTTTAGACGACAACTGCAACGTTAAATTCGCTATTGAACATTATTGTAACCCCCTAAAGCAATGCGAAGAAAACTTACTTCGGTGGCAAGAATATTTACTAACGAAAAAAAGTGCTCTGATCTATATAGGTACGATTTATAAATCAGGAATAATCACGAAGTAATTATAATAAATATCATAAAAATTATAATAAATAATTTCGAAAGGTGCAACATAAAATGCTTTACGTGACTGGCGCTGCCTTTGGCAATGATTCTCACATGGGCATTTTCCTAGGTTAGCACATCGGGATACTTATACGTGTTGATATTAAATGTCTGTACTACCAATGTTTACAAAGAAATTCGTACTTAAATTATTTGTATAAGAAGCACATATTAATACAATTGTAGATTAAAACAAATAAATATATTTGAATATAAAACGATTCGTAGCAACCAGTCTTGAACCGATTTCGAAATGGGCCAGATCTAAGCGGGCTACGACTACTTTATTTCGGTAGCGAAGCAGCGGGTACACTGCTAGTATGGTAATAAAAAATATAATTAGATATGTTTATTGGCTGACGTTCACATTTTCTTTTTCTTTTTAAATAAAATCATATTTTTTAGATGTACCTGCTTTTTTTAATAAAGCTTTATCTTTAATGATATCATAGAAAAATTCTGAACATGTTTTATTTTTATAATTTCACTAACATGAAATTTTTAACTGTATCAATTGAGAATCGATTTCGCTCGTCTGACCATTGTGCTTCCTTTAATCTAAAAATTCTTTCCACAACAACATTATGCGCTGGAATAACAAACATAAACTGGCATATTTTTAAAAATTCGGAAAATTGTTCCTCGTGTTTTACACTTATCATTAACTGTTTTGGCATTTAAATTTAAGGCGTCTTCAAAAGTAAAAATACTATAAAGTAGGACATTTCCGATATTTTTTAACAGTAGGTAGGACGTAGGACAAGGAGGTAAATTGTAGGACATGTCCTACTAAAGTAGGACGGTTGGTAACCCTAGGTTAAAGAACCGGTGCAGAAGACTGATAGGCAAGCAGGTACAGACGCAATACCCAAGACGACCGAGAAGGGCACGGATGCCATAAAACGGGGTGCATCCTCATCTTCTGAGGAATGTACCATGCAAGTAAATAGACAGAATGGAAATATAGTCGACACCCAGATCAACACCACCCAACGGAGCACAACCCAGAACTGAAAAGATGGAGCTAAGATGGTAAAAAGAAAAGGACCGTAAGGAGAAAAAAAAGAGTCGTTGACAGCATCAGGAAATACAAGGAAAAGCAAGGATATTGAAAAATGGAGTCCGGACAAAATTGTCTGAAGCAGTGGCAGTCAAGGTGAAGAGCAAATCTTTATATGCAGACATTCGGAGGAAACTTAAAACCAAAGTGGACTGGATACGAGTAGGTATTGGGATACTTCCGTCAGACATGCGAGCTCAACCGAGTTAATTGGCGGCGGCGAATTAATTAAGCCAATTAACGCCCCCTCGCAAATTAATTAAGGACGCTAATGACCTAATTAACGACCCCTAATTAAGCCAATTGATTGACTGTCCAACTTACATCGCGGCCAGGGGCGTGTCCAGACGTTTATTTTAAAAAGCGTGACGTCATAATTATGGTCAATTTCGGTAGTTGGGAGTGTTCCATCTTCGCTCATAATTGCGTGATTGCTGTCCATATATTTTTAGTTTATAATATAAACAAGAAAAAGGCATGATCTTATAGATTGTGGATAAAAAATGTAGGTGTAAGATTTGATAAACACCTAACAACAATAAGAAAATTAAAGGCACTAATTAAGCTGTATTCGGATATGAAACAAATCGTGAAACATTGTAGAACACTTAAAATATAACCACATTAATTATTCCTTTATGTATAAATTAAATACATATTACAAGTTGCATTCCTATATTTTTTAAATATATTATTTGTAAAAGAAAGAATTGTTTAAACTGAAAATAGAAGTATGTGTTTTATAAAAAATATGTATGCGAATAATACCCCTGCATAATTTCTACAAGTCTAGACACGCGCGACATTAATTAATTTCTACATTTTAATCGTTTTCGCTTGGGTGATACGTGCGAGTGGCGGTGTGCAGTGTGCGTGAAATATGCAAGTTCAAACATGTTTGATAAAAATATGATAAATAATTTAAGCACGCAATTAACAACAATGTTAGTACCATCACGTGAACACCAGATGCACTAAACAAAATATGTTTAAAGATATGACTAATTTAGTTTTATAACGTATATTACGGCCAGACTCCAGCGTTATATAGTTGGCATACGCCAGCGTCCGCTCAGCTCTCTGATCGATCGCTAAAAACCTAAATGGGGAAAAATATGAATTCCGTAACCACTGTGAAGTGACTTCAGCGGCTATCAGCTGTCCAGGGCAAGGTAGAAGGCCGCCAGCCCAGTCTAGAGGTAGATGTGACTATGCAGGGTGGTCCTGTAATTACCAATACCTATGTGCGGCCTAAAATTTATACGGCGCCAGTCACCTCGCTTCTACTGCCCTAAATTCTGGAATAAAGATAAAACCCCAGGGGAAAGGAATAGAGTTCTCATAATAGAAACACCAAAATTCTCAATAACCAAATTTATTTACCAAAGAAAAACAATATAAATTTAACGAAATTATTTATAATGACAGGTGTTCATAAGGAACAACCACAATATCCTTTTACACACCAAAAATCAAAATATTAAACACTGGATCAGACTAACAACAGTCTGAATCCAAGTGAAACTCAAATTATTTAAACATACAAATTAAATTAACTCTGCTATCTGTGGTATAAATACCCAGTAACGTGGAATTGGATTACTTTCGTTACAACTGCCCTAGGGCTGCGTTAACTTCTGCACGGGAATTATACCACAATGACTGTCTACGATGAAGTGGTGACCGTATTCCTTGAGGTAATACGGTCGGAAAAAGGTCCGGAAGAATTTTAGAATCGGAAAGCAAGCGCTTATCAAAACCCCGATTGAAATTTTTACAAACTATCTCTCTCGCCTTAATACTAGTGAAATCCCAGTCAGTCTATTGGCAACGAAGTCGCGTTGATTCAAGAATCCATCGTTGCCAAGAGACTGACTCTATATATCCCCTTATATACCTCTTAAAAACCCGTGATACGTCAACAAAAAAATCTCCGCGAGATGCAAAAAAGATGACGCACCACCCCACCCACTGATTCGACTGGAATGTAAGTACGAGAAAAAAAAAATATCGAGAACAAAAAAAAATAATGAAGACTGGCCAAGGAAAATAAAAAAAAAACAATGCTTGTGGCTGAGGTTCTACCCGATTGAAGTTAACGTTAGTACCCTTCCAATATTAATACAAACCCGATCCTTGATAACGTGAAAAAGCAATAACACGAATACCCGGCCAGGGAGTATTCACAGAAAGGGTTAAACCCGTGTGTTGGGAAGCTAGTTCACAACCTCGAGTTATCAAGGGAATATACTTTACAGACAGACTGAATTTACATTACGCGGCAACAATTTAATATGAGCGACTCGTGAACAAAAATTATTGTACCTCCAAAAATATTACGTTGGCGACACAACCCAACCGTACACGCAACAGCGTACTCAATAAATCCAAAACCATCTCAATACTCAAAAATATCTCAAGATACAACAAAACTTGAGAAACCTCAATGCATTTCAGCTAATAATACAGTTCAAATAATAACACACACTTAATAATCATGGCTATAACTCATAAGGGTGTACCAGACGCAGCCCTACACTATTAACGTTAAGAATTACAAAAACATCCCCAAACGGGAATTCCAATACGTCAATAGGGCAGAGTCGCTTCTGTTACAAAATTTCAAACATTTCCAAAATATACTTAGCTGAAACACAGTAATTCTCGCAACACCCTGCAGAAACAGGTCTCAAATGATACAATAATTTTCGCGCTACATCTTCCACGGATCGCTCCAAAATCGGCTCTTCAACCCTTACATGTGGGGGGACAATAAATCTTCTCGGACGCAGGATAGTCCCTCGAGAACGAATACTCAATTTAGGCCCTCACATGCAGCCACTTGGTGTTTTAGTGGCTAAACATCGTAATTCAATTGCCATCTAGGGGTAGAAAACTTCTATTTCCGACGTGAGTCGCGTTTTGGACCTCCAAAACATGATGTATCACGTGTTTTTTCCGCCTTAGCGAATCCACAGGTAACCATAGTATACATCTTCAAATACTTTCACAAAAACTTGTGGATTAAAATTTGGCACGTGTAACTGAGTCTCAACCCCTTAGCAGAACCTCTAAACTTGAATTACGACATTTGAAGAGACAAAATGGCATATCACATTCCATTTTATATGTCCCTCTCTCTCCCCACTAACTGTCGGTGGACACCAGACTCACGTGGACAGAACCACGTGACTCAGACAGTTATCAAAAATGACAACATTCTGCCTTATCGGCGTTTGTAAATTACGAATGTCAACATTGTATTTTTTTACAAGTAGTAAGTATGTTCCTTATTATACGTAATACAGGCTAATAGTCTGTAATTTCCAGGTTCTAATGAAGTATTCATACTCCAAAATGCAAAAAATGTGATTATTCCCATGTGTCAAAATGACATAACCTAAAAATTTGACAGAAGTAGAGAATTCAGATGTTAATTTATATTTCTGTAGCAAGAACGGCTACTTTTAAGTAGATTGTCAGGACGCTAGTCAGTTGGTTTCGCAAAAATACACAATACTGTATCCTTTAATGAGAATAGCATAAGTTTTTGTACGTGAGTTAGGTTAGCGTTAAGTTAGTTTTATAAGCGGTGTTGTCAGCTAAAATAGGCCGTAACAGTTTTCGGTGTTTTGAATATTATAGTATGTGTTTTATAAAAACATGTACGCAAATAATACCCACATAATATCACCAAGACTAGATATTTTGCATATGGCACGGGGCGACATTAATTTATTTCTACATTTAATCGTTTTCGCTCGGGCGACGCATGCTGCAGTTGTACCCAGTTATTTATTTATTTATTTATTTTATTTAATGTTCGTAGCGTTGTATACAGGACTAACCCAACACTACAACGACAACATTGTTAAACAACATAATTACATTGGTGATTATTAAAAAAAAAATAATAATAATAACAATAATAATAATAAAAATACAATATACATATAAAAGTTATATAAAGTTGATACACATTTTTTTATAAAATAGGTGTATTATTAATATTTGTTAATATAATAGTTTTTAATCTGTTTTTTTATAGTTTATAGTTTGAAAAAAGATATCAAGATTAAGAATAGAAGCTAAGTTATTATAAGTAAATGAAAATCTAATAATAGGCGAATTAAAATTTGAGTTGGTTCTGGCAAAGGCTGGTGTATTAAATTTTTGTTTCTTAAATACCGGTTCGGGACATTTATATTTGTAAGTTGCAGGAGAGATGGAGAATCAACTATACCATTAATAATTTTTGCAAATATAATAATGTCAGAGAGAGATCTTTTATCAGTTACTGTAAGCATCTTAAAGTATTTACATGCGGTACTGTAATTCATGCTGGAAATTGGTGCTTTCCTAGAAATATAACAAATAAATCTTTTTTGAATCTGTTCTATTCGGGATATATGAACATTATATTGGGGATTCCAGACGGTGCAGCAGTAACTTAAATGCGAATTACATATGCATTATATAAACTGATGACAGATATGTAATTTTTAAAAAATTTAGATGTTCTAATGATGAACCCCAACATCTTGTAAGCTTTCTGAACTATGGTATTTATATGAATGTCAAATTTTAGCTTTGAGTCTATGGTTACACCAAGATCTTTAATATGGCTGACGTTAAGAAGTGTGTTTGAATTTATGCTATAGGAAAATGAAAAAGTTTGATGGTTTCTAGTGAAAGTTATCTGAAAGCATTTAGAAAAATTTAGAAATAGTTTATTTGAAATACAGTAGTCATGTAAACTGACTAGATCCTTTTGTAGGAGAAGACAATCAGTAATAGATGTAATCTGTGAATAGATCTTCAAATCGTCAGCATATAGCAGTATTTGCGAGTGCTTAAAACAGTTTACAATATCATTGATGTATATTGTAAAAAGAAGGGGACCAAGATGCGAACTTTGAGGGACACCCGAAGTTGAGATATAAAAGTCAGACTTAAATCCATAAACAACCACAGCCTCAGACCGATTCTGTAAATACGAGTTAACCCAGCGCAGTAGGACACCATGTATACCAGCTTCAGCAAGTTTTTTAAGTAATATATTATGATCTATTTTATCAAACGCCTTACTGAAGTCGGTATACACTGCATCCACCTGTACACGGTGATCTAAAGCATCGGATATTTGTTGCGTATAAAGTAAAAGATTAGTTTCCACTGATCTACCTTTAAAAAAACCATGCTGCTGAGGTATTATTATATGTTTCACCGCATTAAATATTTCGTTATATATGATGGACTCAAAAACTTTAGCTATAGCTGATAATTTAGAGATGGGCCTATAGTTGCACACATTACTTTTGTCACCAGATTTAAAGATAGGGGTTACTAAAGTATTTTTCCACACTGTTGGTAATTCACCACAAGATAGTGATTTTTTAAATAATATTGAGAGCGGGATTGTGAAACCAACGCAACAGTTTTTTAACAAAGATGCAGGAATACCATCATCTCCAGCTCCTTTGTTAGGATCTAATTCTTTTAGTCGGGAAAAAAGTCTACTATTATTAATTAAATTTTCTGCAAATGTCACTTCTTGTGAAGAATCATTTTGACATTGGTACCGATTTGTAGCGTTAAATTCATACACTGATCTAAAATAAGTAGAAAATAATTCGGCTATGGACTGACCATCATTTGCTTTGTTATCATTATAAAACATAGCATTTGGAATGTTTGAATGCGAACTTTTTTTGTTTTTAGAGAAATTCCAGAAATGTTTTGGATTTTTTATAATATTCTCCTCAACTTCGGACAAATAATTCTTATAATCTTTCGCTATCAGAAATTTACATCTTCCTCTTAAAAGACTAAATGACATTTCCAGCGTGTATGATACTTTCGCTTTTCTTTTATTGATTTAATGGTAGCAGAAGAATACCAAACTAAAATCTAAAGATGGGTGATAAGGATCTTCAGGTACAAGTGCAAACTCATAGTTTTTTACATAATCAATGGCACAACTTATATTTGTCAAAATCAAATCTAAAATACGATTAATACTATTTTTAATACTGTTGTGTTGAGTGAGATTACATAACGATGCAGAATCAGCAAATGAAGTACAGTGAAAATCTGAATAGTTTGTTGGGATTAAGAAATTAGTGTTGCTCTGTACCCAATTTATATTAGGCAAATTGAAGTCGCCACATATAAATACGTCATCGTTACCAATATCGCACATCACAACGTTTAACTTATCAATAAAACAATGAAAAGCATTTTCATCTCCAGGAGGGAGATATACTACACAAAGATGGAATTTGCCAGGGCCACAACCAATAGTAATCCATATATCTTCAGCTTCACTAAACCACTTTTCACAACACTTAACATGGAAAGTTTTTCTAACTGCAACGAGTGCTCCGCCACCGCCTTTTTTTTTGAGATGCTGATTCTTCACGATCTCTTCTAAAAACGTTATATTCGCTAGTAAATAATTCGCTTGTGTTTATACCGGACACTAGAGATGTTTCAGTTAAACATATAACGTCGAAGTCACTATTTAGCAAATTTTTATAAAAAGTATGTGTTTTAGTACGTAGACCTCGGACATTCTGATAATATACTGAAATAGACATGGAAAACATTGCATTGAAAACATTGCGGACAATGTGTGAAAAACAGATGGGACCCCCGCATAAGAATAATTATCTTTAAGTTATGACTAATAGATGGGAAAATAAATAGTGGAATTTGTTGCATTTTTCAGTCAGTACGCTAACTTGATTCAGAGTTAAATTACTAAAATTTTTAATTTGTGCGCGACAACGATGGAAAAGTTCACGATAGTTAAAGAATATATGAAGCAAGTTTAACGTTTTAATATAAGAGGTCGAACTGTAGAATTCACTATAAACCCAACACCGGAAAATGAAGATCCAGTTTCGTGGTTAAAAGACGCCATCACCCAAATTTTATTGAGAATTACAGAAGGAGTGGAATCAGAAGATAGGGATCTCCTTCTGCAACAAAGATTTTAAAAAAGGTGAGGGTTGGATGTCCTTCCGCAACGCTAGCGAGGTCAATGTAAATGATGTTTGGAAAATTCTCAGTGGAATTTATCAATCCAATTCAATAGGGTTAAATACAGACACTTTTTATATGGGTGTTACAATAGTACGCGTGCCCAAGGGAAAAGGGAAGCAAAACAAATATAATAATTTCGAGGAAGAATGTAGTAAACGTAGAGGAATAATTACAATAAATAACAACGACAACCTATGTTTACCTCGAGCAATAGTGGTCGCTAAGGCAATTGCCGATAGGGATCCCAAGTACCCGAAAATCCGAAGAAATATACAGAAAATGCAAGAGATAAGAGCAAGAAAACTTGTTGAAGAGGCAGGAGTTAAAATACCACAACACGGTTGTGGCATAGACGAGCTTCATCAGTTTCAAACTTACTTACAAAACTATAAAATTACTGTATACAAGATATGAAACGAGGGGTCAAGATGTAATATTTGAAGGCCAACAGTCCGAACTAAAAATAAATTTGTTATATCATGAGCAGCATTAAGACGTTATAAATTCGTTAACAGCGGCTTTTTGTTGCGGTTACTTTTGCGAGTATTGTCACGTACCTTACAATACAAAAAATATACACAGATGTATAAAAAAATGTATTTCTTGCAATAAATCACCACCATGTCAACAGGATGAAGAAAAAATAATATGTTCTGAATGCAATCGTTGGTTCAGAAGCAAAAGTTGTTTTGAAAATCACAAGATGGCTGGATCAACGGAGACAGGAACCCTTTGTGATACTATAAAGTGTTGTACTCTGTGTTTGAAAACGATTAAATCAAACAGAAAATGTTGCGGGATTGACTCTGCCAAGGGGGATGAGCCCTAGGGGAGTGACCACTACTACCGGCCACGGCTAGCGTTGCGGCGAGATGGAACTATGCACGTCGTCTCTAGACGCCCTGAAAGATAAAACTTGGTTCCCTAGGGTTTGAAAATAATATGCGGACAGTTTGGATATAACAGTTTTATTAAAGAAATAAGTGAAGTAACAATAATAGATGAATAACGACAATGAAATAATTAATACTAATAAACAACAATAAGGAACGAAGAGAGAAGGAAAAAGACGGGTCTATACGTTGGTCGGCGTTCGTCGCGTAACAGTGTCGCTCGACACTGTGTTTAAGGCGGTGAAGCGGATCCGAACAATTTGAAGAGGCGCCGTCGTAATCTCCAGCTCTTCTTAGTGACACCAGAAGTAACTGGAACGGCTGGTTGGCGGCCTAACGTTGGAGTGGTGACCACAGAGTTTGGAGTGGTGACCGTCAAAGGTGTCAGCGGTACGAGCGGACGTGCTGCAGCTTTGAGCGGCGACGGTGTAGGCGTGGATTGCTGAACTGCCGTGTATGCGTTAGGCCTCTGCGGTGATGTTATCCGGGTCGTAGCGGTCTGTAGCAGCGCTACAGAACGGGCGACGACGGGAATCGACGATGATTTTGGCTTCAGAATGCGGCGGCGGCCGTGCGTTCGTATCCGGGGTACGAACGAGACGGCGACAGACAAGACGGCTACGGACGTAGACGTGGCTGGACGATGACGGACGTGGACGTGATGATGACGGACGTGGACGTGAACGTGATGCAATGGACGTGGACGTTGTTGGATACTGATCTCTACTGCTGGACTGTTCGTTGAAGACTGAACTCGTTTCAGTGAAACACCGGGTTTTTATTCCGTGTTCGGTGTCCGTCGCTTGACTGATGCGGCTCCCTCATTGGTCCAGTTCGGTGACGGCTTATCGCTGATCCTGCGCTCCGATTGGTTCCAATTTTGAAGCGAGGAAAAACCCATCGTAAAAACCTTAAGCTGCACGTGCAAGATCTATGACGTCACATGAAAAACCATTGTCTCAGTCACATACGCAGACTGACTGGCGACAAAAACATGTGTGTGGTGAAATATTTTGTAAGATATGTAACCAGCACCAGGAAGAATCACATTATTGCTACATGCAACTAGATACAAGAACCCCAGACACCAAAGATTTCTTATTTGTTTTCTATGACCTGGAAACGGTCCAGGAAAAAAGAATCGACCAGTGTACCGTGCAACATGAACCGAACTTGTGTGTTTTTAAAAATTATTGTTACTTGTGTTTAGATAGTGAATTGAGCACGTGTGATGAATGTGGAATTCGTCTGCAAGTGTTAAAAAAATCTCCTATCGACAGATTTTTGGAATATCTACTAAACCAGCGTAAAATATTTAAAAAGGTTATTGTGATTGCTCATAATGGACAATCATTCGACCACCAATTTATGTTAAACTATATTTTAACAAAAACGTTATTGACGCCAGAATTAATAATGAGAGGAACAAAAATCGTTATAATGCTATTAGACAACATTAGATTTTTGGATTCTCTAAACTATTTCCCAATGGCCCTGGCAAAATTACCCAATGCTTTCGGATTACAAGACAAGTTTAAAAAAGGATATTTTCCTCATCTTTTTAACACATCAGAAAATACATATTATACCGGCCCCCTGCCTGATACATCTTATTACTCTCCAGACACAATGAAAACTGAAGAACGAAAAAAATTTCTTGACTGGTACGGAAAACACAAAGACGACAATTTTGATATGCAGCGCGATATGGTGGATTATTGTATATCGGACGTTGCTATATTAAGCGAAACTTGTATGAAATTCCGAAAGCAATTGTTCGAAACAGCAAACGTGTGCCCGTTCATGGAAGCCTGTACGGTCGCCTCGGCGTGTAACAAAGTGTTTCATCGTAATTTCTTGAGACCAAATTCCATTAGAATAATACCAAAGAAAGGATACAGACTATGCGATACGCAATCCAAAATAGCTCTCAAATGGCTTTTATGGGAAGAGAAAGAGCGAAATATAAACATTTTACATGCCGCCAAACAAAGAGAAATTATTTTAAACGGACTTAAAGTTGATGGGTTTTGTCCTGAAACTAATCAGGTTTTTGAGTTCCACGGGTGTTATTAACACGGGCACACAAAATTTTTAAAATATAATAGAGATTTGCCACTATACAATAATTCGGACGAAACATTAAACACAAGGTACGAGTCCACAGTGGTAAAGACAGATCGATTAAGAAATTTCGGGTACCATGTTATAGTAATGTGGGAATTTTCTTTTAGAAAACTATGAAATAATTAATTACTTAAAAAATCACCCCCTCATTATATATGGACCATTAAATCCAAGAGACTCTTTTTATGGCGGGCGCACTGGGAATACAAAAACATACTATAAAATAAAACCTGGTGAAAAAATAAAGTACCTGGACATATGCTCCCTTTATCCATGGGTCTGTAAATATGGAAAATTCCCGATTGGCCATCCTACAGTTTATGTTGGTAAAGAACGCCCTCAAGATTTGACCGGAATCAGTGGTTTGATAAAATGCAAAGTTTTGCCACCGCAAGATTTGTATCACCCTGTTTTACCGTTAAAAATGAAAAACAAGTTAATGTTTATTCTATGTAGGAAATGCTGCGAAATTGAAATTAATCATGAATGTATTCATGATGAGGAAGAAAGAGCCTTTATTGGTACATTCGTCATTGAAGAAATGAAAAAAGCCTTGGAAATGGGGTATAAAATATTAGAAACTTACGAAGGAAATATGAAATAGAACAATATGATAATATAAACAGGCCTGGAGGTTTATTCACTGATATGACGAATAAATTTCTTAGAATAAAGCAGCAGGCACCCGGGTGGCCCAACAACTGTGTCACAGAAAAAGAAAAAGGTGAATATATAGAATACTTTTTAACTAATGAAGGAATAAAATTAGAATTTTTGGAAATATTAGAAAATCCCGGGTTAAGAGCTTTAGCTAAATTAATATTAAATTCATTTTGGGGAAAATTAGGCCAACGAGAGAACCAACCAAATACTTAAATCGTAAATAAGCCACAGGAATTTTTTGATATGCTACATGACCCCACTATTATTATAAACACAGTTTTACCCATTGGCGAAAATAATCTAGTGGTTAATTACGAACATAAGGATGAAACATACAGCGTCCTTTCAACCGTTAACGTTACTTTGGCCGCATTTACCACTTCGCAGGCGAGAATACATCTCTACAAGTATCTGGAAATGCTTGGAGATAGGGTGATTTATTACGACACGGATTCTGTTATATTTATTTCAAAAGATGGGGAACCAGAACCTTCCACCGGAACGAAAATAGGCGACTTGACCGACGAAATAGAGAGTTATGGATCTGGAAGTTATATAACAGAATTTGCATCCGGTGGCCCAAAGAACTACGGATATGTTGTATATTCACCAAAACAAAATAGATATTTTGAAGTGTGCAAAGTAAAAGGGATATCCATAAACCACGAGGTAATTTTGGTAGGCTTAAGCGAATAATTTTGAACAATGAGCCGCCTCGTAAAATTTTATATAAAAATTTTGAAAGAACCAGTCAACACGAGGTTGTCACCCGTGATAAAGAAAAAATATTTAAAATAAATTCTACAAAAAGAAAATTTGAGGGGAATGACTCTGTTCCATACGGTTTCAAGCAACAAAAATTATAAATGCAATTATTTAAAAAAAAATGCAATACTTTTATTTTTGTTTCATCTTCATTTTCATCAATAAAAAATATATATTATTGTCAAATCGCGTACGTGCGCGGGCGTAGAATAAAATTGTACTTAACTGAGTAACATTTCAAGAAAATGTTTTAGTATTACCGGGCTCGTTGCATTTAGAGTTTCTCACTTATACAAAATGGATACATCTGCTAAAATAATAGAAGCATACATGTCTCGAGTTAGTTACGTAAATGATCACATACTGCGAGAATGTGCTCAAAAAATAATTAATACAGTTGAAGGATCTCAATTAAAAATGATGTGGGATCTGTTACCGAGAGAAATACAATCGAGGCCTGATATTCAAATAAAATTACCCTGCGAAGTCCACTACAATCATCCCGGACATATTCAGATAGACGGTCCTGCTCCACCAAAATACCATTGTTGAAAGAAACTTGTAATTTGTGAAAAAAAAATAAATAAATAATAAAATAATTGTATTCGTTAAGTAAAAATCTGCACTACTTATATTTTTGTTTCGTTATCATTTTTCATTTATAAAAATTATATTAAATAATGTATTTTATAAATTATGTATATATATATATATATATATATATATATATATATATATATATATGTGGCGCCCGTTGCGCTGGTTTCGTAGGAGAGACGCAGGCGTCGCGGCGTCACATAGGTCTACGACTAAGATCGTAGGACCCGCCACACGTGGTGACCAATAAACGGTTCTGCTGATAAATTTGTGATGTGCGGATTTAACCTGCAGCAGAATTGCAGGTAAATCGTTGAAAAAAGGGGGCGCGTTACTTCAGAGCAGAGTTATACTCACAAACAAAAAAAAAAAGACAGGCAGGGTTCAGACGTATTTCACTCCAAGGGGTTATGCTTGGAGACTTATTACATATGGTTTGGTTTTCCCTGGGAGTACAGGTATTCGAAGGGGCCCACACAGTGGTTCTGGAGGAGTAATAACACAATTCTGTCCTCTTGAATCCCTACTCAGCCGTTGAAATCGTAGAACTGCTCTGAGTAACACGAAAAATTATTTTGAATAATTTTTATAACAAACAAAATTAAATGGGGAAAATGTAGCGGAAATTTGTATAAATAATGGATAAATAAAGTTTTACAAATATATGTTTCTCCCCGACACAACCAGATACATTGGGGTGAGAAACTATACACAAATTAATATTCAATTTACAATTTTCAGAATCTAAATTAACAAGTGGCACAAATAACAATGTGCGCACGCACAGGTACTGAACTGTGCGGCGCGACAAAATACTATGAAAAAATATGAATTGAAATGTGTACTCACGCGTTCCGTATGAAAATACGGAAAAATACTTAGCGTGGAGTACAGATACAGAAGTTGGCTTCAGTTATCCACAATCGGACTCTACAATATCCTGGTGGAATCGCCGATGTCGGTTGATTACTGGCCCAACTTCTGGAGTGGTCTAGGTTCTCCTGGTTCTCGTCTGGATATTTGGTAGTTCCAAATAGACGCTACTTGAGAACTTTATAGATATGTTGAAAAATATCAAAATAACTCTTCTTGACGCGATCCAAAACGGGGGTTTTTTCCTTGTAAAAAACGTAGATCCCGAATGTGGTCAAGCACAAATTCTAGTTTACCAAATAGCTCGCAGCCTCGTCTTGGTAAATTCGAAACACAGTATATTAGATATTATGCAAAAAAACTCAAAAGACGTCTGTTCTCGATGAAAGACAATCGAGTAGTCGCCGTCTCAGACAGAATTATACAAGATTCTAGAAGTTCATACAATGAAAGCTAGAATTATATATGAAAAATAAGAATTTATAAAAATTACCGCAAGCGGTAATTTTGAATAGTTTTGCGACTCAAGTGGTCGCAACAATATATATATAAACTTGTTTTTTTCCATCCCACAATTTTGCATGTTTAAGGTAATTAAGTAAGAAATTATTATTATTGGGGTACATTAATGAAAATACAAAATAAAATACAAAAATATTTATTTAAAAAAGATCAGTTTTTTATATTACATAAAACAAAAATTACATCAATGTTTCTTTAAAACTTGTTGAAATATTTCGTTGAATTCATTTATTCTACGGCGAAACCTTTTCCTGTCTATGGCACACTGCATCCATATTTCCCCACATCTTGCAGTACGAGCTGCGTATTCCCACACTATTAGATGGCGAACCTGCACAGACTCATTAAAACGAACCCGATTCCTCGACATTTGACTCTCAATTTTATAATTACTTTTCAATTCTGTAGTATAAACTGCTGATGTTTACATTCTCAAAACTAGATTGTTACAAAATGTTATAACAACGCATATAATTTTGGTAGAATATCACACAAATATTTTAAAAAAATATTATACTTTCCTTGACCGGAATCGTTTTATCTGTTCGCCCTTTAACACAAACACTACTAAAAATTGAAAACTACTAACTGGTAAATTTCACAAAACTTAAATATATTAAATCAAATGACCCCCGAAATAAAAAAAAATGAATCTAAAGGATGGGGAATTATTAACACAAAAAATTAAGAAAAACACACACAATGTATATACAAAAAACATTTTTATTTTTATAAGTATATTTTCATATAAAAACAGATGGGATGCCGACACATGGCACAATTGTTAAGCTGCCGTAGACACTGTCGACAATATACAGCGTGACCACAAGGATACGCTGCCATTCCGACCTCGCGGTCAAGGCATATTTTACATTTTAATTTTACTTCTGCCGGTGATGCTGGTCTCGAGATCGTCGTCGGTGCCGTCTCTGCTAGTCTCGAGGTCGTTGGAACTTCTTCCACCGTCTCTGCTGGCCTTACGACTACCGCTACAGACGGCCCCCTTTCTATCGTCAGCCTCATAGCACCTTCGGGTGGGACGTCGAAGCCTTCTTGCAGCATTAGCTGACGTCGAACCCGCCCTGAAATTCTCCAACCTGGCCCCGAAGACGATATGGAGACATTTCCAACATCCTCCCCTTGCAAGAACGGGCAGCTCGGATTCAACCTCACGTGCTCCTCTGCAACATTATCACCGTCCCACCACTCGGAGATTTCCAAATCGCAAAAGGCGCATTTTACAATATCGCCTCTCTGCGTGTAGAAAAAGCCTTGCGCTGCCAGGTATTCTGGCCTCACAAAAGTGTGAGGCCATCTTTCATTAAATGAAATTCAGTAGCGTTTGAACCTTCGTAGAGTGCGGACGTGTTGAAATACCTGCGATAATATTGCTATGTTGGCAAATATGCAATTATTATAATAGCATTATACATGTGCAACAATATTTAAGATGTCGATGGCGACATGTGTAAAATGTAAAGCAGATGTGAAGAGAACTGATAAGTTGGTGATTTGTTCTGGGATATGTGAACGCACATTTCATTCTAAGTGCGCGAGTCTTCCAGATAATGAATGGAAGTTCATAACGACGAATGCGTGCATTGGCTGGTTCTGCGGAGATTGCATCGAGCGTAAGGGACGGTCCATGAAAAATCTGTTGGAAGCAATTCACGACAAGATATGTCAACAGGAAGAAGCTCTTAAAGTTGTTGATAGAAAAGTACAGAGGACCGAGGAGAATTTGGACAGGAAAACTGAAGCGACGGAAAAACTCATCGCAAAAATATCTGAAGATGTTCAAGCAAACAACGAGATGCGAAGTGAAGCTGTGTCATATGCTGACAAACTAAAATCTAAAGTTAAATCAGATCCTGTCCTAGTAATCAAACCGAAAAAATCCGACCAGAGAAGTGATATTACCAAAGAAGCCATTAAGAAAAACATTGACCCTCTATCAGCCTCAGTTCTAGGTGTAAGAAATATCAGCAAGGGTGGGATAGCAATTGAATGTAAGAACCAACAAGCAATAGACAACTTGAGAGAATCTGTTACCGAAAAGTTAGGCACAGACTATGTAGCAACCGTGCCAAAGAAGAAAGCTCCAAGGGTTAAAATATACGCCCTATCTGAGAAACTAGAACCTGAAGACATAGAATACAAAATATTAGCTCAAAATGATTGTTTCAACAATAAAGCTACGGTAAAGGTTGTTCATATCGCTAAAGACAACCGAAACGATCATAAATTTATGGCGTACTTGGAAGTCGATGGTGAATCTTACTTCAGGCTGACCGAAGAAGGAAGAGTGAATATCGGCTGGGATAGATGCAGTGTATATGGCGCAATAAATATTGAAAGATGTTTTAAATGTAACAAGTATGGACACAAAGCTCAGGTTTGCAGAAGCGATACATCATGCCCGAAGTGTACTGGCAATCATGAATTGTCCAACTGTCGTTGTGAAGATGCAGAAATAAAGTGCAGTAACTGCGTATATGTAGTTAACAAATTAAAGATGAGACTTGATGTCAACCACCCCGTCTGGAGCTCCGAGTGTTCAGTTTATAAAAAGAAGTTGGAAACAGAAATGAAAAAAATTGATTTTTAATTGGATTGAATTTGGAAACCCGGACACATCACTCATTGGACCCATTAATATGTGAAGATAAGTCTCATCCGGCCCTACATTTCAAAATTAAGTATAGTATTTCACAAGAAAAACTAACACGTAACAATTACAAATACAACTTCAAAATTGCTGACTTTGAAAAATTATATAGGGCACTTATTACAACTGACTGGAATGCGGAACTAACAAACCACAATACCGAAAATGCTGATGCAGGAGTTGACAACATTTATTGCATAATTTATACAATACTTGATGATTGCATGCCAAAAACCAGGTCGCTGTCAACATCAAAATAAGACACATAGATTACCTAAAAGAATGTGAGTCCAACATCTCCACAAACCCAAACCAGTTTTCGTCGTACTATCAACACACTAAAACCAAGATCCTCTATAGGGGAAGACCTTATTCCTAATATATAATCAAAGCCTGTGCACATGCCCTAGTGAAACCATTGCATTATTTATTCAATATATGTATATTACTATATAATAACATGTAATTATTATCATTGAGTCTGTTAATTTGTTCATTATTCTGTCCAGACATTGCGACAAGCTTCAGCTTAGTGATGCTGGACAGAATGATAAAAATAGTATATATAAATAAAATTATCAATAAGTATAAAAATTAGGTCTAAGAAATTATAATAGGTTTTGGAAATAAATTTTCTTATTTACATTTATAACATAGGTCAATGTAAAAAAGTGTAAATAAAGTTATTATTATTATTATTATTATTATGATTGAATACGCACGGCGTTACAATGCATTTTTTAATTTTTCACTAAACGCAAAAACCAACTTAATGGCTAACACAATGCAATATCGTCTATTTATATGCGCTGTACTTTACGGGAGAGGGGTATGTTTTAATTCTATATTTATATGCCATCTACATAAAAGGTGCATAACATCGAAATTGCAAATATGCCATATGGACAATTAATTACGTTTTATTAAGGACAGTCTAAAACTAATATTATAAAATAAAGTTTTCAAGAAAAAAAAGTTTATTCATTATAGCGAGCCAGATAAAAGTTATTCACAAAACAGAATGAAAAAGTCATAAGCAATATAGCGCTAAATATTAAGCAAGCGAGCGATATAGTAATGTAAGAAAGATTATTATAACCATTTACAAGTGTCTGTAACTTCTTTTCATTATACAATGTAGACATCCATTTATCGCTGTACAGCCAATGGCTTCGGTTCGGAAATATATACCGAACCTTGTTATGAATAAGTATTCCATTTTTTTGTTTTTCTAGTTCAATTTTACAGTAGTTATCATGCTCTGTATGCATTCGAATCCAACGTTTGGGCCATGAATCATTCCTTCTCCCGTCGTAATCTATGGTTATGTAACATTGTTCCACTTCCAAATATTTGGTAATATACACAGGGTGGAGGTGCTGCAGAACATGTTTCTCCGCAAAGTTCTCAAATCAAACTGAAAACATATTAAGTGTCTATCTTCTAAATATATCCTTCTCCTCAACCCACGACTTTTCATCTAACCCTAGCCACTTTACATACAGTTTTTTACCTTTTTTTCGTATAATATTTTCAATTAAATATATATCAGGGTACATTGCGTGTGATATTTCTTGTGCATAAAAAGCTCCTTTTATAGGTTGTTTTTGCATATCTTCCAACAAGTATGTTACAGGTGTTGTAGACTGAATTTTATAAATTTTAAATAATTCTGTACTCCGATATCTTTAAAAGCACTAAAAGGTGTTGAATCGCAAGACCACTTTAAACCGTGATAATTATTTTCCAGCCAAAAAACCAGTTTTTTGTTTTCCCTTGACAATTTGAAATACTCAAAAGGTGGTTTAAAAATATAGTGTGAATTTTTTTTACCGGCGTATACAGCTAATTCTTTTGGTATAAAACTCTTTTTGTTTAATAAATAACCTTGAGCATCTAAAATTTTAGGACTTACGTCTAACATCTCCCGATAGAGGGTAGTAACGGAACACTGTATCGTGAATCAAAAGGCAATAAACACTGGTTTTATCGGGGAAAGCTTCATTCGCTTCTAATTCTAGCTGAACATCGACTGTCGAAGTTTTAACAACTTCATCCTGTTTTGAGCAGTCTATAAAGAAAACTGGCTGATTTTTGAATTTTGCAAATGAAATGACAGGGTCGTATTCTCTTCCGTAATATATTTCTTGAAATTTACTATAATCTTGGTAAGCTAAAGCGTAGCGACCGTTCTCAAAGTCCAAATTATATTTTATGTACGGATAAACATTCGTATTCAAATATAATTGAATATTTCTAATTTTTGCGGAATCAAACTTTGTGGCGTCTTGCATAATGCTGTCCATTTTATCCGTCTGTAATGCTACAATAACAAATCTTGGTTTTTCCACTTGAAAAGTTGTTCTTATGGCCCATTTTTCAGATGTATTTGGCTTTAAAGATGGTAAACTGTGAAGTTCCCACTGTCTGAATGGGATAAAAATATCTTTGTCCATGTGTTTATAGAAATGCATTTTGATTTCATCGTTTACGACTAAGTGCGGTAGATGCCACTGTATTTTGTGAATTTTAGAGGAATACACGCATTTACAGAATTTATATGTAGTGTAGGGGTGGCTGTTGTTTCCGTATGCCACCCACCCATGGACATCACATCTTTTTCGGATTTATTTAAGGAAACATAACCTTTTAAAGTTGACGCAGTGCCTGGATTTCTAACTCTATCAATTTCGTACCCGTTTAATTCATATCGAATTTCACTAAATAAATACGGATAAGGGTTGTTCGTCAACGCAGACAATTTACCCGCCTCGTCAGCCTTAAACTCACCTTCTATGTAAAGAAAACTTTCAGACGGTAGCGAAATTATTTCCGATTTGTTTACCGAGATCCTTATTTCGTTGTTATAGTCATATGTTGTCGAAGAAAATGGAGTATAAGAATGATATTCATATTTTATAATTGTTTCGTCAAAGACGGCTTTATAGAATATATTTAAAACGTCACTCATTTTACAAGTACTTTAAATCCAAGAGAACGCAAAAAATAATATTGTCAGCACGTAATGTTTTCTTTCTTCTTTTCTCCACGAAGTTTAAATTACTACTGACTGTCACCGTCTTGGTCAACAAGTCTTAAAGAGATATTGTTAATTGTTCTAGTATTTATTGGGTAATATATAATATTTTTAGACACCTCGCTTATAGCGTACCCCGGACCCACATCTATACCAAACTCGTAAATTGTATGACCGATATCGTTATTATAATAAGATCCGGAGGTAATGTTGCACTCAACTCGGACTGTTACTACTTTAAGTGCCTGTACCGGTAAATCCGATGTGTGAACAGTTTTTGCTTTATACAGATTCTGAGAAAAACCTAACAAGCGGTGGAGAGTATTATCCTTTCGAAAATCGATATCAAAAATGCTGAATAGTTCACACTTTTGTGTATTATTATTGATTTTTAATGAAATATTTGAGTCTGCTAAATATTTTTTCAAGTAATTTTCAATATCAGATATATTGTAAATTCCTGTATCGATTGTTATTTTCTTATTAAAAGAATAGTAGAAATAATTTTTCAACTTTTGTATAGATATTTTTTCACTTTCTACAAACTTCGGTGATCGATGATTCGTTTTTGTTTCATAGAATTCTTGATTAAAATCCAGTTGACGAAATATAGAATCGGCAGGTTTAAAATCAATATCAAATTTACTTTTCAAATGGTACTGTTTTGTATAGGTATTATATTTTAAAGATATATTATCACTACCTAAATATTGTTGCAACACGTGCTCTAAATTTTGTACTGTATAAACTCCTTCAGTTAATACAACTTTGTTTTTTTAACTACAGAAAATTTTATTCGATCCTGTATCTATATTTGGAACAGAATTCGCTGTAAAAAAACCAACTAAACCTAGCCGATACAGTGATTTATCGTTCAACTCAATAGGTGGGTGATAGCTAACACTTAATTCACTCTTTGTACCTGTCAGGGTAAAGGTTAACGACATACTGACTATCTTTTAATGACATTACAGTGTTTTATAATTATGTAGAAACTCTAAACATAATTTACCACAATTACTTCATATTTCATATTTCATATTTTATTTCCCATTATTACTTGTGCCGAAATGTTGAAACTTGTCATAATTATAAAGTATTAGATTATTTTTAAAGTATTGCAGCATTTCTTCCGGGGGTGGAATATCACCAAAAGGATCAAACCAGTAAACCAAGGATTTTTCTTTTATGTACGCACACATGAGAGTTCCAGGGTTTTTACTGACATCCAAATTAATGACACCTCTTTCAAAAACATTGGGTTTTGACGGTAGCTGATCTCTCATAAATACACCGCGGAATTTTTGAATATTTAACTTTTTAGCAAACTCTAAAATTTCAATATTGTTGGTGGTTTCTCGGGAAGTTTTTTTTTTCCTTATATATAATCCATAACCTTTACGGTACGGTTCAACATATAATCCAGAACCGCTTTTTCCAATAGCAATTGCTTCCATTGTGGTATTATGTCTTTGCGCTTCAGCCAGTTGATCTTTTGCCGCATGAACTTCTTTTACGACTTTCGCAATATTAGAGCCGGCCCCAATTAAACCACCTAAAGCTGCTAAGCCTTATATGAGAGGTAAGAGAAATCCTCCTATTTTGGGGATTGGGATAATTCTAGGTACACGTATATTTTTTTTACCGATACGTGCACATTTCTTTTAGCGAGGGCGTAAGCATCGATATGAGAACTCCCCGGTTTCAGTTTTTTCAGTAAAGGAGAAATTACAGCCTTTCTAAACGCAGTTTTTTTACCGCTTTTACGCCTTCGACTTTTTTTAGGATCCGTGCCCCTTTTTTTACCACCCAAACCCATACCTGCATATACTTTTGCTTTCATAGCGTTCACAACGATCCAAGCAGCGGTTTTTTGACCGAGAGATGCGTCTTTTGACCTAAATACCTGCCAAGCTTTATCAACTAAAACTAATCAGCTTTACGCGTAGTTTCTTTATCTTTGAACTGGTTGTAAACTAAATCGTGGTCCTTACAAATCTCGTCAAGTGTGTTTATTCCCGTGTCTCCGCGCAATAATCGTTTTTTTTACCCTTGTACCCGGCCCGCAGAAATTATATCCTGGCAGATGAAGTTCTATCGGTAAGGAATCTATAAGACTGTTAAGAAAACCACCTGTTTCCACCATCGACTCTGAATTAATACTGAATTTAAAACTGATTTACTATAACTATTTATACTATTAAAGAAACGCATCAGTAATCCCGAAAATGCGTCTGATGAAACAGCTATAAGAGCGTGCATTTCAGGTTCCTCAGGTTCATGAAAGACAAATATTCTCCTAAGTTTATTAATACACAAAAATAGAGTTAGATTTGATAATATCTATATGTTCTGTAAAACGGTACAACAGGCGAAATATCAATATTTGTTTGAGATACTGGAACCTATGAAAGAAATTGGTGTTTATGTGTTTCACAACAACGATGACATTATTAAACCGGAGAATGCCGAAAAGAATTCTGTATTCATATTTGACGACGTAATTTGCTCCCCGCAAAGTGAAATTCTAGATTATTTTTGTACAGGGCATCATAATAATATCGACTGTTTTTATTTAACACAGACATACAGCAAAATACCGAAACAATTAGTTCGCGACAACCAGCAGGATTTTACTAACTTGTATCACATTTATTCGGATCATGCATTCATGGATTTATCGTTTGAAGATTTTAAAGCAATCTGTAGTGAATGTTGGACAAGCCCGTATGGATTTTTGGCTTTAAGACAAAACTAGAGAGATTAACGACGGGCGATACAGAATGGGTTTCGATTGCTATATAATACCTAACACTCAACGCACACGTTTACTGAACCATGTCGAGGCGAAAGGTAAACACGACGCCTCGTCGAAACGAATTAATAGAAAAGAAAAAACATTTTATAAAGGCAAGAAAGTCAATAAAAGAAAAGATGAAGTTGTTAAAAGGAGAAAAAATCGAAACATCTAAAATATTAGAATCGCGTTTTCAACCAATAGTTGCCCCACTTAAAGATTTAATTAAGACAATGTAAAATTAGAACCAGAAACTGAGAAAGTGAAGAAAGAAGAGAAACAAGGAGAAGAAGAAGAAGAGGCTGTGAAACTTACGAGCAGCAAAAAAGAGGAAAAGAAAGATTCCCAAAAACCAAAAAGTGCCAAAATTTCTAGCGACACCGATAGTTGCTCAAACAATTCCCACATCTTCGGATCTAACACCTGAGACAGTAAAAAGAATTTACAGCGCAGATGCAGGATTGAGACAATCTCTCGACGAAAGTATATCGGAATTTGGATCTTAAATTCAAACATATCTGCGCGGGATGCTAATAGATACCGTAGGATTTTATGATCACACATATGGTGTACGATTTGAAGATGGTGATTGGCGAATTGAGGATTCTAAACTAGAGATTGGAAACGATGATTTCATCATAAACGGTATAAAATACAAGAGTTCTCCGGGTCTTTATGAATTGATATTTCAAAAATTCCCCGATCAGACTCTGATAACAAAACACGATATGGCGAAGTATAAAAGTATATTGCTCGACACAAACGGTCACAAACAAAAATATTTAGCGACCGGCTGAATAAACGCTAACAGAAGTCAAAAATATATAAACATAATTTCAAAATTATTTTCGGTGGAACAGAGATTTTCTGAAGCAGAAAGAACTTTAACTCCTGTTCTAACAAGGTCCAAAAGTTTAGCTCCGAGGCGATTACATTCCGCGGAAGGCTCTGGACTCAACTGGAAATACTTACAAAATAAAAAAATTCAATATGTCTTCTGGAATACATTAGACGAGCTTGTACAAGGTGTCTCAAAAGAAATTTTATATTTATTTAGCTTATTGCGTGAACGCAACGTATCCGAGGGGCGCGGGGGTTATGTCAATCGGTAGCCTGGCTCTTGGGAATTTAGTCGCTATGGAGCATTTCTCGGGAGCAGACCGCGCGTTATGCGTGCGAGAGTTTTACAAAAACGCTGATTCGGCGACTGTAGCGCGTAGAAAATTCTGCAGTATTCGAGGTTTTCGCCACTTAAATGATGCGTCAAGCATTCTTCTCATTCGACATTGGGTTAAAAAGTTTGAAGAGACTGGTACAACGCTGGATAAATCAAAATCCGGGCGACCTAGGTCATCAAGAACGGTAGAAAACGTGGAGAATGTTAATCAGTCTGTTCGTGACGACCCGAACCTTTCAATTCGGAAGCGCGCAAGTGCTTTAAATGTGCATAGATCATCATTACATCGCATTATGCACAAAGACCTAAAGCTGCACCCCTACAAAATTCAATTGGTGCAAGAATTAAAGCCCCAAGATGCCAGTTCGTGAAATTTTCTCAGGCAAATTGATCTCCCGGAGAGGTGACATAAATTGGCCTCCACGCAGTCCAGATTTAACCCCTATGGACTTTTTCGTATGGGGTTATCTTAAATCTAAAGTTTACGCCAATAAACCGACTTCACTGGCGCATTTGAAAGAAAATATCCGTCGCGAAATGGCAGCCATCCCTGAGTCCACCTGCCGAGACGTCATAAGTAATTTTACTGTTCGATTAAATGAGTGCCGAGAACGCGAGGGTCTACATTTAGACGATATTATTTTTAAGAAATAAATCCCCAAAAAGTGTATTTTAATAATTAATTAACATTTTTTCTATATACGGCTTACTTTTTTTTTAATCGATCCACTAAATATAAAATTTCTTTTGAGACACCTTGTAGATAGATTGAGAATATTACTATCCGAGCAACAATCTGGTAATACTTCTCGAGAAATTAATAACGAGGTTATTTCCATTCTCGAAGAACTTAGGGAAGAAAACGTTATTCAGTACTAATACTCTCAATCACATTCGCTGGCGGTAGCGAGGTTTATTGAAAACTAAGTTTATTATTATTAAGATAACTCATTTTTAATATACTAAGTTTCTAGTTCTTAAAGAGGGTTAAGTTGAGTTATTTTAGCAACGCTTGAAATATAAAATATAACAATTACCCACCATTAACAATTATCCGTCATGCCATTCTCTGTGAAAGGCTACTAATAGTGGTTGGATATTTTTTTTCACTTTGTAGTGTTTAACCTACGTATTTTGTTTCTTTTTTTTTAATACTTACCTATGTGTTTTTGTTTAATACTTACCTATGTATTTTATTTTTTTTAAATGAAAATAAAAATTATTTATAAACGAAAATTGTGGGTTATTATTCAATAAAAATCATACCTGTTTTAAAATATATTTTTTTACTATTTCCTATATGGTACATATTTGCAGTAAAAATAAGAAATACGAGTTTTACAATGTTTTTAACTGAAGACTGAATACAGTATAATTTTTTTTTCCTAGTTCTAACATAAATGTTATATGTCCTTACAACATTCTTGAACATATGTATATCAATTACCTTTTTTCTTCTTCTTCTGTTTTGGTGGTTTGATCTTCGTCCGAACTGGCTTCCTCTTTCTTGAGTCTGATTTCTGTACAGGCATGGTTTTTGGTGAGGATTAAACCGCCACATTGAATCTCTTTGTTTAATAACTTCACATGCTTGATTAATATTTCCCCAATTCTTGTCGGGAGAAAGGTTTTGAAATCTTTAAACTCCGCCACCAATGCTTCACCATGTTTAGTATTTACAATGTGCAATTTTAATATCTCGTGAGAGCAACCTTCTTCCAAATCGTAAATTTTTTTAAACTGTTTATAGTAGCTACTCTTGTTCGCCGACTTCAGAATGCTTTTTAGAGACATGACTAACTCGAGTGGTATGAACTGAGAGACTAACAGAAAAACTGATGGTTCTTTAATACTGATTCTCCAGTTAATTAAATAATTGCACGCTATATTAGTCATATCTTTAAACATATTTTGTTTAGTGCATCTGGTGTTCACGTGATGGTACTAACATTGTTGTTAATTGCGTGCTTAAATTATTTATCATATCTTTATCAAACATGTTTGAACTTGCATATTTCACGCACACTGCACACCGCCACCCGCACGTATCATCCAAGCGAAAACGATTAAAATGTAGAAATTAATTAATGTCGCGCGTGTCTAGACTTGTAGAAATTATGCAGGGGTATTATTCGCATACATATTTTTTATAAAACACATACATACTTCAGTTTTCAGTTTAAACAATTCTTTCTTTTACGAATAATATATTTAAAAAATATAGGAATACAACTTGTAATACGTATTTAATTTATAGATAAAGGAATAATTAATGTGGTTATATTTTAAGTGTTCTACAATATTTCACGATTTGTTTCATATCCGAATACGGCTTAATTAGTGCCTTTAATTTTCTTATTCATGTTATGTGGTTATCAATTCTTAGACCTACATTTTTATCCCACATTTTGTGTCCTTTTTAATTTTTTTTTTTTTTATGGGAATGTAGGCTCGTTTTCTTTGCCGCTCAACATGATGATTTAGATTTTTGCATCTCGTTTCTTTGGCGACAAGCTTGGTTTTATTTCTTTTCCATCCGCTTTCCATCCTTCCATACATTGCACGTTTGTAATGATTAGTTTGGCAGCGGGTTTCTCAAATCTGTCTCGAACCTTTTTTATCCACAATTTATAAGATCATGCCTTTTTTTGTCCATATTATGAACTAAAATATACAGACAGCAATCACGCAATTATGAGCGGAGATGGACCACTCCCCACTACCGAAATTGACCATAATTATGACGTCATGCTTTTTAAAATGACCGTCTGGACACGCCCCTGGCCGCGCCGTAAGAATGGACAGTCAATCCATTGGCTTAATTAGGGGTCGTTAATTAGGTCATTAGCGTCCTTAATTAATTTGCGAGGGGGCGTTAATTGGCTTAATTAATTCGCCGCCGCCAATTAACTCGGTTGAGCTCGCATACGGGTATGTCTGGCGGAAGTGCCCCAATACATACTGATACGTACCACATCCCGGAATATTACTCTCGAGATACGTGACTTGAACGAAGCAATAGTAGAGAACGAGATGGTAGAAGCGATTAGAGCTGCAGTAGAAAACTCCCAATATGAATCAATTAAGATTAAGGCCATTAGAAAAGGTTTGGTGGAACGCAAATGGCCGTTATAATGGTGCCTGAAAGAACGGCGAACAAGCTTATTAGGACTGGAAGAAATAAAATAGGCTGGGTAATGTGTCGGATCAGGGAGAGGATTCAAGTGATTCGCTGTTTCCGTTGTCTAGGTTTTGGCCATATTGCGGCAGAATGTAAGGGACCTGATAGGTCCAAAAAGTGCCTTTTATGTGGAAAGCCACCTGTCGAAAGAGTGTAAGGAGAAGCCGCTTTGTTTTGTATGTTCTGAAGGGAAATAGCCAGGTGAAGCGGAACATATACTAGGTAGTGCGAATTGTGACTCCTTTCAGAAGGAACTACGAAAAGCCAGAAATTGATCCAATACCTACAGAGCAATCTAGATAGGAGCTGCGAAGCTCAAGAACATCTCGATCAAGCTGCCATAGAGAAAAAGGCACACGTACTAATCATCAGCGAGCAGTATAGAATACCAGAAACGGGATCCTGATTTCAGCATCAGACGACGAGGGTCAGTCATTGGCGTGTTAAACCCCCACCTGAAGATCAGGAAGGTTGGAAAACATGATGGAACGTGGAGTTTAATTGGCAAAACAAATATAACTTGCGGAGATATGATCCTGATCGATATGGACATCACAAGTTTCTCAATGTCATCGTACTGCTTTACATCGCCAAGCAATGAGATAAAGGTAGTATAAACTGCAACAATTTAATCACTCATGGAAAGTTCGTAATGTAGAGAATCTCCGAAAGTATTTTAAGTGTATATCAATAGATCTTTCCCAAGCTGCTGTATTAAAAGACAGAATAGCTACAATGATTTCCAAAGGAGATGGCGTAGAAAAAGAAAATATGTATTAAACAAATGGCGTTATCGAAATTATAATCTTGACATTGTGGCTAATTTCAAATATATATATGTACAGGGTGTTTGTTTGAAACGTTGTTTGAAACCCGAAAATCTCCTTTATTTGTAAAGATACAAAAAATCTTCAGAACAAAAGTTAAACTAGACAAAAAGGCCCATCTAAAGGTTACTATAATAATTCTGAGGCACTTCCGGTTTCACCGGAAATAATGTCAACTTTTGATCTAGCATAAAGAATCGATAATTTTATATTTTTTTCCTAAAAGTACATTAAATTAGATTTACAATGACACCAAAAAGTCATATTTTTATGTTAACCATTTCAAAATGGCGACCATTTATTTACAAAATAATAATCAACATAAGTTTTACAAAGTTGAACGTAGCAAGCTTTGAAAACAATAAAAAAAGAAACAAAATATCTCTAAAATAAACTATTTGACTATTTAGAAAAAAAAACTATTACTTTTTACAATTATTTTACAAAAAAAAAAAAAATAAAATACAAATGTTCTATCAAACCACCATTTTGGTCTTCACATTTTCTCATTCTTAATAAAAACTCTTCCATCGCCCTTATAAGGGTACACTCTTGGATATCCCGGATTGCACTTCTAACCCTTTCTTCTAAATCTTCTATCGTCGTTGGTGTTGTCCGATACACTCTATCTTTTAAATACCCCCAAACGAAAAAATCCAATGGCGTGAGATCCGGCGATCGTGCAGGCCAGGGATTAAGTGAATGTATTCAAATCCATTTATTTGGGTATTGGCCATTTAAATAGGCACACACGTTTCTAGCGTTATGAGCTGGTGCTCCATCTTGTTGGAACCACATTCCTATCCTATCAGCAAGTGGTACACCATCCAACAAATCCTCCACTTCATTTTGTAAAAAATTTAAATACCTGTTAGCTCTAAGGCTGCCATGGTAAAAAATTGGGCCTACAATTTGGGTCCCTAGAATTCCCAGACAAACATTGAAACCAAACCTGTGTTGGAATCTGGAAGATCTTAATTCCCTGGGATTTTCCGTCGACCAACGTGTTGTATATTTTTGAATTGGAAATTTTGTACGCGTGGTAATTGGTTTTGATACCAGCGCTGCCATCTATGGGGGGCGCGTGAACTAACCGATCCTTGGATCGATAAATTAGATTGTTAGTAAATCGTAGGAAACAAAATGGCACTTGTGCGAGTGTCATCGATCGAAGCAGTACACGTTTGAACTTATCTCGTATCATCCCTTCAACTGGCCGGATTTAATTCAACTAAAAGGCACAATTTGATCGAGAGATAGTTCATACATCGACTGACATAAGTATTTTGTCATATTGAAGGCGTATTACATCTAAACGCGTAAGTTTTTCATTTTCAAGTTGTAGCTCATTTTTATTACACAAAGCACATGGTGAGATCAAGTGTTTTCATTGATTTTTTTAGCGTTTTGGGACCGGTAGAATCGTTTGAAACAGTTATTGTACCCTGCTGAATACGTGAAAAGCATTTATGGAGCCGTTGTTCGTCTGGGAGACGAAATATTATTCCGTTGAGGCCTCTTTCACACCCGGAGCCGTTGTTATGCTATGTGAGTGACGCTTTCTTCGTCAAGTTGGTGCTGATGGGACCTGGTGACGCCGTTGGAGGTCGGTAGCACGTTTTTGAGCCCTTTGGAGTTATTTTGGAGCCGGCGGAGAGAAGGTTACTTTTCGTTGCATGTACATTAGGGAATATTTCACTGAAGGATTTGGAGGATTCAACCGTATTTATATCTTGTGTAAAATCGTTGTCTAGAAGACGACTTGTATGCAGATAAGTGGTTATTGAAGGTAATAAGATCATTTTTACGTGGTTATAGAACTTGTGACTTTTTGGCGTGTATTTGTGTTTATTTTGTGGTTGTTCATATGTTGTGTTCGTTGCTACGTCAAATGTTCTTAACTTTCTAAATAGATTTATGTGAGAGAGCTCTCAGGTTCTAATTTAAGTATAGTTAAGTGTAATTAAGGTTGTTCTCTCCAAATACTGTCGTAGAGCCATTTTGTCAGTGAAAGTTGAGTTTAAATTTCGGTTCGTGTTAGTACGATTTCGGTTGGTTTATTTGACTTTTGTTGTCCGTGGTTTAGAGTAGTGGGGATATATTATTGCTCATTTGGGGAAGGAGGTAGTCTGGCGTTACTGCGTATCGTCCAGTTACGGGATATCGCATCCGTTCCCTCCTCAAACGACCAATTTTATGTCAGAGATACATCTGAAAGGATAGTTTGTTGATTTGCGAGCCGTACATTGGGTTACGTGCTATTTTGATTTGACGTTTCGAATATTTGTTTTGATTTCGATTCGTAAACATCTTGTTTTGACACAATCGTGGATTGTTTGTTACGATTTGGTACCTACCATTGCAACCTGTGCGTTTCGTATCCCAGCGTGCGGTTAAATTAGCCGAGTGGCTAGGGAGCAACTGAAGGTCTCATTTATGAGCCTCTGTCGTAGATAATATTACTTGTATGCTTTACGTTCCGGCATCACAGTTAAAACAGCCTATTGGTTAGGAATTGTACCATTTTACTTGTCAAACTCGTAATGACAGTTAAACTTTGTTTGTTTTGGTTTTTGGGTCTTTGAGTCGTTCGATATTTCGATTAGAATTTAGGTTCAGAATTGATCTGATGTAGTTAGGTTAAGACTCCGGTCTTATTATTTGACAATTTTGTTACCGCATTATTTAGATAGACCGAGACGTGGTCTCGAATTGTTAGACAATATTGATTAATATTTATTGTATTATTTGAGAATTGATTCAGTATTTGTGTGTTTAGACTTTCCACTCGGGAGAGTCTACTCTGTTTAACTTCAAGTTCATTTATTAAATCTCACATTGTCTTTATTTTTTTTTTTTAATGAAAATTTATGATTTACGATACTCTTTAATAAAGATTACTTTATATCATATTTGTCGAGTATTGCTTGTTAGTCCTATTGAGTCACAATGTATTAAGCTTGGTTTGGGGATAATTGGTAAGACCTACTTCTACTAGAACAAGATTTAAGTTTATCTCCGGTTTAGTGACGTCAATCTAAACTTATGGCGCCCTTATAAATAAATATAGACTGTTAAAATTTCATCTCCCAGTCCTTGAGAATAGAAATCTCTAACTTTATTGAGCTAGTCGCTAACCGGTCTAGTAAATGCGTTTTTTCGGTGTAACCTCATATTTTGGATAACGCTTTACTTGATCATTTTAGTTATTCTTGATTTTGATTGAATTTATTACGTGTCATTTTTTTTAAAGATTAGTTTATGGTTACAAAAATGGCTTTTCTTATTTTTATCGTTACAAAAATGGCACCCAACGACATTACTTTTGTTGTAACATTTTATAAGGCTTAAACCCATGTTTTTTTAAAACCTTCCAGGCTTTCTATTGTGAAACACCGCATTCTTTTGAAATCTCCCGCACCAACACTTCCGAGTCGTAGTGGACGTAAGCCAATATTCTTTCTTCGTCATTTTCTACATGGTTTGCTCTTTCTGGACGTCGTTTTTGAATTTCGAAAGAACCTCGCTGGCTTAATTTGTTCACTAATTTGGCAAAATACTGCCTTCTCGGCTGAGCTCTATCAGGATACCTTTCCTGATAGAGTCGGTAGGCCCTTACCGCATTTCTTTGGCACTCTCCGTATATCAGAACCATATCTGTCATCTCTTCGTTGGTATATCGTACATAAACCATAATTAGGTACAAATAACGACTTACTACCAATTAATACAATTTTTTTTCAAACAAAAATAAGCAAAATAAACTATTAAACTCTTGTTATTTATAAAACATTTAATTGAAAAATTTAAATTTAAATTATTTCATGTTATGTCATATAATAACTAATTATAACAGTTTTTTTTAGAGATATTTTGTTTCTTTTTTAGGGTTTTGTAGGTATGACCAAAAAACCCTTATACCGTCATTTTGTCGTCTGTCTGTCTGTCTGTCTGTTCGGTAAAAATTGTAGCCAAACGGCTAAACCTAGAGAGTTGAAAATTGGCATGCTTGTACAACTTTTTGACCCGCACATAGGAAAAATACTAAAACATCTAAAAAACATATACCCCTGAAAATATAAACAAATATGTGCTCGTCGAAAAAAAGAAATATTTTTTTAAAATTCTGAGTAGGGTATCAAATGAAAGCCCTTAGTACGTGAATTAACGATCAAAATTTAATTTTTGCAAAATAAATTATTTTGAGGCGATTTTTGCCAAAATTGTGCAAAAAAATTTTTGTCCCACACCCTGTAGCCCAGATGGTTTAAACTAGAAATGTGAAAAAATTCTAAGTAATGTATAATGGTGTGAACCGGAATAGTACAACAGGAATTTTTGATCAGATTATGTTTTCGGAAAATAACGCATTTTTTGTGTTTTTTGGTTGACGATGCATACATGTTATACTCTTATAACACACTAAGTTGATAAGCGTTTGGTGGTCTAGTGGCTCAGTTGCTCGACAACCACACAGGATCGTTATTCACTACACAGGTTCGTTCCTGGCTTGTGGAGTCAATTTTATTTTTTGTTTTTTTTTTTTTCATATTTGTTATGTTTAAATTAATTTGTTAAAATTCTAGTTATATTTTAGCACATTTTGAATTTAATTTTCCAGAGCGTAAATTTAATAACCAATTGGAATTATATTTTCATTCTGTGTCATTTATACGAAGCCAGAGGGGCGGAGCGTATGATTTAAGACAACCAATGAAAGCCATAGGCCCAATTTTCAAAATCTTAATGAACCTTGTTATATAAAAAAAATATTGCACTTATTTAGAAACCTAAATAATGATATTAGGTATTCGAATTAAAATTAACCAAAAAATATTTTAACATAAAATTTGTTTTTAAAGCTCTGAGATTAACAGATAATAAATTATTTTAAAAAGATCGTTCGTTTTGCCG
Source organism: Liopterus haemorrhoidalis (assembly GCA_963971575.1). Lineage (NCBI taxonomy): Eukaryota > Metazoa > Arthropoda > Insecta > Coleoptera > Dytiscidae > Liopterus > Liopterus haemorrhoidalis. The sequence continues at coordinate 36,132,227 of OZ020614.1, read as the reverse complement.
TGGTTACTACAAAGCAAAATTTGTCCTACACACTCAGCATGCCGCCTTCACTATTATATACCTGCGAAACCCTGCAATTTTTATTGTTTTCAAAGCTTGCTACGTTCAACTTTGTAAAGCTTATGTTGATTATTATTTTGTAAATAAATGGTCGCCATTTTGAAATGGTTAACATAAAAATATGACTTTTTGGTGTCATTGTATAGCTAATTTAATGTACTTTTAGGAAAAAACATATAAAATTATCGATTCTCTATGCTAGATCAAAAGTTGACATCATTTCCGGTGAAACAGGAAGTGCCTCAGAATTCTTATAGTAACCTTTAGATGAACCTTTTTGTCTAGTTTAACTTTTGTTCTGAATATTTTTTGTATCTTTACAAATAAAGGAGATTTTCGGGGTGCCCCGTTTCAAACAAACACCCTGTATATATATGACAATCGTAGATACCTATTCAATTTTTCTTATTGTATTTATTCATTGATTCTTAAACTGTTATTTACTATAGTTCCTTTACTTCAAAATTTTTAACATAGCTTGTTCATGTATTGTATATTTACAAATACCAGTTAAGGATTGTTTGATTTTAATAAGTGTTAATTATTTACTAGAACTTTAAAATATATTATCAAAACCTTCAATCTGCATTTGAACTATTGTTGTTGTGTCCAGGCTTGGTATTGTCCTTGTGAATGTTGCAGTAAGTTTTTTGATGTTTGTATCGGGTTGTTAGTTAGCAAAATCCTCTATTCTAACTAATTTAAATGCATGCCAATTTGTCAGTTTGTTTTAGTGTTTCGATTTATGTTTGAGTTAAGCCCTAACTTCGTCAGTACAACAGCTGTTGTACTCTGATGCATTTCAGATAAGGTTAGCTGAAGTTGGGTCATGTCTTTAAATAATTTACCATATATTTTAAAAGCATTAAAGTATTCTTCAAAACGATGTTAAAACATTAAAGTCATTTTGAGTTTTAAATTAAAACGAAGAAATATTTAAAATGCAAAGATATTTACATAACCTTCTACCACAAGGGTTGTCCACAACGTAAAAAACGTTTGTGCAAAGCGCCAGTGAAACTTAAGTCAAGGTAAAATTAAAATGAACAATGTTTCTAGGAAAACAATAGCAGAAACAGCAGGGCATAAATTTGAAATGATAATTGACTTCATTTACACTGGAGGTAACTTAAAAAATATATCTGTAGAAAACAGAAATCGTATATTATTGGATAACCATAGCTACCAAAGAATGTAAAAACTGTTAAGATCTAGTAACATATCACAGAAAACAAATACAAGTCTATACAAAATAATTATACTACAATCTATAGTACAACTGACCAATGAAGCGATCCAATGGCTTACAAATTTAGATATAAATATTTAATGTATCAGTTAGCATATTTTTTTGTAATTTAATATCTAAGAAATTCAAATGTACCATACGAATATATATATATTTAATAAAGTTATTGGGAATAGCGGTGGAGGAAAAAGTAAACTCAATATTTACATGTACCCGATATTTCGACTTGACTTTTCAAATCTTTTTCAAGGGCTGAAAATAGTATAATTAAAATTATAAATATAAAACATAAATTTAAGTGCAGACTTACAAGTAAAATTTAAGAGTTGCCTCTGTTGTAACACATTAAAAGAATAAATAAATTAGAGTTAAAATAGAACATTATAATTAATATCACATTGAAAAATTACACTTTAAAATTGTTATCACAGAACTGTATATTGACTAAAATAGTATTAAATAAATAAATCTACTTGGATTAAAATTAGAAAGTTCTTCTTATTATCACCTAGAATATAGCGGGAAAGATCCAACGGATTTTCTACTCATAGATGAAGTCGGTAATGTAGGAAGCATAGCGTGTCTTTATCTTCTTATTTTTAAGCGATTTGTTGTTAAACAAGGATTAACCTAGTTTAAAAATTTTTAGTTTTTGTATTATACTAATTTTATCAATATATGTACTACTAGCACCATCCCAACCAATAATCCCATAAGAAAGTTCTGATTGTACTAATCCATAAAAAACATCTTTATTAAATTTGTTGGCATAAATTTTCTTAGTTTATAGAAGAAAAATATTAATTTTCTTAACCTTTTGGATAAATTATAAACATGTAGGTGCCAACGTAAATGTTGATCTATAATAATACCCAGGTATGTTATAGATTGCACTCTATCAATACTAGTCCAACAATTACAAAAATCATGTCTTCAACAATTTTTAGTATGAATAAAAATTTCATTAATATCAGGTTGGCTGTTTTTATAAATGCTGTAAGTTATAAATTTTGTTTTTTATAATTTAAAGACAGAGCATTAGAATCTAACCATACTTTTATGTTTTGTTTATCCAGCATTGCCATGTTTCTTGCATCATCCCAAGTCTCTGCTTCGATAAATAGTACGGTATCATCGGCATATGAAATTAATTTTCCTTGTACAGTTGGAAATTGTAATAAGTCATTTAAATATATTTAAAAAAAAGGTGCCCAAAACTGTACTTTGTAGAACCACACATGTTAGCACTTGCGAAAAACTTTCATAGTTTTCAAGTTGGACTATTTGGTGATGATCGCACAAGTAACTTTCAAATAACTTTAAAGTTACGCCTCTCATACCATATTTTTCTAGTTTAATTAAAAGCATTTTGTGATCTACCGTATCGAAAGCTTTTGCTAGATCACAAAATATAGCAATGCTGGTCTTAGAATTATCTAATGCTCTGTAAATGTTTTTGGTTAAATTCACAATAGCGTCTTCAGTACATTTTTCTGGAAGAAAGCCGAATTATTTTTCAGATAAAATGTTAAATTCTTACAAGAATGTCAATAATCGTTTTTTAATTAATTTTTCAGATATTTTTGTCAAGTTTGAGGTTAAGTTTGGTTAAGTTTTTAAGGTCAAGTTTCATACTAAAAGCAAAGGGTTTAATCGCGAACGGACTCTGCAAGTCATTTGTAATCCGACTTCTTGAAACCCTTGATGAGGAGAAATTAAAGCTGGACTTGCAATCAGTAGACGAGCAATATGATCTAGAATCTGGGCTAAAAGAGCGTATCTCAATGCTGGAAATGGAACTACATGACAAGACCCTACACCTAAATAGAATAGTAGACAGCACTGAGTCCATCAGAATATTGACTCTAGAGTCTGAAGAACTCCTCCTAAACAAAATTGAAGAACAAGCTCAGATCATAAAGAACCTTTAATCCCTGCTCGAAAACAAGAAAAAAAATCGTGTGTGCCAAGTGATTAACATATAGAGCAATAGCGACTTAAACAAGTCTACTGCGTTACTATCACTGGAACTAAAACATCAAGATGTATCAACTTTCAATTTAAAAAAGCAATTAGCGGACAGCAAACAACCACTAAATACTGACCAATGCAGCGGGCTATATCCTACCCGTAAGTTGGCTCCCTCCCACTGCCCGAGTAAGCATCACAATTATACACCAACAACAGGTATACAGGACAAATATTGTTATTATCGGATAGTCAGGGAAGAAATTGTCGGTCCATACTTAAAAAGCTTCGGAACGGTGAGCATTACAGTACCCTCACTTTATGTAAACCTAATGCTGAGTTTAGACTGCTTGCCGAGAGTGCTACCCGCATGTCCCAGGGTTTCTCGAAAAACAACCACGTCATCATTTTCGGGGGATCAACCAATGCGGCAAGCAATGAATGCGTGTCAAGACCGTCACTGTATCAGATAAGGGAACAACTTAGACACACAAACGTAACCATCGTGTTAACTCCCTTCTGGAAAGACCGAATCGAATTCAACAGTCGTGTTCTTGAAACCAACTTGAATATATGCAGTGTATTCTCCAACCGGTCTTCCATAATAAACACCAGTACCCTTTCAAACAAATGTTTCACCAAACACGGCCTGCACATCAATAATTTGGGGAAAACGACAATTGTAAAGGCAATTGTGAAACAGATAAATTTCGTCAATGTAAAAACAAAGTCCATTCATGATACGATAAATATTGTCAGCAAGCAAGCATCAACTAGTACTGCTAGTAATGTTATATATTGTAAGGATAGCATCAGTAAAAATATTTCGTTTACTTACAGGCATCATGCTAATGAAATAGCCAAGGAGACTACCGGTAATTCAATTGATTTTTTAGACAACTCGACTTAAGTATTTTATTTATTAACATACAATCAATTAGTAACAAAATAAATTACCTGGACTCCTTGGCTGTTGCAAGTGATTTTAATATTATTTGCATACTGGAGCATTGGCTGGACCAGGCTGAGTGTTCCGAATTTCATTTAGGTAACTTTAATCTTATATCATTTTTTGCCCGGGATAAATAAGAACATGGGGGTATCATGACACTTATCCATAATAAACACCACAGTGGAGTGAAAAGCCTTGATTTCATCAATAACCAATCTGTGAAATTTCATTGCGAAGTAAATGCCCTTCTTCTAAAGAATTTTGACGTACTAATTTTAAATATATAGAGAACTCCATCGAGCGACTTAAATATCTTCATGAGTGTAATGGAAAATATTCTAACGCCAGTACAACATAAGTATCGCATCCTTGTTGGCGGTGATTTTAACGTCAAATTTAATTTGCCTGACAGCAATGATACCATTACCCTTATCGATTTTTTTCGATCTTTTAATTTTCACGGCCTTGCTGACTTCCCAACTAGGGGTATTAATACATTAGATAACATTTTTATTAACTTCACAGACAATAGTACACATGCTGGCAAAATTTTAATCCCCTTTTCTGACCGCGATGCTGTTAACATGTTAACTTGTTCAAATTCTTCGAACAATTCCAGCCCTAAGGTAACCACCATGACTCGCCCCTTGACTGAAGAAGGCAAGTTGGCATTTTTTTACTCACTTGACGCAACAAACTGGAGCTTTATATTTGACACTACCAGTGAGGTTAACGCAAAGTTCGATTTATTTCTTAGTGTTGTTGTCAACAACTTTAACTCATCCTTTATCCAAAAACCCCTAAAAAAGGTTTCTTTTAATCAACCTGTTGTAAAATGGTTTACACCGGATCTGAAAACCATGAGAGATACATTTGATGTGTTACACGCGCATTATTTTACGAACCGTTCCGCTAACAGCAAACTACTAAGGAACTCATATAGAATTTAATATAGAGACGCAATTAAACGGGCTAAAATAGATGCAAACAGCAAATTTATATGTGGCTCTACTAATGTTTCGCAGGCCACATGGAGAGTGATAAATAGCAGTGTAAACCAATCAAGTTCTCCGAATGCACTCGACCAGCTGATGAAATTAACGAGTTTTTCTGTAATTGCTGCTATCAAATTAATAAATAATATAGCCCCAATAAATTCCTGTCCATCAGACTTGCTATCAAAAAACCTTAAATTAGCTTCCTCCATACCCAGTTTCTCTTTTAAAGAAATTTCTTAAGTAACGATGCGAGATATCATAAATGACCTCAAAAACAACAAAACTCTTATGGCTTAAACGTGGATCTAATTAAGCTGATAAAAAACAGCTTAATTCCCCCACTAACTAAATTTATCAACATCTTCATTAGATACAGTTTATTTCCAGATTCATTGAAATTAGCACGAGTATTACCAGCGCACAAAAAAGGTAGTCAAAACGACCTAAATAATTTTCGTCCCATTTCCCTTCTACCTTGTTTTTCAAATTTTTTTGAAAAGGTCTTAAAAAACAAATTGACAAGCTACCTTGAGAAACACAATATACTCTCCTCCAAACAATATGGTTTCAGATCTGGCAAATCAACCACCAACGCGATCCTAGATTTCATGGAATACGTCACATTTTGCTTTGAAAAAGGACTCTACTGCTCCGGTAGCTTTCTTGACCTGAGCAAAGTCTTTGACTGCGTTAATCACGATATTTTAACAAAAAAGCTACTATTTTACAAGTTTACTCCCGAAAGCATCAGTCTAATTTTTTTGTCATACCTGACAAACAGGAAACAATTTGTACACGCAGGACATGAGACCTCCCAGACATTGTATGTAAAACACGGAGTCCCACAAGGGTCTGTTCTGGGCCCTGTTCTATTCCTACTATACATCAATGATCTACCCTTCGTTAACATTGAGTTAAACACCATCCTCTTTGCAGACGACACTACGATCCTTAATAGCAACAAATCCCTAACGTCACTTATAGATAATAGAGAATTATCCATGTCCTACTACCACAACTGGTTTCTGGCAAATAAGTTAACCTTGAATACGAACAAAACTCAACTTATGGTCTTCTCTAATAGAAATCTACAGGACGCCAACAATCCGGTCTCGGAATCCTTTCTAGGTCTAGAAATAGACAGCAAGCTGACTTAGGATCAGCATGCTAACAAAATAGCCAAGAAACTTTGTTCGTCTATTTACTGCCTAAATAATTTAAAATGGTGTGCGTCTAAGGCAGTTCAAAGAACCTACTACTTTGCCTCTCTTCAAACTCAATTGACTTATGCCATTCTAATCTGGGGTCATTCCAGCCATGTGGGACGGCTATTTTCTCTACAACGTAGAGCTGTCAGGATTATGGGGAATATCCAATACCGGTGCGACTGCAAGAAAGCATTTGTGGAGTTGGGTTTATTAACGTTACCTTCCCTGTATATTCATCACTGCATCCTCTACGTTCATGAAAACCAAACCAAATTCTTAGTCCAAAGTTCAGTTCATAGACAACACAACACTAGGAATAAAAACGAGATACGTCCAGAATTCACAAGACTTGGAATGTCCAGGTATAGTACCAATTTCTTCGCGATTAAATTTTACAATGTGCTTCCTCCAGCCATCAAAAGTCTCAACATTTTAAATTTCAAAAAAATAACCAAGAGATATTTAATATGCAGGGCCTTCTACTCCACTGATGAGTATCTGATAAACTATGATCACTCAGTTTGTCCAGCTAGATGTCATGTACCTATGTATGAGATTTGTAAACATACTGCGCATTTAAAACCTATATATAAAATATAATATGCATCTTGTAATGTCTCCTACATATTTTGTAAACCTAATGTTATTGACGATTGTAAAAAATTAATATTTTTAGCACATAATAAATATTATTATTATTATTATTAATGATATTGGGCGATAATTATTGATATCATTTGTTGGCCCCGATTTATGTATTGGTGTTACAGATGAGATTTTGAACAACTTGGGAAAATAACCGGTTTCAAAACATTTATTAAATATTATGCGTAGGGGGGTTGATATTTCATTTGCTACTTGTTTCAGAAAGTTCGATGTAAATCCATCGAAACCTGGAGAGGTATTATTTTTCAGACTACTAATTGTTGCTATAATTTCTAAAGAATTTATGGAGGAAATATATAGACTTTGTTGGTTATTCGGTATATAATTAAAAATTTCATCAATATTTTTGTTGTTACTAGGTATCATGTCAGCCAATTTTTTTCCAATATTAAGGAAATGTTCATTAAATTTATTAATTATTAATTTAGTGTGTGTTAGATTTATATTATCGTACTTCATTTCTGAGATTTTTGGTTTAGTTTTAGTTATATTTAACGCTTTATTTGCAACTTTCCATATTTCTCTTGGACAATTTTGTACTGAGTCCACCTCTGTACGGTAATAATTAGTTTTAGTAATATGTATTAAATTTGAAATAGATTTTTTATATTTTAAATAAGTAGTCTTTAAATATCTTTATTATTAGGTTGCATCAACATTTCTTTATAGAGCTTATCTCTAATGTTTATTGATTTTATTAAACCAGTGGTTATCCAGGGTTTACGTTTTTTAAGTTTATTTGGGAAATTTATTGTTTTTGTTACTTTCTTTATTTTATTCTGAAGCAAATTACATAAATTTTCCGTAGCATTATCAACATGCATAGCATCTAAATAATCCCAATTGAGTAAATTTAAGTTTTCTTTTAATTTTTTAATTTATAAAATATTTAGTTTGATTGTGTTTCAAATTAAAGTTATGATTTTTTGTGATATCAGTGTTATTAAAATTTGCTTGCAGAATAATTGGAGAATTATCCGTTATTTCTGATTCAACAATCGACGACAAAACATAATCTGATGTTAATTTAGTTGATCTGATGTTAAATATGTGATCAAGACATGTTTTACCTTCTCTTGTTGGTTTATTGATATAAGAAATAAAACCATAATTACTTAGCATATTCAGATAATCATGACAGTTATTATCCATATTATCAAGTATGTTAATATTTATATCACCCGTTATAATTTCATGAGTACACTTGCAATGCTCTATTATGTAATTTTGAAGTTTAGTTATAAATACATTAGAATTATAAGGAGGTGGTTTGTAAATAGAGGTAATGCCTAAAGTTTCATTATTCACAAGTATTTCTGTTCTAATGAAATTATATTGCATATCGATATTAATAATCTCATTATTATGTTTTATATTTTTTTTTATAAATATTAACACACCATCGTTCTGGTTTATCGTGCTATCATTAAAGTAAGTCACATAACCTGGTATCTTATAATAATCTAAATATTCTACATATCTAGTTTCTGACAAAATAATAAAATCAATAGTGAAATCTAATGCAGTGACTAAGACAATTAGTTCATCAAAGTTTTTATGTACACTTCTTATATTTATATGTAATAATTTTAAATTATTTTAAAATTTATCGTTAAATTGAAGGAATGAAGATTTTAAATCTTTTATATTATCTATAATTTCCGAATTTATAACATTATACTTATCAATTGTTTCAATAAATATACCATTGTTTTCCATGATAAAAAGGAGAAAGAAAGAGCGAAAAAAATAGTTATAAGGACTAAATATAAGAGGCGTACCTCTTTAGGAGAAATTTATACACTATACGATGGGTTTCCAGTAGATGAAGATCCGATTTCTTCTTTCGCGCTTATTTTATTATAGACGTCTTCTTCCTTAAATATGATTACTATGGGTGAATTTTCCTGTCTTCTCACAAAAAGTTTTCTATTTTTGAACCAGACGAACTTATAGTTCATTTTACGGGCTTGAATTTTGGTGAGATGAAGAATTTTCTTATAAAATGGCTATAACTGCATAATCTCATGGAGCACGCAAATAGCTTACTTAAAATGCCGCCCTGCCCCAATTGCAACAGTAAAATAAGCGGGAATTCTGTCCACATACCCTGTGACGGGTGCAAAATTAACTTACACACCAGCTGTGTAGGCCTTTCTAATGAGGATGCCATGCATCTTACTCGACTTAAACTTAAATCAGTCAAAATATTTTGCAACCTCTGCGCTGAATCCGGAGATAAACTTACAATAATAAATAAAACATTGCAAGACATGAATAAAAAATTTCAAGAAAAGCTCCAATTACTTGAAACCAAGTTAGCCCAGTTGACTGAAGTACCTACTCCACATTCTTTTGATGATATTAGGCGATGGAAAGAATCAAAAGGTCGAATAATATAATAATACACAACATCCCAGAATCAGATGGTAAAAGCCCGGATTCTGCCATGAACTGTGTAGCTGAGGTCCTTAACAATATTCAAGGTCAAAGTTATTTACCACCCTTATCTGTCATTCGTCTAGGGAAACCTTACAATGACACTCGTCCTAGGCCAGTGAAAGTTGTGTTGTCGTCGGCAAATCAAGTTAAAGCTATTCTGAGAAATAAAAAAGCACTACTGGATCACGTTTGAAAAATATCTCAGTGAAAAATGACCAAACTTTAAGACATATAGATCAATTAAGAAAACTGCTTGGTGAATTAAAAACTAGGACTGATGCTGGAAAAAACAATTTAACAATTAAATATGTTAATGGCGCCCCCAAAATCATTGACATAAGCGTGGCAAAAAAAAAAAAACGACACAACCAACTAGCACAGCTAATTGAATTCTCTATACTTTATATTAACGTCATATCACTACCTGCCAAATTCAACGATCTTCTCTTATACATCAGCTCATCCTCACCATCAATAATTGCTTTATCCGAAACATGGCTGCACCCTTCAATTCCAGATGCGCTTGTCCACATACCCGAGCTATGATCTATATAGCTCCAATAGGCTCGATAGAAAAAGTGGCGGTGTGGGCTATATCTTCAACTGTCAGTTTTTCAAAATTCACACATCCTCCCACTACCTATGGAATTGAGAGCAAATTGATACAAATCATTATTAGAAGGTTACAATTTCTAATTGGCTGCGTCAAACAAATCCAGCGTAGAAAGTGACACAGAACTCTATCGAACTATTGAAAACCTCTCTGAACAATACCAAAACTTAATTATTGTTGGAGACTTTAACTACCCATCTATAAACTAGCCAATTATACTTGTCCCCACAGCTCCAGAACAAGACCACATCTTTGCAAGTACAATCGTCAATACTAATATCCAGCAATTAATAACAAAACCCACCCGGTATCGTGAAGGAAATAGGCCGTCCCTATTGGATTTGCTACTAACAACTGAGCCAAACTTAATATCTTCCATTGAATATAATGATCCAATCGAGATATCGGATCATTCATGTCTCTTAATTACCTTTCAAGCCTGTTCTTGCAACAGAAATGTGTCCTCACCAAAGCCAAACATATGGAAAGCAAACTTTGAAGCGATTAATTCTCACCTCGCAACTGTTGACTGGGTAGCAATTATCAATGAATCTGACATCCATGACCAGTGTCCAAACTTTTTCCTCTACCGTTAGTAACATCGTATCCCGGAACATACCGACTTCAAATTATCGTGCCAGTGCGCGTAAACCATGGTTGACCAAAGACCTAATCACATTATCTCCCAGGAAAAAGCATTTATGAAGACGCAGAAGACGCATTTATAAATTAACCCAGACCGAGCACGATTTTCAGGCCCACCGTCGTATTTCTAGCAAATTATCAAATCTCTGCAAAAACTCCCGATATGACTAAGAAACAGAAGTATTATCACGGGGAAAGAAATCATTCTGTGCGTACACCAAAAATGTATTTTCATCTAAAACTAATATGTGTATGTTGCTAAATAATCTCAACGTCCCATACGACAGCGAAAAACAGGTTGTAGAACTATTTGCTCAGCATTTCTCGTCTAACTTCACAAAACATACAAGCGCAAATCCCCAGATGACCTCCCAACTAGATCAACATGACTTGTCGAACATAGACATTACAGAAGATTAAGTAGCGGAAAAACTAAATTTATTACTTACTTCGTCGTCGCCTCGGCCTTGCTTAATCCATCCACTGGTATTAAAATCCTGTAGTGAAATATTGGCAATGCCCCTTTCAAAAATAATGAAAAATTCTCTGGCTCTGGGACAACTACCAAAAAAGTGGCTAACTTCAACTGTTGTTCCTATTTTCAAAAGCGCAACAGGTTACAAGCATCAAATTATAGACCCATAACTCTTGTTTCTATCCCAGCAAAAATTATGGAGCGCATTATAGTTGATGAATTAATGTCCTACCTACTACAGCACCAAATTATACCAGAAAGCCAGCATGGCTTCGTCCCTGGTCGATTTGTTGTCTCAAACATGTTACTGGCAACTAATGAGTGGACAAAACATCTCTATGCTTCAATTCCTATAGATATTATCTACCTGGACTTTTCTAAAGCCTTCGATAGAGTGTCACATAGCTTACTTTTTGTCAAGCTTAAAAATTATAGAATTAGAGGCAAATTGCTCCATTGGATCGAAACATTTTTAAGCAACCGCTCATTCCAAGTACGCATAGGATCCGAACTATCTAACCCCTAACAAGTTCTAAGCGGAGTTCCACAAGGCACGGTGATTGGGCCTATATTGTTTCTCATTTATGTGGCCAATATAATTTCAAGTATAACCTCCTGCCACCAGATGTATGCAGACGATCTAAAAATATACAACGGTTATGGCAACTGGTCGCTCTTACAACAGGACCTGAATGCAGTTGATAAGTGGTGTGACAATTGGTCGCTCCCTCTGAATACGTCCAAATGTTGCATCTTGGCCGGAACAATCCAAATACATGTTATTACCTCAGCAACATCGCTCTTAAACATGCGAATCTTCGGTTGACCTGGGTATTATAATCACACCTAATTTAGAATGGTCAACACACGTCATCAACGTCGTTAGAAAAGCAAATAAACCCCTCTTCATTATTAAGAAATAATTTCCTCACCTAACCCCATGCTTATTTCGCCAAATATACCTGTCCTATGTCCGCCCACTCCTGGAGTTTGCTTTCGTAGTCTGGTCCCCGTACCTTCAACACGACATCATATTACTGGAAGGAGACCAAAGACGCGCCACTCTTGCAGCCCGCAGAGCTCGAGGTGACCCAATTCAGATGTACAGAGCGGCAACTGGAAAGTTTTCTACGGACATGCCGCCTCTGTAATCCATCAACGCCGACCAACGACTCTAAGGCCACTCTCTGAAGCTCTGCCACGACAAGTACGGAAAGCAACTGCGACAAAATTTTCTAACTAATCGTGTGTTCGATCAATGGAACGCCTTACCCGAGAGCGCCGTGACATCAACTCCTTCAAAGCTCGAATAGCCCCTATATTGAATTTATAAAACTATTTATTTTTATAATAATTTAAATATGTACTAATTCATTTGTATTTTTGTTGTACTCTGGAGCATAACAAGTATTTTAGCTTCTGGTCTTTACATTGTAATAATAATAATAACAATAAGCAAAATACTAAAAAATAATGGTAATGGGCAGATAGACATGTTGACAGAAGAACACATGAGTAAAAGTATGCACTCTGTGTTCTTCAGGCATATTAAAAGTCTAGAGTTCTCCACCGAACTCACGTTCTCGTTTCTTAAGTCTGCTGGTTTGAGATCGGAAACAGAAGGTTTTGTGTTTGCGTGTCAGGATGGTGTTATAAATACTTTGGCGTACAGGGCCCGCATAATCCAAATAGCGGAGTCCACACTCTGTAGGTTGTGCCACCACCATCCTGAAACGATTATGCACATTCTGTCTCTTGCAGCGTCGAGCTACGTGTCTCGACATAATGCTGCTCTCCGCGTGCTCTACTATCATCTTAGACATGCCTATGGTATTGACCAAATACCGGTTATACCGCACGTCCCTTCTGACATAGAATCGGTGGGTGGAAAATTCCAAGTGCCGTATTTATTGGTATTACTTCTTCCCCACCTCGAGGTTACTGACAGCCACTAAGCCGGACATAACCCTCCTGGATATCGGACCAAACAGATGTTTGTGATCGAATTCTCAAGTCCAGCTGAGAGAG